>CM069138.1:3650950-3750950 GCA_035221665.1 Okamejei kenojei
ACGAGGGAATTGAAGATCAGAGGGTGGATGGGTTGAGGATTAGAGGAGGAGGATTGTTTCCAAAGGAGGAGGATGAGGATTGGCGAGAGGGAGGACATGAGGGGAGGCGGATTGAGTTTTTGTGTCCCACCCCCGAGAGGGATGTAAAGGGGGGAAGCAGAGTGAGAGGGTGGTTCGGTGGTGGATATGGCTCCGGAGGAAATTTGTGTTAGTAAGTTGGAGGATGGTTGACGGACGGAGGTAAACTAGAGGGGGCGTGCGTGGATTTAGAGATAGTGGTTGTGTGTTTGGGGGGAGGTAGAGGGAGGTGCGAGACGTGATGAGGATTATTGGAGAGAGGAGGGAGAAAGTGGATGTTTTCTTTCTTTCCTCTAGTGGGAGGTGAGGTGTTGTGTGAGGTGGAAGGTGTTTGAGATCGAACGACGGTGTGATAGGTGGGAGAGTGATGGAGGTGTAGTGGACTAGGTAATGTGGGTGATGCGTGGGTAAAGGGTCGATGTGGTGCAGATGGGAAGACCGAATGTTGGATGGGGTTATGGAAATGTTTGGGTCGTTGTGAGTCGCTTTGGTTTGGTTCGTTTGGTCTCGGTGGAGGGGTCGGGCTGGTTGGGTGTGTGTGTCCTGGCGGGGGGTGGTGGTGGTTGCGGTGTGGGTTTTGTTGGGTGGGGGGGGTGGGAGGGGCACAGGTAGTTGTTTGGTATGGTTTATTTGTTTTTAAGGGATTTTCATCTAGGTAATATGTGAAGGAAAAGGTAAATGTTTATTATCTTGGGGTAAGGAATAGGGAATGGAAAGGTAATTATTGTGTTAGGGGGATTTTATTATAGGGAATAGGAATTTGGGAATAATTTATAATTTGCTTGTTTTTAGGTCAGAAAGGAGTTGGTGGGATGTTTGTGTAGACGTGCGGTGGTGCGTGATCTGTGGGATACTTGGGATTCTTTTGCCACAACAGGGACCTGTGGAGGCCAACCAGGTCAATCAACAAATATTAGTAGACAATGGATTATTTTTAAGGCTGAGATAGATAGATTTGTTTGATTCCTCGTTAAAATTAGTGTGAGGTGGTATAGTGTTTTTTCTGTCAGAGGTTATGGTGGAGGAAGAGAGAAGAAGGGAAGGCAGGATATGAGAGGAGTAATGGGGTTTAGGAGGGGAGAGGATGGAGTTAATGAGGGATGGGAGAGTGAGAGTTAGTCTAAGAGGAGAGTTTCTGCAGGACGCGCAGTCCGGGAAGGCCAGGGAGAAATGGGGTTAGGACGGGGAGAGTTTAAGAGTTTGTTATGAGAGGGTTTAGTTGAACGACGTTTAGAGTGTTGAGATGTTTAGTTTAGGTGAGAGTTGTTCCGAAAGTGAAGTTTATACATGGTTAGACGAGAAAGGATGTAGGAAGAGTTTGAGAGAGTTAAAGGGAGAGGGGATAGAGTTGTGAGAAGTGTTTGTTTTTTAGGGTTGTGGAGAGGGGAAGAGTTGATGAGGAATGAGGAAGAGTATTAGATCAGCCATGCTTTGAAATCATGGAGGAGTAGAATAGACTTGCTTGACTCTTTTTGATGGGCTGAATGGCCTACCCCCTACCCCCCCTAATTTCCGTATTGATTATTATTCGATGTTGGATTGAACATGATACATTGAGTTCCATTCACATAGAGGTGTCAAACAGAACGGATTGGAGCGACTAGCGAGGTGTGAAGCCGGGGTCTGTGGGCTTGTACACTCTGAAGTTTAGAAATGAATGATGTGGATATGTGGGATCTTATTGAGATAATAACATATATAAGATTATTATGGGTTTTGGACACGTACTAGAAGAGCAGGATACATGGTTCCCGATTGAATGTTGTCGATATTCTCTGCTGGATATGACACCACAGAAGTTCCGGCATATCCCAGGAGTTAACCTTGCGAAACATATGCTGCACACAACTCAATAGGATGTAACTATTTCAACATATTATTATACAATGAATCTGTTAATCGTATAATTACCAGTCCGTTTTGGAGCAACCAGAGACCCACAGTCCATAGAAGATCAAAAGTTGCTGCGGTCATGGTGTTGTACTTGCGTTAAGAGCCTGATGGTTGTTGGGAAGAAGCTGTTCTTGAAACCTGGACCGGGTCACAGTTTTTCAGGCTCCAGTACCTTCTCCCCCCATGGATAGCAGCGAGATGAGAGCGTGGCCTAGGGTTAGAGGTCTGGGGGTGATGGGTATCTCTGAATGATGCTCGGCTTCCTTTATGAGGCAGCGCCTCCCTGTAGATTCCCTTCACAATGGAGGGCGAGGTCTGTACTGGGATGGGACCTTTTTTTGATGGTGGGTGAGGCCAGGGGGATGTGATGGATCCGGGCAGGCATTCCACTCATCTTGTAGTCCCCTTCGTTTTGTGGGCAAGTGTTGTTTCATATCATATAGTATGCGAGGTTATCTGAAACAGTAATAAAGGTGTTGAATCGCACTAATTATCCGCTGGCAATATTCGCTTGGTGCCTATTCCTGCAGCTATTAAGAGCCTTCACCAAGCCTCTCTAATCTTTCTGAATTTTTAATAACCTTTAAAAAATTTCCTCTCTTTACAATTCCATTTGTAGGGCTTAATTTGCTTTGGCAAAATAAACAGTAAAAGTACTAACTTGTCACGAGTGTGTTTTTAGGTATGAGCGTTAGATAGACAGGACAATGCTGGAGTAACTCTGCGGGAGAAGGGAGAGGCAATAGTATCTCTGGAGAGAGAGGACGTTAATGGGTCGATTCGTTTGGGCCCGAGACCCTTCTTCAGATGAGTGACTGGTACCATTCTTTTCAGATCTGAGTGTAGCGGGCAATCCGATGGGTCAGGCGTGGTGTGGACTCGATAGGATGGGCCGAAGGGCTCCCCGGTTTTGTTTAATGCTCTGTTATCTCTAAACTAAACTAAATTATTAAAACTAAAATGTCAAAGCCAAGGATATGATGCTCACTTTAATTGTCACCAGGCTACGGTTGTAAGTAACGTGTTGGACAAACAGTATGCTGGCTTGGATGTGAGACCTCGAGTAATGTCGGTTATATATGTTTTTTTTTTTATTGCGTCTTTGTGTAAAAAGTTTTTGAATCGTAAAGAGAATGTACATTTCCGCTTAAAATCGCAAGCTTGGCAGAAGTCGATCGTCTCTTTGAAGACCCGAATCTGTATTACTTTCCTTAATTTGTAGAGCTGTGTTCGCAAATTCAATCTCACTTTTCTCCTCAGACGAAAATGGCCAAAGTTGAAAAAAAAAAACAAAATTTCAAACTAATGTGTTTATGCAAAAAAAAAAAAAAAAAATGTTGGAACAACTATTTACATGTTAACATTCGTGGGGATACGATTGTATAATTTGGGACATAAATTTATTAATCTGCTGCCATTAACCAAAAGGCATATGATTTTGGAGTTCCTTGGCAACAACCTTGTTTCCACGTTTCTGGTTCTGGTCGTAAGGGACAAAAGACAAGTGATTATTATCTTAATCCTCCCAATTTTTTTATTCATGACATTAAATGAAATAATGTACACACGGAATAATGTACACACTGCTTGCCCTTGTTACATACGCTGCCATTACAGCGTTGCTGCCAGATATATAAACTCCTTATTTATGCTAGATTGCAACCATCATCACTCCTGTGATTAAATTAATTAATCAGCTGTCAGAAATTCTAATATCCTTTCAAGATATGAACTAGAACGACACAGAAATGTCCCCACTGCTGAAATAAATAAATATCGCCATAAACTGCTGGATTTTATTTAATGTGATCTATATTTTTTTTGTACATGTGTTGTTGACTCGCTTTTCTTTTATTCCAAATGGGGATATCAACATCATTCCTATATATCATCAACCTAATATAAATTATCTACGCTATAATATGGTAATATCCTTTTATATAGTTTATTTACACGAGATAGTAATATTACTTAAATAGTTGATCTTGACCACTTCCTGTTTGTTCTGTTATTGATTTTTAGAAAAAAAGAGAAAAATCGCTCGCCACTTACGGCTGTGATTTTTGGCCATGGCCATCTTTACTCTATGAGTCCCCTCGCTGGCGCAGGGACAATAAATCGTGAGGATGTTTCCCATCGATGAAAAATAAAAGAGTTATTAGTGTTTTAAATAAAAATGTTGGTGATTCTCTCTCCTTGAAGGCCACGCCCTTCCAGAGGACTATAAAACCTGGAAGTGTTGAGTTGCCTCAGAACTGTCTTTGCCAAGGAAGGGGGGGAGCGAGATAAGCAGTAAGGTCACATCTCTCAGTTGAGCTGTGAATAACACTTGAATAAATGTTACTAAACTGTGAGAGTTGCGGTTTTACTAACCTGTCAGTGCCCTTTAAATGTTGTTTTGAAATATAGTTTGGGAAATGACTAAAAGCTGTGTTCGCCTTTGGGTTGGAAATGTAAAGCTGTGTTGTCTTTGGTTTGGAAATTGTTAAAGTGAGTTGCACCTAATTAAAGTTTTGACTTGCCTAATTAATATTGCCTTGCCTTCTTATATAATAAAAAGTCTAATCTGTTTGCACTTTTTTATAGTGAATTAGGAAAAAACCCTACCACATGACGAAGTGAAATGAAAAAATGCATGAGTGCTTGGCCTCTGCCCTGTGCTTGAAACTGCCAATGGAAAATGGGAAATGGAAATGAAATAAGTTGTTTGGCCTGGCCTGCGCTTGAACTGAAAATGAGGAAATGAAATGAAATGAGTTGTTTGGCCTGCATGGGTAAACCACTTTAATTTTGGCCCACAGGCCCCTACTTAGCCAAGAACTTTTGTTGAAATCTCTTTTTGCCAATGGCCCGTATTAGCCCAGGGTAGGAGGAATTTGGTCCAAATGGCCAGTGCCAGGCCAGGAGGGAAAAAAGTCCAGAAAAAAAAGAAGAAAAAGTGCTCTGAGATTTCACTCAGATTTTTTTTAAAAGAGACCCTTCATCCCCATCAGGAGGAGTATTCTTCGGCCATTATTTTAAAGTATGTCCCCCTTGCAAATATATTAAAAGTTCACCCCAATATTTTTTCTCCCTCCCTACTGTGAGATCCAGGCCGAGGATAGACATTTCCTCCTTTCATTGCTATGATCCTGCGGAAAAAAAAGATGAAATAACATGTCTCCTAAAATTGATTCTCCCCCCGTTTTTTTTGGGCAGTCTATCACCTGTTTTGGTGCCGAATTTTGGCAGCTTCTGAGCTGCCAGCCCACCCCAGGCCTCAGCTGACTGAAAGCTGCCGTCCCAAGAATACATTCGGGCCCACAATGTCCATTACCAGACCTCTGGAAACCAGTCCCTTTGGGCCCACAAACCCCACATACTAGCGCTCAGAATGCTAAACGGTACCCACTGTGTCTAGTATATTATAAGGTGATACAAAAAAAGCTGGGAAAAGAAAAATAGCGGGTCTCGACCTGGAAAAGTACACTATTCCCTTCGCTCCAGAGATGCTCATCATCCCGGTGAGTTTATCCACGCCATTTTTGTCTAGATTTGATTTTTCAGCACAGCAGTAAGTTCTTTCATTGAACTTACACTCATAAGTATGGTATAAGTAGGTTTATTATTTATAAGTACGGTTACTATATATATATAGAAATGCAGTGAAATGTGTGGAAACACTGCAGATGCTGGTTTATACTGAATGTAGGCACAAAATCCAGTTGTAACTCTCAGCGGGGACAGGGCCAACATCTGTGGAGAACATGGGGATAGGTGACGTTTCACAGATGCTGGAGGTAACTCAGCAGGTCAAGGCTGTGCATCTGTGGGGAACATTGGTTATAGGTGAACGTTTCACTGGAGTGCTGAGTAACTCAGGGAGTCAGGCAGCATTGTGTTGAGAACATGGATAGGTGACGTTTCAAGTCAAGATTCTTCAGACTGTAACAAGGTTTCAACCGTTCACCTACATTTCCATGTTTTCAGTGAGAGTTAGATTTAGCTCTTTTTAGGGCTAAAGGAAATCAAGGAATTTGGCCAACAAAAGCAGGATCGGTGCGGGGCCGTGGGTGAGTGGTACTGATTTGGGAGATGGTCAGCCATGTTAATTGAATCGGCCTTCTGTGCTTTCTCGATGGACCGGGACTAGCCTACCTCCAGCACCTATTTTTTTTTTTATGTTTCTTATGTTTTCTCAAACTTAAATACTGAAGGGTGCGTGGGTGGTTATGGAACAAGCTCCTGTCTGAGGAGTAGTTGAGGCTGGACTATCGCAATGTTTAAGGAAACAGGTCCATGAGATAAGGATCAGGGTTTGGAGGGATATGGGACCGACCAAACGCAGGTAGGTAGGACAGTGTAGCTGGGCCATGTTGGCCGGGCCTCGCTTGCCGGCGTGGGCGAGTTGGGCCCGAAGTAGGGCCTTTTAAAAACACTGTATCACTCTATGACTCGATAAATAAAAGAAATTAAACTAAACTAAACCAAAACTAACTAACCAACTAACCAACTAAGTAACTTTAACTAAAAACTTAACTTAACTAACATAGGACAATATATGTGCAGGGAGTAGGCCCATTTGGGCCCATTCGGAGCCAGCACCGCCATTTCTATGTGATCATGGCTGATCATCCCCATCAGTACCCCGTTCCTGCCTTCTCCCCATATCCCCTGACTCTGCTATCTTTAAGAGCCCCCCTATCTAGCTCTCTCTTGAAAGCATCCAGAGAAAACGGCCTCCACCGCCCTCTGAAGCAGAGAATTCCACAGACTCACAACTCTCTGTGAGAAAAAGTTTGTTTCCTCATCTCCGTTCTAAATGGCCTTACCCCTTATTCTTAAAAACTGTGGCCCCTGGTTCTGGACTCCCCCAACATCGGGATACATGTTTCCTGCCTGTAGCGTGGTCCAAACCCTTACTAATCTTATATGTTTCAATAAGATCACCCTCTCATCCTTCTAAATTCAGAGTATTAAGTATTAAACAAAACTAACTACTAACAAACTAAACTAAAATGATCACCCTGAACCCGGACACAATAATTGAAGAATGGTGGATCGAGGGCAAGAAAAAATCCAGGAGCGATGAGTATCTGGAGTTGTGGCTGTTCTTTTTAGCTGAACGCATGCTCTTCGCTGTGTTAAATGGCGAGTTGCGTTTGTGATCTTGTGTTTCATATATACTCCAGTCTGCTCTGCGGGGGGGCTTGTCAACTGGCAAGACAGGAAGGGGCAGACACGATCGGTTCATTACAGGGCCAATTGCTAAATCTCTGCCAAGTGTCTCCGCTATCAACGCCGAATGCTTTTGAAACCACTCTGACGGCTGATATGTATTGACAGCAGCCTTAACACTTGTCAAGTTATCCACAATCATGTGTTTACCTGCTCCGAATCAAATGCTGCATTTTCAATTCTGATAGAAGTGAGTGCTGTGTAATATCGACAATACCAAATCATTCCCTTATGACAGAGTTGTGAAGGGAGGATAAAAGGATGATTTTATTAGAGTCAGAGTGGTCACAGAGTCACAGAATTACAGAGTGATACAGCGTGTGAAAACAGGGCCTTTGGCCCAACTTGCCCACCACTGGCCAACATGCCCCATTACTCCAGTCAGTCCCACCTGCCTGCGTTTGGCTCATATCCCCTCCAACCTGTCCTATATCCATGTACCTGTCCAAATGTTTTCTTAACAAACGTTTGCGATAGTCCAGTCTCAACTACCTCATCTGGCAGATCAGGGGTTCCATACACCCACCACCCCTTGTGTGAAAATGTTACCGACTCTTAAATCTTTCCCCATTCATCTTCTCTTAAACCCATGTTCCTACTGGTCCTCGAATCCCCTACTCTGGGCAAGGGATATCTGAGCATTCTACCCGATCTATTCCTCTCATGATTTTTGTACACCTCTATAAGATCGCCCCTCATTTTTCCTGTGCTCCAAGGAATAGAGCCCCAACCTGCTCAACCTCTCCCTTTAGCTCAGCGGGTCCTCTCCAAGTTACAAAGTTATAGGGAGTAGTAGAATAAGGCCAATTCGGCCCATTCGAGCCTACTGTGCCATTCAGAGCTGCCACAGCAGACATTTAAAAAAAAAAAACAGCCGTGTTTTCCAAGAGTAATTGGCTTCTACTCAATAACCAAAAATCTGTATCCTCCTTTTGCTCTGTCCTTATTTTTTTTAATTCACATGTATTTTAATCGATAATGTTTTATTTATTAATGTTTAATGTTTTATGGTGTCCATTCCCAACTGTCACTGGATGTCATGTTCTGAAGAAGGGTTTTTGGCCCGAAACGTTGCTTATTTCCTTCGTTCATAGATGCTGCTGCACCCGCTGAGTTTCCTGGAGTTTCTCTAGGACTTTTGTCTACCTTCGATTAATCCAGTGTCTGCAGTTCCTTCTTAAACAAATTGTATGTCATTTTTGTCACTTGCGGGCGGGAGCACCAAGGCAAATTCCTTGTATTGTGAATACTTGGCCAAATAACTTATTAATTCATTCAATCATGGCTGATCTCTGCCCCTAATCCCATTTTTTCCTGTCTTCTCCCCATTAACCCCTAGACACCCCAATTTTAATCAAGAGTTTATCTAACTCTGCCTTAAAGATATCCACTTTAGACCGCGCCTTGCGGTTCCAGCTCCTAGACTGTGGAACAGCATCCCTCTCTGCATCAGAACTGCCCCCTCCATCCACTCCTTTAAGTGGAGACTTAAAACTCATCTCTACTCCCAAGCCTTTCTTGACGTGCTCTGAGCGAGGGCGATATGTATGTAGTGATGTTTGTATTTAATCTATGAACCACTGTTGTATAACGTTAGTACCTCCACCTATGTAAAGCACTTTGGTCAACGAGAGTTGTTTTTTAAATGTGCTGTTAGAAATAAAAGTGACTTGACTGGACTTGACTTGACACAGACCTCAAGTCTTGGCAACATCCTCGTAAATTGTTTTGGCGCCCTTTCCAGTTTCAAACGTCGATTTGGCCGCAGGGAAAGGGCGGTAATGTTGTCACGTCTTCTCCAAGTGGCTGCCACCGACACCTGCTCCCTCCCTTCCGTCAGCCCCAGCGGCAATCTAAGTAAGAGCTGCTTGCTTCCTGCAAGGAATACTGAGAGAGATCTTCTTCGGAGTCATTGAGTAAAGGTGCCCATTTACAGTAACCACAGACTGAGAGCATACCAACTCCACTACAGACAGCCCAGAGGTCAGGATCGAACCCCAGTCTCGGGCGCTTGTAAGGCAGCAGCTCTGCCAGCCGCACCACCGTGCCAAAGGCTCTTACAACTTTCCCTCTTTCAACTTTCTATGCCTCTACTCATTGTCTACTCTTCTATATGGGCCGCCTCTCAGCCTCCAGAAAAAATAATCCAAAGTTGGATTCACAAATAAAGACACAAAAGTGCTGGAGGAACTCAGCCGGTGGATCAGTCTGAAGAAAGGTCCCCGGCCTGTAATGTAACCTATCCATGTTTCTCCACAGATGCTGCCTGACCCGCTGAGTTACTCAGCACTCTGTGAAACGTCACCTATCCATGTTCTCCACAGATGCTGCCTGACCCGCCTGAGTTACTCCAGCACTCTGTGAAACGTCACCTATCCATGTTCTCCACAGATGCTGCCTGACCCGCTGAGTTACTCCAGCACTCTGTGAAACGTCACCTATCCATGTTCTCCACAGATGCTGCCTGACCCGCTGAGTTACTCCTGCACTCTGTGAAACGTCACCTATCCATGTTCTCCACAGATGCTGCCTGACCCGCTGTTCACTCCAGCACTCTGTGAAACGTCACCTATCCATGTTCTTCCACAGATGCTGCCTGACCCGCTGTTACTCCAGCACTCTGTGTCTTGTTCTTCTATTCTCTTACATTTCTTTAATTAGTAATCCATTGATTTTAATTAATGGGAAATGGAAATCATGAGTGAGGAAAAGGCAACGACACGATTATTCACAGCAGTCAAATTAACAAGAAAGGATTTAAAAATTGAAAATCAAAATACATTATTACTATTAATTACTATTACTCACGTAACACAAATTAGGTAATTTTGAGCAGGGAATTATTGCTGGCCTCACTGTGACATCCACATCTCTCGACTAAATAAAAAAAAATAAAGCGTTATTTTTTAATTTGAGATGTATAATTAAACTGTCCTATATACCTGTAGTTTGTGTGCGAAGGAACTGCAGATATTGGTTTAAACTGAAGATGGGCACAAGATGCTGGAGTGACTCCGTGGGACAGGCAAGCATCTCTGGGGAGAAGTGTCGGAGAGAGTCGAACTTCTTCGAATTGCCGGGAGAGAGGAGGGAGAGTCTGAAGAAGGGTCTCGACCCCGAAAAAGTCACCCATTCCTTCTCTCCAGAGATGCTGCCTGTCATCAGGTCATAAGGAATAGGAGCAGAATTAGGGCTTGTACACGCTGGAGTTTAGAAGGATGAGGAGGGTATCTCATTGAAACATATAAAGGCTTGGACACACAAGAGGCAGGAAACATATTCCGATGTTGGGTGAGTCCAGAACCAGGAGCCACAGTTTAAGAATAAGGGGTAAGCCATTTAGAACAGAGACGAGGAGACACTTTTTCTCAGAGAGAGGTGGTGAGTCTGTGGAATTCTCTGGCCTCAGAGGGTGGTGGAGGAGGTAGGTTCTCTGGATACTTTCAAGAGAGAGCTTAGATAGGGCTCTTAAAAATAGCGGAGTCAGGGGATATGGGGAAAAGGCAGGAACGGGATACTGATTGGGGTGATCAGTCAATGACACATTGAATGGCGGTGCTGGCTCGAAGGGCCGAATGGCCCTACTGCTGCACCTATTGCCTATTTGTCTTTTTAGGCCATTTGGCCCATCAAGTCTACTCCGCCATTCAATCATGGCTGATCTATCTCTCCCTCCCAACCCCATTCTCCTGCCCTTCTCCCCACAAGCTGTGTGACACCTGCACTATTCAACTCCAGTGCTGAGTTTCCTCCGGCATTTTGTTTGTCTATCACTGGGAGAACTACTTGTTATGAGAAAACTAGAGACGAGGCAGACAGTCAGACAGTCAGACCTTGTGCCGCGGGAATACTCTCTGATGATTTACCCCGCCAAAAATGCTTCATCTCTGTTGTGGGGGGGGGGGGGGGGGGGGGGGGACAGGTGGCAATACACTGGTGTGGACGCTGCTCCTAGTGGCCTTTGCTCTAATCACTGCCTGGGAACTCTGCAGATTGCAGCATTGGCAAGCAACATGCTGCAGTTTCCTTTCTTTTAAATTATTGGAAAGAAAGCTGGAGTGCACAGTTCCCTGGCAGGATGTACTCTCTGCATCCCGCCCCAGGCAACTGCTCAGACTGAGTCAGTAAAGAGGCAGATCAATCTTCCTGCATTTAAGGCAGTTCTAACCAAAAGTGTCCTTCACTTTCAAGCTTCAAATTCACCAGTAATATATGGTGTGTTTAATCCACCTTCCATAAATAAGCATTAAGAAATGAAAATAGAGACAAAATGCTGGAGTAACTCAGCAGGTCAGGCAGCACCTGTGGAGAACATGGATAGGTGACGTTTCACAGAGTGCTGGAGTAACTCAGCGGGTCAGGCAGCATCTGTGGAGAACATGGATAGGTGACGTTTCACAGAGTGCTGGAGTAACTCAGTGGGACAGGCAGCATCTGTGGAGAGAAGGAATGCGTGTCATTTCATGTTGAGACCAAAATCTTAAGAATTAAAAGTGAACTTTGAGTCGTAGAGTCATACTGAGCAGAAACAGGCCCTTCGGGCCAAGTCGCCCATGCTGACCAACATGCCCCGACTGACCTGGTCTCATTTTTCCGTAATTTTCACAAATCCTAATACACGAAGGTGGCACAGTGGCGCAGCGGTAGAGTTGCTGCCTCACAGCGCCAGAGACCTGGGTTCCATCCTGACCACGGGTGCTGTCTGTATGGAGTTTGCACGTTCTCCCCATGACCGGCGTGAGTTTTCTCCGGGTGCTCCGGTTTTCTCCCACACTCCAAAGACGTTGACAGTTTGTAGGCTATTTGGCTTCTGTAAAATTGTAAATTGTCCCCAGTGTGTGTCAGACAATATTAGTGTGCAGGGATCGTTGGTCGGCGTGAAACTCTGTGGGCCGGAACGGGACTGTTTCCGTGCTTGTGTTGGCTGGGGAGGGAGGGGGGGGGGGGAATTGTGGCAGGGGGAGGTTGTGGGTGGTGGGGTGTGGCGGGGGGTTGTGTGGAGGATGTGTGTGGCTGGTGTGGGTTGTGTGTTGGCGGCGGGTGTCTGTGTGAGTGGGGGGAGGGGGGTGTGTGGGCGGGGGGGGGAGTGAGCTCAGAGAGAAGATGGGGAAGAGCCATGGAGGAATGGGGGGCATGACGGGGAAAGGGGGGGGGAGGAGCCAGCGAGGGGGACCAGAGGGATAGTGGCCCTGGAATTGGCAGTGCGATGGGGACTCGCAGCCGGGCCGCGTTTTGCCTGTCATTCTCCTCCGCTCATAGTCTCCGCTTTCCATTTGCCGACAGCGGCGACATCTCCGACTCTGGGTTGGGCAGCCCCGCTCAGGCCCGCTCGCCGGGATGTTGGAACTCCGACCCCAGCGGCTTGGACCTCCAAAGCAGCCGCTTCCCACCGGAGTCCGCAGCTCCCGACGTCCCGGGCGGAGATTCGTGCTGGCGTTCCTCGGCAAAGGGCCGCAGGACTCCGCGCTGTCGGTCAGCGTCGTCCACACTGGGAGCCCCGCGCTGTTGGAGCAGCGGCCCAACGCTCCGGAGCTTCAAACAGCGATGCAGGTAGGTATCGCCCGCTCCGCTGTGAATCCAGCACCGCCCCGCCGCTGCTGAGGCTCTGGTCCGGTCTCCGGTCTCCGGCAGGAAAGGCCGCTCGGATCCAGTGGTAGGCCGCGAGGAGGGGGGCAAGGATGCGACTCGGAGAATAGTCGCATCCTCGCCAGGAAGTGACTTGGAAACGGTTTCCCCCTTACCCTACCCACCTCCCCCACATAGAAAAACTAAAGAATTCCCAAAACAACACTGTTTAGACAAACTAAAAATTAAAAAAAATGGGGAAAAAACGGACAGACTGTAGGCAGAGGCGCCTTCAATGCGGTGCCCCTAGTGCTGGGGCGGGGCTACTGCAGGGGGGGGCTGTAGCAGGGGCGGGGATACTGCAGGGGCGGGGCTACTGCAGGGGCGGGGCTACTGCAGGGGGCGGGGCTGTAGCAGGGGCGGGGCTACTGCAGGGGCGGGCTACTGCAGGGGCGGGGCTACTGTCGGGGCGGGGCTACTGCAGGGGCGGGGCTACTGCAGGGGCGGGGGCCACTGCAGGGGCGGGGTTACTGCAGGGGCGGGGCTACTGCAGGGGCGGGGCTACTGCAGGGGCGGGGCTACTGCAGGGGCGGGGCTACTGCAGGGGCGGGGCTACTGCAGGGGCGGGGCTACTGCAGGGGCAGGGCTACTGTTGGGGGCGGGGCTACTGCTGGGGGGCGGGCTACTGCAGGGGCGGGGCTACTGCAGGGCGGGGGTTACTGCATGGGCGGGGCTACTGCTGGGACGGGCTGTAGCAGGGGCGGGGCTACTGCAGGGGCAGGGCTGTAGCAGGGGGCGGGGCTACTGCAGGGGCGGGTCTACTGCAGGGGCGGGGCTACTGCAGGGGCAGGCTTCTGTTCGGGGTGGGGCTACTGTTGGGGGTGGGGCTACTGCAGGGGCGGGGCTACTGCATGGGCGGGGCTACTGCAGGAGCGGGTCTACTGCAGGGGCGGGGCTACTGCAGGGGGCAGGGCTATTGTTGGGGGTGGGGCTACTGTTGGGGTGGGGGCTACTGCAGGGGCGGGTCTACTGCAGGGGCGGGGCTACTGCAGGGACAGGGCTACTGTTGGGGGTGGGGCTACTGTTGGGGGCGGGCTACTGCAGGACTGGGCTGTAGCAGGGTCGGGGCTACTGCAGGGCAGGGCTACTGTTGGGGGTGGGGGCTACTGTTGGGGGCGGGGCTACTGCAGGGACTGGGCTGTAGCAGGGTCGGGGCTACTGCAGGGGCAGGGCTACTGTTGGGGGTGGGGCTACTGTTGGGGCGGGGCTACTGCAGGGACGGGGCTACTGCAGGGGCAGGGCTACTGTTGGGGGTGGGGCTACTGTTGGGGGTGGGCTACTGCAGGGGCGGGGCTACTGCATGGGCGGGGCTACTGCAGGGGCGGGTCTACTGCAGGGGCGGGGCTACTGCAGGGGCAGGGCTATTGTTGGGGGGTGGGCTACTGTTGGGGGTGGGGCTACTGCAGGGGCGGGGCTACTGCAGGGGCGGGGTTACTGCAGGGGCGGGCTACTGTTGGGGCGGGGCTACTGTTGGGGCGGGGCTACTGCAGGGTGTGGGGCTGCTGTTTGGAGACGGGGCTACTGCTGGGGGCGGGGCTGCTCTTTGGGGGCGGGGCTACTGCAGGGGCGGGGCCACTGCTGTTGGCGGGGCTGCTGTTTGGGGGCGGGGCTGCTTCGGGTCCCTCCGAATGTTCCGGTTGTAAACCGCCGGCTTTTCTCAGCTCCAGTAGAGCCGCGATGGCGCAGGAAGGGGTGGACCGTCCCGGGGATTGACAGGGGAAGAGACTAATCTGCGCGGCGCTGACTGGCCGGCTGGAGAATCTGCGCACGTGCGGTTTTTAAGATTTTTAAACCTCGTTAACTTTTACGACATTCAACCGATCGGAACGAAACTTGGTGCACTCGCTGCACTGGAGAACGGTGAGTGAATGGCGAAACATCGTGGCGCCAAATAGAAAGACCGCCAAAACGGAAGATAACAAGATCAGAGTTTTAGTAATGTTTAGTTGATGGGATAGATAGATAGATAGATAGATAGATAGATAGATAGATAGATAGTCAGGTTCTGGACAGATGGCGACACACTTCTCTTCATCCTGGATGAATGGAAAGATGTCAGAAATGTGTTTCAAAGTCTCTGTTAGCTGGCCTGAACAGAGCACAGGGTGTGACCCAGTATGATGAGTTCAAGTTCAAGTTTGCATTTATTGTCCCATGCATCAATTAAGGTACTGTGATATTTGAGTTACCATACAGCGATACTAAATGAAAAACAACAAGGCACACAGTCACATAAAATAAAATTTAACATAAACATCCACCACAGTGGAATGCACATTCCTCACTGTGATGGAAGGTAATAAAGTTCAGACATCTTCCTCCTTTGTTCACCCGTGGCCGGGGCTGTTGAACACTCCTCAGTAGCCGTTGTCCGAGGCCCTTGTGTCGGGATGATGGAAACTCCGGCGTTGGGACGGATCGGATTGCGATGGAGCTCCCGAGTCAGCCACTTCTTACTGGAGACCGCGGGCTTCAAGGTGTTAAAGTCCACCTGGAGCTCCAACACTGGCGATCCTCGCCAAAGGATCGCAGGCTCGTGATGTTAAAGTCCGCGCGCCCGCGGCATGAAGCTCTGGGCCGGTCTCCAGGAAAGGCCGCACCGCTCCACGTTGTTAGGCGGGTGGGGAGAACGACACGGAGAATAATCGCATCTCCGTCGAGGTAAGTGACTGGAAAAAAATTCCCCCTCCCACCCCCCACATAAAACAAACCAAGAAACACTAAAACATACTTTTAAGACATACTAAAAATAGTAAAACCAGAGAGGGGACAGGCAGACTGTTGGCGAGGCGGCTCAGTGTCTGTATGGAGTTTGTACATTACATTGTACGGCACTGTTGTGCAGCGGGTAGAGCCGCTGACTCACAGCGCCAGAGACCCGGCTTCGATCCCCATCTGTAGGTTGCACGTTCCCCCTGCGACCATGTGGGTTTCCTACGGTTTTCTTCCACATCCCAAAGATGTGCGGTTTGTAGCTTAATCGGCCCTCTGTAAATTGCCCCCTAGTGTGTAGGGAGTGGTCGAATCTGGGGAAAATTGATGCCAATATGATGAGAATATATATAACGCTGGATTAGATTTGTGCAGGATTGGTGTAAGTGTTGGTTGATGGCTGGCATGGACTCGGTGGGCCGAAGGGCCTGTTTCCATGCTGCATCTCTCTATATGACAAAACTCCATGGAAACGTTGATCTGAAATGTCAAGAGACAAGAGTTAGGAATCAAGAGTGTTTGATTGCCATATGTAACAAGAACGAAACAATAAAATTCTACTTGAAGCAGCATTAGAGGCTCGCAAACACAGTACTCATAGATTACACAATAAATTCAAATCCCCAATATTAGTGCAAAAATCCCAAAGTCCTTGGGATATGCTTAGTTAGTAGACACAAAATGCTGGAGTAACTCAGCGGGTCAGGCAGCATCTGTGGAGAACATGGATAGGTGACGTTTCACAGAGTGCTGGAGTAACTCAGCGGGTCAGGCAGCATCTGTGGAGAACATGGATAGGTGACGTTTCACAGAGTGCTGGAGTAACTCAGCGGGTCAGGCAGCATCTGTGGAGAACATGGATAGATGACGTTTCACAGAGTGCTGGAGTAACTCGGCGGGTCAGGCAACATCTCTGGAGAAAAGGGATAGGTGACGTTTCACAGAGTGCTGGAGTAACTCAGCGGTTTAGGCAACATCTGTGGAGAGAAGTAGTGGGTGACGTTTCGGGTCAGTGATTTCTGGTGTTCAACTAAGTAAGTAAGTATTCACATACAAGGAATTTGCCTTGGTGCTCCGCCCACAAGTAACAACATGACATACAGTGACAGTTACATAGAAACATAGAAACATAGACAATAGGTGCAGGAGTAGGCCATTCGGCCCTTCGAGCCAGCACCGCCATTCAATATGATCATGGCTGATCATACAACTCAGTATCCTGTACCTGCCTTCTCTCCATACCCCCTGATCCCTTTAGCCACAAGGGCCACATCTAACTCCCTCTTAAATATAGCCAATGAACTGGCCTCAACTACCTTCTGTGGCAGAGAGTTCCAGAGACTCACCACTCTCTGTGTGAAAAAAGTTTTCCTCATCTCGGTCTTAAAGGAATTCCCCCTTATCCTTAGACTGTGACCCCTTGTTCTGGACTTCCCCAACATCGGGAACAATCTTCTGCATCTAGCCTATCCAACCCCTTAAGAATTTTGTAAGTTTCTATAAGATCCCCCCTCAGTCTTCTAAATTCTAGCGAGTACAAGCCGAGTCTATTCAGTCCTTCCTCAAATGAAAGTCCTGACATCCCAGGAATCAGTCTGGTGAACCTTCTCTGTACTCCCTCTATGGCAAGAATGTCTTTCCTCAGATTTGGAGACCAAAACTGTACGCAATACTCCAGGTGTGGTCTCACCAAAACCCTGTACAACTGCAGTAGAACCTCCCTGCTCCTATACTCAAATCCTTTCGCTATGAATGCTAACATACCATTTGCTTTCTTCGCTGCCTGCAAAAATAAACGTTCTTCCAGGCTCAATGTACTGAATGTACAATATTTTAGTGACCACTTATTATATTCCATTTCACTTCAGTTCCAGTGAAGTCACACAACTTAAATACTTTCAGTGGAGTTATAATAGACAATAGACAATAGGTGCAGGAGTATACAAAGCACACGGTATTAGGGGTTCAGTATTGATGTGGATAGAGAACTGGCTGGCAGACAGGAAGCAAAGAGTAGGAGTGAGCGGGTCCTTTTCAGAATGGCAGGCAGTGACTAGTGGGGTACCACAGGGCTCAGTGCTGGGACCCCAGCTATTTACAATATATATTAATGATCTGGATGAGGGAATTGAATGCAACATCTCCAAGTTTGCGGATGACACTAAGCTGGGGGGTAGTGTTCGCTGTGAGGAGGATGCTAGGAGGCTGCAAGGTGACTTAGATAGGCTGGGTGAGTGGGCAAATACATGGCAGATGCAGTATAATGTGGATAAATGTGAGGTTATCCACTTTGGTGGCAAAACAGGAGGGTAGACTATTATCTGAAATGGTGGCAAATTAGGAAAAGGGGAGATACAACGAGACCTGGGTGTCATGGTACACCAGTCATTGAAAGTAGGCATGCAGGTGCAGCAGGCAGTGAAGAAAGCAAATGGTATGTTGGCATTCATAGCAAAAGGATTTGAGTATAGGAGCAGGGAGGTTCTACTGCAGTTGTACAGGGCCTTGGTGAGACTACACCTGAGTATTGCGTACAGTTTTGGTCTCCAAATCTGAGGAAAGACATTCTTGCCATAGAGGGGGTACAGAGAAGGTTCACCAGACTGATTCCTGGGATGTCAGGACTTTCATATGAGGAAAGACTGGATAGACTCGGCTTGTACTCACTAGAATTTAGAAGACTGAGGGGGGATCTTAAAGAAATTTACAAAATTCTTAAGGGGTTGGATAGGCTAGATGCAGGAAGATTGTTCCCGATGTTGGGGAGGTCCAGAACAAGGGGTCACAGTCTAAGGATAAGGGGGCATTCCTTTAGGACCGAAATGAGGAAACAAATTTTCACTCAGAGTGGTGAATCTGTGGAATTCTCTGCCACAGAGGGTAGTTGAGGCCAGTTCATTGGCTGTATTTAAGAGGGAGTTAGATGTGGCCCTTGTGGCTAAAGGGATCAGGGGGTATGGAGAGAAGGCAGGTACGGGATACTGAGTTGAATGATCAGCCATGATCATATTGAATGGCGGTGCAGGCTCGAAGGGCCGAATGGCCCACTCCTGCACCTATTGTCTATGTTTCTATGTTTCTATGTGGTGACTGTGACGGGGAGCGGGCCACGCTGAGCGAGAGTCTGAGTGCTGGGTTGTATGTTCAGATGCAATGACACGCTAACAAGCATGTTAGCAGAACATGACACCTGTGACAATGTGCTCCCCACTGTGGCAGCGCACACACACGCGGTTTCCATTACCACACACATTACTGGGACTTGAATGGGGATTAAGGACTATGATCGTGGGCAAGTCATTCACTCATAACAAGTAACCAACGCAGTTATTTACCAGCCATCCACACCCAACTGCACGTGACTGATTCCGATCCCACCTAATGAGTAGGAACCCCAGTGACAGGCGGTACTTAAGGGTTGGGGCCATGGAACAGCTGCATACTTACTGGGTTAGTAGCTGATAAGCTTGTTTTATCCATGTTTTCAAAGGCATCTAGGGTATAAATTGACACGGGACTGAAGCAGGGAGTTCAGATGCTGGTTTAAACAGATGATTGACACAGAGTGCTGGAGTAACTCAGCGGGTCAGGCAGCATCTGTGGAGAACATGGATAGGTGACGTTTCACAGAGTGCTGGAGTAACTCAGCGGGTCCAGGCAGCATCTGTGGAGAACATGGATAGGTGACGTTTTCACAGAGTGCTGGAGTAACTCAGCGGGTCAGCCAGCATCTGTGGAGAACATGGATAGGTGACGTTTCACAGAGTGCTGGAGTAACTCAGCGGGTCAGGCAGCATCTGTGGAGAACATGGATAGGTGACGTTTCACAGAGTGCTGGAGTAACTCAGCGGGTCAGGCAGCATCTGTGGAGAACATGGATAGGTGACGTTTCACAGAGTCTGGAGTAACTCAGCGGGTCAGGCAGCATCTGTGGAGAACATGGATAGGTGACGTTTCACAGAGTGCTGGAGTAACTCAGCGGGTCAGGCAGCATCTGTGGAGAACATGGATAGGTGACGTTTTGGGTCGAGACCTTTCTTCAGACCTGAGCTGCTGAATTGCTCCAGCACTTTGTGTCATTTATGTTGATCAGCATCTGCAGTTCCATGTGTCTAAACTTTCTGCCACCACAATCCAGTTCCTCCAGTTCAAATTCATACTTAGTTTAGTTTAGTTTAGAGATACAGCGCGGAAACAGGCCCTTCGGCCCACCGAGCCCATGCCAACCCGTGATCACCAGCACACTAACACTATCCCACACACACTAGGGACAATTTTCAATTATACCAAGCCAATTTACCCTCAAAACTGTTCATCTTTGGAGTGTGGGAGGAAACCGGAGCACCCGGAGGAGACCCACGCAGGTCACGGGGAGAGCGTACAAACTCCGTACAGACAGCACCCGTGGTCAGGATGGAACCCGGGTCTCTGGCCCCGTGAGGCAGCAACTCTACCGCTGCGCCACCGTGCTGTCCATCACTGCACTCCGCTCACTGAAAGTTCAGGATAAACCCGATGTCAGAGCTCCCCAACAGTTAATTGCACCAATAGACTTTGACCTGTTGGCAGACGAACATTAATTCTCAGTAACTTGACCAAGGGCATGGTGATTATATACTGAAAACGCTGAATAGAAATAAAAGATAGCTTATACTTGCATTTGCTTTTGGAATCAGAATTAAAATGCGATCATTAACAATATATTAAGAAAGTGATCTAATGCTGAATTTAATTTTAAACACTTGATCTTATGAGTAGCTCATTGACTGACAAACAAGGACTATATTATTTCATCGTTTGAAAGCAAGGCCAATATTGCCATGGGGTGAGTATAAATGTATTGCATTTATATAACGCCATCCCAGAAGTTAGACTGTGATGATTCTAATCTTTCTGAGAATTTCACATAGAGTCTGAAGAGTCTGAAGACACCCATTCCTTGTCTCCAGAGATGCTGCCTGTCCCGCTGAGTTTTCCAGCATTTTGTGTCTATCTTCGGCATCTGCAGTTCCTTCCTACGTATCCAGCAGATACACTGGATGGGACTGAACTGTACACTGCAAGGGCCAGGGGGCGAGCGGGCAAGATCATCTCTGCCCCTCTCATCCTGGCCACAAACTCTTTGAATCACTTCCCTCTGGATGGCGACTCCGGACTGTCAAAGCTGCCGCAACCAGACATAAAAATAGCCTGCACCTCCTCCAACCTCATCTATTGCATCCGCTGCTCTAGGTGTCAGCTGCTCTACATCGGTGAGACCAAGCGTAGGCTTGGCGATCGCTTCGCCCAACACCTCCACTCGGTTCGCAATAACCAACCTGATCTCCCGGTGGCCCAGCACTTCAACTCCCCCTCCCATTCCCAATCCAACCTTTCTGTCCTGAGCCTCCTCCATGGCCAGAGTGAGTCCCACCGCAAATTGGAGGAGCAGAACCTAATATTTCGCTTGGGCAGTTTACACCCCAGCGGTATGAACATTGACTTCTCCAATTTCAGATAGTCCTTGCTTTCTCCCTCCTTCCCCTCCCCTTCCCAGCTCTCCCACGGCCCACTGTCTCCGCCTCTTCCTTTCTTCTTCCTACCCCCAACCCCCACATCAGTCTGAAGAAGGGTCTCGACCTGAAACGTCACCTATTCCTTCGCTCCATAGATGCTGCCTCACCCGCTGAGTTTCTCCAGCATTTTTGTCTACCTTCGATTTTTCCAGCATCTGCAGTTCTTTCTTAATCATTTTTTCCACGAGTCGTAGCTCTAGTTAATAACCAAAAATCTGTAGCCTCCTCTTGCTCTGGTATTTTATTTATTTCACATGTTTAATCGATAATGTTATATTATTAATGTTTTATGTGTCATTCCTAACTGTCACTGTATGTCATTGTTGACACTTGCGGGCGGAGCACCAAGGCAAGTTCCTTGTATGTGAATACTTGGCCAATAAACGTATTCATTTGGTGGTAGACAAAAGTGCTGGAGAAACTCAGCGGGTGCAGCAGCATCTATGGGGCAAAGGAAATAGGCAACGTTTCGGGCCGAAACACGAAAGGAAATAGGCAACGTTTTGGGCTGAAACCCGGAAGGTTGCCTATTTCCATCGCTCCATAGATGCTGCTGCACCCGCTGAGTTTCTCCAGCACTTTTGGCTACCACCGATTTTCCAGCATCTGCAGTTCCTTCTCAAAAACGTATTCATTCATTCATCCATAAGATGTCGTCAAACTATTTGCACAGCCAGTCATATTGAACAATTAAACAAAAATTGAAGAAGGAAAGGTGTGCACAATCTTTGACTAATATTCTAAACAAGTCAAAACAGGTAAAATGAAGATCAGAACATAATCACGGATTAAGGAGGATGTTGAAATATTACAAGTGAAGCCTAATTAAAACCTATTTTACGTTTATACATAGACATTTACAGGCATGACAAATTGTAATTATGGTTTAATATTCCATCTTCGGTGTAAGCCAGCATCTGCAGTTCCTTCCTACACATAAAAGGTTCACCTTTCTTCAGGCAAATGTAACCTTCCATTAACGCATGTCAGCAGAAGCCAAGCTTGGCTGTAGATGATGAGGAGGGGTGGCTGGAGGCTTTCCAAGCTGCAGGAGCTAATAATGAAGAAACAAGGGACTGCAGATGCTGGTTTACAAAAAAGACACAAAGTGCCGGGATGGCGAGACTGTCGTATGCTGAGAGAATGGAGCGGCTGGGCTTGTGGAGTTTAGAAGGATGAGAGGCTATCTTATTGAAACATATAAGATTATTAAGAGTTTGGACACATGAGGCAGGAAACATGTTCCCGATGTTGGGGGTGTCCAGAACCAGGGGCCACCGTTTAAGAATAAGGGGTAAGCCATTTAGAACGGAGACGAGGAAACACTTTTTCACACAGAGAGTGGTGAATCTGTGGAATTCTCTGCCTCATAGGGCGGTGGAGGCCGGTTCTCTGGATACTTTCAAGAGAGAGCTAGATAGGGCTCTTAAATATATCAGAGTCATGGGATATGGGGAGAAGGCAGGAACGGGGTACTGATTGGGGATGATCAGCCATGATCACATTGAATGCTGGCTCATAGGGCCGAATGGTCTACTCCTGCACCTAACATAGAAACATAGAAAATAGGTGCAGGAGGAGGCCATTCGGTCCTTCTAGCCAGCACCAGCACCTATTATCTATTGTCCATTCTCTATTGCTGGAGTAACTCAGCAGGTCAGGCAACATTGTTGGAGAACATGGATTGGTGAAGTTTGGTGTCAGACTGCTTGGCCTGAACTGAAGAAGAACAACTCCAGCACGTGGCTTCAGACCCTTCCTCAGACTTCTTCAGTGAAGCGTTGGGCGGCAGAGTGCCACACAGCGGTAGAGACCCAGGTTCCATTCTCTCCCCTGTCACAGCTTGCACGCTCTCCCTGCGACCGCGTGACTTTACTCCGGCTCCAAAAACGTAACGATGATAAAGGAAACCGGCCATTGTTGGCTGTTTGTTGGTTGAGAACAAGAAGCTAACAATGTGTGGGAAGGAACTGCAGATGCTGGTTTAAACCGAAGACAGACACAAAGAAGCTGGAGTGAAAGGCCTGTCGCACTTGGGTGACATTTTCAGCCTGAAAAGAGGTTGAAGCATCGTGGTCGGGATGCGACGCGGCGTGACGTGGCGTGGTCGGGGCGTGATGCGGCATGATGTGGCGTTGTTGGGGCATGACGTGGCGTGACATGGCGTGGTCGGGGCGTGACATGGCATGGTTGCGGCGTGACGTGGCGTGACATGGCGTGACGTGGCGTGGTCGGGGCGTGACGCGGCGTGACGTGGCGTGACGTGGCGTGGTCGGGGCATGACGTGGCGTGACGTGGCGTGACGTGGCGTGGTCGGGGCGTGACGTGGCGTGACGTGCCGTGGTCGGGGCGTGACGTGGCGTGACGTGGCATGACGTGGCATGGTCGGGGCGTGACATGGCGTGGTCGGGGCGTGACGTGGCGTGGTCGGGGCGTGACGTGGCGTGGTCGGGGCGTGACGTGGCGTGACGTGGCGTGTTCGGGGCGTGACGTGGCGGGGTCGGGGCGTGACGCGGCGTGACGTGGCGTGGTTGGGGCGTGACGTGGCGTGACGTGGCATGGTCGGGGCGTGACATGGCGTGGTCGGGGCGTGACGTGGCGTGGTCGGGGCGTGACGTGGCGTGGTTGGGGCGTGACGTGGCGTGGTTGGGGCGTGACGTGGCATGGTCGGGGCGTGACGTGGCGTGGTTGGGGCGTGACGTGGCGTGGTCGGGGCGTGACGTGGCGTGACGTGGCGTGTTCGGGGCGTGACGTGGCGTGGTCGGGGCGTGACGTGCCGTGGTCGGGGCGTGATGTGGCGTGGTCGGGGCGTGACGTGGCGTGTTCGGGGCGTGGCGTGGCGTGGTCGGGGCGTGACGTGGCGTGGTCGGGGCGTGACGTAGCGGGGTCGGGGCGTGACGCGGCGTGACGTGGCGTGGTCGGGGCGTGACGCGGCGTGGTCGGGGCGTGACGTAGCGGGGTCGGGGCGTGACGCGGCGTGACGTGGCGTAGTCGGGGCGTGACGCGGCGTGACGTGGCGTGACGTGGCGTGGTCGGGGCGTGACGTGGCGTGGTCGGGGCGTGACGTAGCGGGGTCGGGGCGTGACGTGGCGTGGTCGGGGCCTGACGTAGCGGGGTCGGGGCGTGACGCGGCGTGACGTGGCGTGGTCGGGGCGTGACGTGGCGTGGTCGGGGCGTGACGTGGCGTGGTCGGGGCGTGACGTGGCGTGACGTGGCGTGACGTGGCGTGGTCGGGGCGTGACGTGGCGTGGTCGGGGCGTGACGCGGCGTGAAGTGGCGTGACGTGGCGTGGTCGGGGCGTGACGTGGCGTGGTCGGGGCGTGACGCGGCGTGACGTGGCGTGACGTGGCGTGGTCGGGGCGTGACGCGGCGTGACGTGGCGTGGTCGGGGCGTGACGTGGCGTGGTCGGGGCGTGACGCGGCGTGACGTGGCGTGACGTGGCGTGGTCGGGGCGTGACGTGGCGTGGTCGGGGCGTGACGTAGCGGGGTCGGGGCGTGACGTAGCGGGGTCGGGGCGTGACGCGGCGTGGTCGGGGCGTGACGTGGCGTGGTCGGGGCGTGACGTAGCGGGGTCGGGGCGTGACGCGGCGTGACGTGGCGTGGTCGGGGCGTGACGCGGCGTGACGTGGCGTGGTTGGGGCGTGACGTGGCGTTGTTTGAGGCGTGACGCAGCGTGACGTGGCGTGGTCGGGGCGTGACGTGGCGTGGTTGGGGCGTGACGTGGCGTGACGTGGCGTGGTAGGGGCGTGACGCGGCGTGACGTGGTGTGGTCGGGGCGTGACGTGGCGTGGTCGGGGCGTGCCGCGGCGTGACGTGGCGTGGTCGGGGTGTGACGCGGCGTGACGTGGCGTGACGTGGCGTGGTCGGGGCGTGACGTGGCGTGACGTGGCGTGGTTGGGGCGTGACGTGGCGTGGTTGGGGCGTGACGTGGCGTGGTCGGGGCGTGACATGGCGTGGTCGGGGCGTGACGCGGCGTGACGTGGCGTGGTCGGGGCGTGACGTGGCGTGGTCAGGGCGTGACGTGGCGTGGTCGGGGCGTGACGCGGCGTGACGTGGCGTGGTCGGGGCGTGACGCGGCGTGACGTGGCGTGATGTGGCGTGGTCGGGGCGTGACGTGGCGTGGTTGGGGCGTGACGCGGCTTGACGTGGCGTGGTCGGGCGTGACGTGGCGTGATGTGGCGTGGTCAGGGCGTGACGTGGCGTGGTCGGGGCGTGACGCGGCTTGACGTGGCGTGATGTGGCGTGGTCGGGGCGTGACGTGGCGTGATGTGGCGTGGTCGGGGCGTGACGTGGCGTGATGTGGCGTGGTCGGGGCGTGACGTGGCGTGACGTGGCGTGGTTGGGGCGTGACGTGGCGTGGCTGGGGCATGACGTGGCGTGACGTGGCGTGGTTGGGGCGTGACGTGGCGTGGTTGGGGCGTGACGCGGCGTGACGTGGCGTGGTCGGGGCGTGACGTGGCGTGGTCGGGGCGTGACGCGGCGTGACGTGGCGTGGTCGGGGCGTGACGTGGCGTGGTCGGGGCGTGACGTGGCGTGGTCGGGGCGTGACGCGGCGTGACGTGGCGTGGTCGGGGCGTGACGCGGCGTGACGTGGCGTGACGCGGCGTGACGTGGCGTGGTCGGGGCGTGACGCGGCGTGACGTGGCGTGATGTGGCGTGGTCGGGGCGTGACGTGGCGTGGTTGGGGCGTGACGCGGCTTGACGTGGCGTGGTCGGGGCGTGACGTGGCGTGATGTGGCGTGGTCAGGGCGTGACGTGGCGTGGTCGGGGCGTGACGCGGCTTGACGTGGCGTGATGTGGCGTGGTCGGGGCGTGACGTGGCGTGATGTGGCGTGGTCGGGGCGTGACGTGGCGTGATGTGGCGTGGTCGGGGCGTGACGTGGCGTGACGTGGCGTGGTTGGGGCGTGACGTGGCGTGGCTGGGGGCATGACGTGGTGGCGTGACGTGGCGTGGTTGGGGCGTGACGTGGCCGTGGTTGGGGCGTGACGCGGCGTGACGTGGCGTGGTCGGGGCGTGACGTGGCGTGGTCGTGGGCGTGACGCGGCGTGACGTGGCGTGGTCGTGGGGGCGTGACGTGGCGTGGTCGGGGCGTGACCGTGGCGTGGTCGGGGCGTGACGCGGCGTGACGTGGCGTGGCGTGGTCGGGGCGTGACGCGGCGTGACGTGGCGTGATGTGGCGTGGTCGGGGCGTGACGTGGCGTGGTTGGGGCGTGACGCGGCTTGACGTGGCGTGGTCGGGGCGTGACGTGGCGTGATGTGGCGTGGTCAGGGCGTGACGTGGCGTGGTCGGGGCGTGACGCGGCTTGACGTGGCGTGATGTGGCGTGGTCGGGGCGTGACGTGGCGTGATGTGGCGTGGTCGGGGCGTGACGTGGCGTGATGTGGCGTGGTCGGGGCGTGACGTGGCGTGGTTGGGGCGTGACGCGGCGTGACGTGGCGTGGTCGGGGCGTGACGTGGCGTGATGTGGCGTGGTCGGGGCGTGACGTGGCGTGACGTGGCGTGGTTGGGGCGTGACGTGGCGTGGCTGGGGCATGACGTGGCGTGACGTGGCGTGGTTGGGGCGTGACGTGGCGTGGTTGGGGTGTGACGCGGCGTGACGTGGCGTGGTTGGGGCGTGACGTGGCGTGGTCGGGGCGTGACGCGGCGTGACGTGGCGTGGTCGGGGCGTGACGTGGCGTGGTCGGGGCGTGACGCGGCGTGACGTGGCGTGGTCGGGACGTGACGTGGCGTGGTCGGGGCGTGACGTGGCGTGACGTGGCGTGGTCGGGGCGTGACGTGGCGTGGTCGGGGCGTGACGCGGCGTGACGTGGCGTGGTCGGGACGTGACGTGGCGTGGTCGGGGCGTGACGTGGCGTGGTCGGGGCGTGACGTGGCGTGGTTGGGGCGTGACGCGGCGTGACGTGGCATGACGTGGCGTGGTTGGGGCGTGACGTGGCGTGGTCGGGGCGTGACGCGGCGTGACGTGGCATGACGTGGCGTGACATGGCGTGGTCGGGATGTGACGCGGCGTGACGTGGTGTGGTTGGGGCGTGACGTGGCGTGGTTGGGGCGTGACGCGGCGTGACGTGGCGTGACGTGGCGTGACGTGGCGTGACGCGGCGTGACGCATGTAGTGATGCGCGGTGTCTCCCTGCCGCCCCAGGATGTTGGAATGTTCAACATCTTCAGGCGACATCTGGGTGTCTCACCATGTCGTGCGCCCTGTCACACGCTGACATACGCTGTCCTGCGGGTGACAAAAGTTATTGGTCCTTAGATGTATTGTAGATAAGTTAATTTGCAATGTGATTATTATACGTCGGTGATAACCTTCTTGTGTTGTGAAGGCGGATGATGCGGAGTGTCGCCGCTTGACGTGATGGTGGTGCGGACTGTCGTACAACTTGACCGTTTGTAGGGCGTCAGTCGCTGATTTTCGCAGTCGCCGAAACAATCGCAAAGTGGGACAGGCCCTTAACTCAGCAGGACAGGCAGCATCCCTGGAGAGAAAGAGAATGGGTGATGTTTTGTGTTGAGACCCTTCTTCAGACTGGTTAGGGATAAGTTAAACAAGAGAGACTGGATGTCTGTAACTCGTTCTCACCTGACACACGGCTAACAATGGCCTGTTTCCTTTATCATCGTTACTTTTTTGCATTTCTTTTGTTCATTTGTACTACATCTCTCTACATCACCGTCTATCTCTCTCGATTCCCTCTCCCCTGACTCACAGTCTGAAGAATGGTCTCGACCCGAAACGTCACCTGGAGATGCAGTCTGTCCCGCTGAGTTACTCCAGCATTTTGTGTCCATCACGAGCTTCTCGATCTCCTTCCCTCACCACCTCTCATCATTATTTGATACGAATGAATGAATGAATGAATGAATAAGTTTATTGGCCAAGTATTCACATACAAGGAATTTGCCTTGGTGCTCCGCCCGCAAGTGACAACATGACATACAGTGACAGTTAAGAATGACACATTAAACATTAACAATAACACATTATCTAGGCTTGTATTCACTGGAGTTTAGAAGGATGAGGGGGGTCTTATAGAAACATATAAAATTATAAAAGGACTGGACAAGCTAGATGCAGGAAAAATGTTCCCAATGTGGGGCGAGTCTAGAACCAGGGGGCACAGTCCTATAATAAAGGGGAGGTCATTTAAGACTGAGGTGAGAAAAAACTTTTTCACCCAGAGAGTTGTGAATTTGTGGAATTCGCTGCCACAGAGGGCAGTGGAGGCCAAGTCACTGGATGGATTTAAGAGAGAGTTGGATAGAGCTCTAGGGGCTAGTGGAGTCAAGGGATATGGGGAGAAGACAGGCACGGGTTATTGATAGGGGACGATCAGCCATGATCACAATGAATGGTGGTGCTGGCTCGAAGGGCCGAATAGCCTCCTCCTGCACCTATTGTCTATGTTTCTATTATCGATTAAACATGTGAATTAAATAAAATCCCACAGCAGAAGGAGGCTACAGACTTTATCCGGCCCACAATGGTGGTGTTGTCTGTGAATTTGTGAATTGGATTGTATTTGTAGATGGCTGCACAGTGGTGGGTATACAGGGAGTAGCGTAGGTGGGGGGAGGCTGCAAAGAAGGGGGTTAACACTCCCTGTGTGTGAGCCCTTGTCCTGAATCTCTCCTGTCTATGGGAGAAGCAGTGTGGCTACAATGGCGGCAGGCTTGGACAGCAACTCATGCCTGGAAATTGGCTTAACGCTTGAAAATTACTTGGAGTTCTACCAATGAACAGCCAGTTTCAAAGCATTCTGCCCTGGCAGCTTGTGCACGTCAAACCATTGGAAAAAAAAGGTTTGGAATTTTTTAATGTCAGTAATTCTAACGGTGGCTCCGCGCCAGATGTAAAAAAACTTCACACATTCAATGCTACTGTTCATTTAATTCCCAGTAATGCAACACTCTTCTTTCCAAGAGGGAAGCAGTTGAGGCAGGTACAATAACAACTTTGGAGAGACATTTAGACAGTTACTTGGAGAGGAAACGTTTGGAGGGATGTGGGCCAAATGCGGGCACATGGAAGTAGTGTGGATGGGGCACCGTGGTCGAGTTGGGCCGAAGGGTCTTACTTGCGTGCTGGATTACGTTACGACAATAGACAATAGACAATAAGCAATAGGTGCAGGAGTAGGCCATTCGGCCCTTCGAGCCAGCACCGCCATTCAATGTGATCATGGCTGATCATCCCCAATCAGTACCCCGTTCCTGCCTTCTCCCCATATCCCCTGACTCCGCTATTTTTAAGAGCCCTATCTAGCTCTCTCTTGAAAGCATCCAGAGAACCGGCCTCCACCGCCCTCTGAGACAGAGAATTCCACAGACTCACCACTCTCTGTGAGAAAAAGTGTTTCCTCGTCTCCGTTCTAAATGGCTTACCCCTTATTCTTAAAATGTGGTCCCTGGTTCTGGACTCCCCCAACATCGGGAACATGCTTCCTGCCTCTAGCGTGTCCAAACCCTTAACAATTTTATATGTTTCAATGAGATTTCCTGTCATCCTTCTAAACTCCAGAGTGTACAAGCCCAGCCGCTCCATTCTCTCAGCATATGACAGTCCCTCCATCCCGGGAATTAACCTTGTAAACCTACGCTGCACTCCCTCAATAGCAAGAATGTCCTAGGGGACCAAAACTGCACACAATACTCCAGGTGTGGTCTCCAGGTGTGGACCCTACGACTATGCCTCAGTGTTGGGTAAGGCAGCAATCAAAGTATAGCACTTGTAAACTGTAAGCCCTGGAGCCGATTACTGCGAGTTTAGTTTAGTTTAGTTTAGAGATACAGCATGAAAATATTTAAGTAGGAACTGCAGATGACGGAAAAATCGAAGGTAGACATAAATGTTGGAGAAACTCAGCGGCTGAGGCAGCATCTATGGAGCGAAGGGATAGGTGACGTTTCGGGTGTTTTTGGATGTTATTGGGACAGCAGAAGTCTGCAGTAGGGTGATGCCATCCGGTCTGACATCCGTAGGTGCCTCAAAACACACATCTGCTGCCTCAAAAAAATACAAAGAAGGGCCTCGACCCGAATCCTCACCTATTCCTTCGCTCCATAGATGCTGCCTCACCCGCTGAGTTTCTCCAGCATTTTTATCTACCAGTGTGAAAATAGGCCTTTTTGCCCGCTGAATCCGTGCCGACCGGGATAGCACGCAACAAAAGCTTCTCACTATACCTCGGCACACGTGACAATAAACTAAACCGATTTTATCCTACTTTCTCACACACCCCCGACACACCAGGGAAGATTTACAATTAACCTACAAACCTGTACGTCTTCGGAGTGCGGGAGGATACCGGAACAGCTGGAAAAAACCTACGCAGGTCGCGAGGTTGGCGTACAAACTCCGTTCAGACAGCGACCGTGGTCAGGATGGATATGGGGAGAAGGCAGGCACGGGTTATTGATCGGGGACGATCAGCCATGATCACAATGAATGGCGGTGCTGGCTCGAAGGGCCGAATGGCCTCCTCCTGCACCTATTGTCTATGTTTCTATGGAACCCGGGCCTGCGGTGCTGTGAGGCAGCAGCTCTACCCTCTGCGCCACCGTGCCGTTTAGATGGGCCTGGTTCACTTTGGGGCAGTGTGCTCTCTTGGCCCTTGATGAATATGATACAACATCTGGTGTGTGGCGCAGAGTCCTGGCGGAGGGGGCAGAGGTTGGCACGGTACTGAATCAGAAACACACCATCGACCGCCAACATTCACGACATGGACCATTAACCAGGCATGGCACACTTGCAGAATGATCTGAGTCCAGCGCTGGAAACTGACAGCATTCAAGTGAATATCTTCTAACCTGATGCAGATTTAAAGATTCCAAGACTTAAAGAAGTTTCCAAAAAAGGTTGATGAGGGCAAAGCCATCGATCTCGTCTCTATGGACGTCAGCAAGGCATTTGATAAGGTTCTGCATGGTAGGCTGCTCTGGAAGGTTAGAGCGCATGGGATCCAGGGAGAGTTAGCCAACTGGATGGAGAAATTGGCTTCACGGAAGGAAGCAGAGGGTGATGGTGGAAGGCCGGTGGACTGGAGGCCTATGACTGATGGTGTGCCTCAGGGATTGGTGCTGGGCCCATTCTTGCCTGCGGTTTACATCAATGATTTGGATGAGAATGTAGAGGCCTGAATAGTAAGTTTGCAGATGACACTAAAATGGTGGTGTCGTCAGTAGCGAAGATGGTTAACAAAGAGTTACAGCAGGATCTTTGTCAGTTGGAGTGAGCAATGATTAATGGAATTTAATACAGAGAATATTTAGTTTAGTTTAAGGTAGACAAAAATGCTGGAGAAACTCAGCGGGTGAGGCAGCATCTCTGGAGCGAAGGAATAGGTGACGTTTCGGGTCGAGACCCTTCTTCAGACTGATGTGGGGGGGGGGGGGGAGGCTGGGAAGAAGAAAGGAAGAGGCGGAGACAGTGGGCTGTGGGAGAGCTGGGAAGGGGAGGGGAAGGAGGGAGAAAGCAAGGACTACCTGAAATTGGAGAAGTCAATGTTCATACCGCTGGGGTGTAAACTGCCCAAGTGAAATATGAGGTGCTGCTCCTCCAATTTGCGGTGGGACTCACTCTGGCCATGGAGGAGGCCCAGGACAGAAAGATCGGATTCGGAATGGGAGGGGGAGTTGAAGTGCTGGGCCACCGGGAGATCAGGTCGGTTAATGCGAACTGAGCGGAGGTGTTGGGCCAATTAGGCCATTCGGCCCATCAGGTCTACTCCACCATTCAATCGTGGCTGATCTATCTCTCCCCCCTAACCCCATTCTCCTGCCTTCTCCCCATAACCCCTGACACCCGTACTAATCACAAATCTATCTATCTCTGCCTTTAAATGATCCACTAACTTGACCTCCACCGCCTGAACGGCATTCACTACACAGATTCACTACCCTCTGACTAAAGAAATTCTTACGAAACGTCACCTATTCCTCCTCTCCATAGATGCTGCCTCACCCGCTGAGTTTCTCCAGCATTTTATTTATTTATTTATTTATTAATAATATCTCTATTAGAAGCAGCGTACAGTAGTATAAATGGCGGCATATGACAAAATACATTTATTGAACATCTTCCATCTAGTGAATGTGTAAACCCCTGCACTACCAAAGAGTGTAGTCACAGAGTCACTAAGTAAAAACTTACAAAAAAATAAAAAGACAAAAACGAAAAATAATGAAAAGAAAAAAAAGAGCAAAACGTGTGGTATACGTGCTTCGCTTCTCACCCCACCCATCACCCTGTCCGCAAATCGGTTTAATTCCGAAGTTGTGTTACGCCATACTATGCTTGTAATGAATTGATGAAAGGAGACCATATCGTTAAAGATTGCTCTGATTTTCCTGCTAAGACGAGTCTCATATCTTCGAGATGTAGCAGCATTCTACACGGCCATTGTAGAGTCTGCCCTCACCTTCTCCATCATGGCCTGGTTTGGCTCAGCCACCAAGCACGACACCCGGAGGCTGCAGCGAATCGTCCGATCAGCTGAGAAGGTTATTGGCTGCAACCTTCCCTCCATTGATGAACTGTACACTGCAAGGGCCAGGAAGCGAGCGGGCAAGATCATCTCTGCCCCTCTCACCCTGGCCACAAACTCTTTGAATCACTTCCCTCTGGAAGGCGACTCCGGACTGTCAAAGCTGCCACAGCCAGACACAAAAATAGCTTTTTTCCACGAGTAGTTGCTCTACTCAATAACCAAAAATCTGTCGCCTCCTTTTGCTCTGGTATTTTATTTAATTCAAATGTTTAATCAATAATGTTTCATTATTCATGTTTAATGTTTTATGTGTCATTCATAACTTGCAGGCGGAGCACCAAGGCAAATTCCTTGTATGTGAATACTTGGCCAGTAAACGTATTCATTCATTCACTTTTGTCTATCTAAACTAAACACAGTATCATCGATGGCAATGTCTGTGTTTCCACATGTTAGTGCACGTGTGCGGGTAATGGAAGCTGCTGGCGGATCTGCTCCATTTACGAGAGAGAGAGCTTTGCCAGATGCTTCCAAAGCGAGGCAGACCATGTCTGCCCTGCAGAGGATACAGGGAGGCAGGTGTGTGTCAGGAGATGCAAGGCTCCAGATACAAGGCCAGTGCGTGCAGCAACATATGCCATGGTGTAGGTCTCTGGTCATTAACCCCAAACGAGCTGTTTAGTGGTGGCTCTGCGTCTGAAACCTGGCTCCTTTGTAGAGGGGAAGTGCTGGGCGATCATTCCAAATGATGCATAGGCAGCCAGAGCTCCTCTGCCTCGCAACAACCACTCGCCATTAAACGATAAAGGCAACGTCAGTGCTTTCCACGCCATGTCTGCCTCGCACCTGCCAGTCAGCCACTCACGGGGTCTTGCCCAGTAAAAGATCTTCAAAGGAGTTCACACGAGCTCGGAGGGGAGGGGAGGAAATGTTGAGATTTGCACACGTCTAGCACACGTCTGCCTCGCTATTTGCTGGGCAACTTAAAGCCCAGACAGAAGCACAAAGAGCCAAAGGAAACACACGCACACACATACGTGCAGCCACTTCATCATGTGGTCAGAAGGAACAGGAGCAGAATTAGGCCATTCGGCCCATCAAGTCTACTCCAGCATTCAATCATGGCTGATCTATCTCTCCCTCCTAACCCCATTCTCCCCATAACCTCTGACACCCGCACTGATCAAGAATCTACCTATCTCTGCCTTAAAAATATCCACTGACTTGGCCTCCACAGCCTCCTGTGGCAAAGAATTCCACAGATTCACCACCCTCTGACTAAAGAAATTCCTCCCCATCTCCTTCCTAAAGGAACGTCCTTTAATTCTGAGTGTGACCTCTGGTCCTAGACTCTCCCACTAGTGGAAACACCCTCTCCACATCCACTCCATCTCAGCCATCCATGATCCATGATTACAATCATGGTTGCAGAACGGCAAGGTGCATTCACGTGCAGGAAGGATCTGCAGATGCTGGTTTACACCCAAGACAGACACTAAACGCCAGAGTAACTCAGCGGCACAGGCTGCATCTCCGGAAGGAATGGACAGATGATGTTTCTGGATGGGTATGAAGTAGGGTCCTGGCACAAAGCGTTATCTGTCCATGCCCTCTATGGTTGCTGTCCAACCCACGGAATATGTGGCATTTCAGGTCAGAACGATTCTTCAGGCTAAATGTATAGATGGTGAGGTGGGGTGGGGTGGGGTGGGTGTGTGGGGTGAGGTGGGGTGGGGTGGGGTGGGGGTGGGGTGGGGTGAGGTGAGGTGTGGTGGGGTGAGGTGGGGTGGGGTGGAGTGAGGTGGGGTGGGGTGAGGTGGGGTGGGGTGGGGTGGGGTGGGGTGATGTGGGGTGGGGTGGGGTGGGGTGGGGTGAGGTGGGGTGGGGTGGGGTGGGGTGGGGTTGGGTGGGGTGGGGTGGGGTGGGTGATGTGGGGTGGGGTGGGGTGGGGTGGGGTGAGGTGGGGTGGGGTGGGGTGGGGTGGGGTGGGGTGAGGTGTGGTGGGGTGAGGTGGGGTGATGTGGGGTGGGGTGGGGTGGGGTGGGGTGATGTGGGGTGGGGTGAGGTGAGGTGTGGTGGGGTGAGGTGGGGTGGGGTGGGGTGGGTGGGGTGGAGTGAGGGTGGGGTGGGGTGAGGTGGGGTGGGGTGGGGTGGGGTGGGGTGAGGGTGGTGGGGTGGGGTGGGGTGGGGTGGGTGGGGTGGGGTGGGGTGGGGTGGGGTGGGGTGGGGTGGGTGGGGTGGGGTGGGGTGGGGTGGGTGGGGTGGGGGATGTGGGGTGGGGTAGGGTGGGGTGGGGTGAGGTGGGTGGGGTGGGGTGGGGTGGGTGGGGTGAGGTGGGGTGAGGTGGGTGGGGTGAGGGGGTGGGGTGGGGTGGGGTGAGAGTGAGGGTGGGGTGGGGTGAGGTGTGGTGGGGTGAGGTGGGGTGGGGTGGGGTGAGGAGGGGTGGGGTGGGGTGAGGTGGGTGGGGTGGGGTGAGGGTGGGTGGGGTGAGGTGGTGGGGTGGTGAGGTGTGGTGGGGTGAGGTGGGGTGGGGGTGGGGTGTGGAGGTGTGGTGGGGTGAGGTGAGGTGGGGTGGGGTGAGGTGAGGTGAGGTGGGGTGAGGTGGGGTGGGTGGGGTGGGGTGGGTGAGGTGAGGTGAGGTGGGGTGAGGTGGGGTGGGGTGGGGTGAGGTGAGTGTGGTGGTGGGGTGAGGGGGGGTGGGGTGAGGTGAGGTGAGGTGGGTGTGGTGGGGTGGGGTGGGGTGGGTGGGTGAGGTGAGGAGGTGGGGTGGAGGGGGTGGGGTGGGGTGGGGTGGGGTGAGGTGTGGTGGGGTGAGGTGAGGTGGGGGAGGTGGGGTGGGGTGGGTGAGGTGGGGTGGGGTGGGTGAGGTGAGGTGGGGTGGGGTGAGGTGGGGTGGGGTGGGGTGAGGTGAGTGTGGTGGGGGTGAGGTGGGGTGGGGGTGGGGTGGGGTGGGTGGGGTGGGGTGGGGTGGGGTGAGGTGGGGGGGGGGTGGGGTGGGGTGGGTGGGGTGGGGTGGAGTGAGGGAAGGAGGAATAATACAGAATCAAGGGAATACAGGGAAAAAAGTGGCCCGCTGAGATTCACAGGAAATTACATTGAAAGCTTTTAAGATTTGGCTACTGATTCTGGATGGTCAACCATGATCATATTGAATAGTCAAGAGACAATAGGTGCAGGAGCAGGCCATTCGGCCCTTAGAGCCAGCACCGCCATTCAATGTGATCATGGCTGATCATCCACAATCAGTACTCCGGCACTCGATGACCTCAGGAAGGGTGGAGCCCACAATGCTCCATTGTTGGCTGGGGAAGATGTACCAATGAGAGGGAAACCAGGAGGTGAACAGTGGAACTGGGAAGATAATTAGGGTGAGGGAGTGGAGAGAGAAGAGGGGAAGAAGGAATGCAGGAGTTACTTAAATGTTAGAGAAATCAACGTTCACAGCCAGGGTTGAAAACTGCCCAAGCAAAAAGTGAGGTGCTGTTCCTCCAATATGTCTTTCAAGTTTAAACATGGCTGAAATTAGCAGCAAGAGGATAGAGACAGCAAAGGACACTGAAATCTTCAGGTTTAGCTTCATTATTGCCACGTGTAGCGAGGTACAGTGAACAGCTTTGTTCTGCGTGCTGTTCAAACAGATCAGGTAACACTACACATAAATACAGTCAGGTCAAACTCCAGTCCAATAGGTGGAGCAAAGGGGAAGATACAGAGTGCAGAATATAGTTCTCAGCATTGTAGCGCATCAGTTCCAGAGACAAAGTCCAACGTCCGCAATGGGGTAGAGGTGAATCGGACAGTGCCCTAGCTTATGGAAGGGCCGTTCAGAAGCCTGATAACAGAGGGGAAGAAGCTGTTCCTGAGTCTGGTGGTGCGCGCTTTCAAGCTTCTGTACCTTCTGCCGGACGGGAGCGGGGAGAAGAAGGAATGACCGGGGTGGGACAGGGACCAGTCTGTGATGGTGTCGGCTGCTTTACCGAGGCAGCGTGAAGTGGAGATGGAGTCGGTGGTGGGGAGTGTGGTGTGTGTGACGGCCTGGGCTGCATCTAGAATGCTGCAATTTCTTGCTGTTCTATTCTCAAACCATTCATATGTAATTTCTAAAATCATTCTTAGTTTTTAGTTTAGTTTAGTTTAGAGAAACAGGCCCTTCGGCCCACCAAGTCCGCACCGACCAGCGATCTCCGCACATGGACACTATCTTACAAACACTAGGGGCAACTTACACTCATACCAGTATACAAACCCAAGCCAATTAGCCTACAAACCTGCACGTCTTTGGAGTGTGGGAGGACACTGAAGATCTCGGAGAAAACCCACGCAGGTCACGGGGAGAGCGTGCAAACTCCGTACAGACAGCGCCCGTAGTCGGGATGGAACCCGGGTCTCCGGCGCCGTGAGGCAGCAACTCTACCGCTGCGCCACCGTGCCTCCCGCGGATTATATTGACGCACAATTCACCCTCAGTAGAACAGAATTTCCTCAGTAGAACAGAAATATGTAGAATTTACATATAGAATTATAAAAGGACTGGACAAGCTAGATGCAGGAAAAATGTTCCCAATGTTGGGCGAGTCCAGAACCAGGGGCCACAGTCTTAGAATACAGGGGAGGCCATTTAAGACTGAGGTGAGAAAAAACTTTTTCACCCAGAGAGTTGTGAATTTGTGGAATTCCCTGCCACAGAGGGCAGTGGAGGCCAAGTCACTGGATGGATTTAAGAGAGAGTTAGATAGAGCTCTAGGGGCTAGTGGGGTCAAGGGATATGGGGAGAAGACAGGCACGGGTTATTGATAGGGGACGATCAGCCATGATCACAATGAATGGCGGTGCTGGCTCGAAGGGCCGAATGGCCTCCTCCTGCACCTATTTTCTATGTTTATATTAACAGTATGATTCAGGCGATATTAATGTCCCAGGGAAGTTAAAGGATGAGGTTCTGCACAAAAACAAAACCAGTGCAAAGAGAATCGTGATGACTCTGTGGAATTGGGAATCTGTGGACCAGATGGCTAGTTCATGTCCTGAAAACCAGAGCAAGGCAGACAGACTTCCCAGAAAGCAAAGAAAAGACTTTCACTAACTACGGACTGCTGTCTTCTGGAATCTGTTAAGTGCTTTACAGTGCCTCTCAATGCCCAAAAATAACTGGAGCATGTCGGCGTAGGATAGCAATGGCCAGTATTCTTCTAACATTTACGTGTAGGAAGGAACTGCAGATGCTGGTTTAAATCGAAGACAGACACAAAAAGCTGGTGTAACTCAGTGGGACTGAACCCATTCCTTCTCTCCAGAGATGCTGCCTGTCCCGCTGAGTTACTCCAGCTTTGTGTGTCTATCCTTCAATCAGGAGCCAGGCTTCATAGACATAGACAATAGGTGCAGGAGGAGGCCATTCGGCCCTTCGAGCCAGCGCCGCCATTCATTGTGATCATGGCCGATCGTCCCCAATCAATAACCCGTGCCTGCCTTCTCCCCATATCCCTTGACTCCACTAGCCCCTAGAGCTCTATCTAACTCTCTCTTAAATCCATCCAGTGACGTGGCCTCCACTGCCCTCTGTGGCAGGGAATTCCATAAATTCACAACTCTCTGGGTGAAAAAGTTTGTTCTCACCTCAGTCTTAAATGACCTCCCCTTTATTCTAAGACTGTGGCCCCTGGTTCTGGACTCGCCCAACATTGGGAACATTTTTCCTGCATCTAGCTTGTCCAGTCCTTTTATAATTTTATATGTTTCTATAAGATTCCCTCTCATCCTTCTAAACTCCAGTGAATACAAGCCTAGTCTTTTCAACCTTTCCTCATATGACAGTCCCGCCATCCCAGGGAGCATCCCATCTCGTGAACGTACGCTGCACTGCCTCTATCATAAGGCTTTGTCCCGCCCCCACCTCTCCTTTCCAGCTTTCTCCACCTTCCCCCCTCTACAATCAGTCTGAAGAACTGTCCCGAACGCAAACATAGAACTGTACAGTGACACAGTGGGGAAACAGGCCCTTCGGCCCAACTTGCCCACGCCGGCCAACAATGTCTGATCTACGCTAGTCCCATCTGCCCGAATTTGGCCCATATCCCTCCAAACCTGTCCTATCCAAATGTTCCTTAAACATTGCATTAGTCCCAGGCTCAGCTACCTCCTCTGGCAGCGTGTTCTATACACTTACCACCCTTTGTGTGGAAGAGTTATCCCTCAGATTTCTATTAAATCTTTTCCCTTTCACCTTAAACCCATGTCCTCCGGTCCTTCGATTCACCTTCTCTGGAGAGAAACTTTAAAAACTCTAATTTCAAGTATTTCCAGCAGTCCCCCTCTCCCCATCAACCCGTCCTCCACCCCAGTCATCTGACCTCTTTCACTGGTTAATCATCTATTCTACTTTTTCCATCATTTCATCCCCTTTGATGTCTAGTTTTCACACCTTACACTTCCTTATCTCTGTGTCTCCATTTCCCTTGACTCTCAGTCTGAAGAAGGGTCTTGATTGAAACGTCACCCATTCCTACTCTCCAAAGATGCTGCCTGACCCGCTGAGTTACTCCAGCACTCTGTGAAACGTCACCTATCCATGTTCTCCACAGATGCTGCCTGACCCGCTGAGTTACTCCAGCACTCTGTGAAACGTCACCTATCCATGTTCTCCACAGATGCTGCCTGACCCGCTGAGTTACTCCAGCACTCTGTGAAACGTCACCTATCCATGTTCTCCACAGATGCTACCTGACCCGTTTCACGGGTCAGGTAGCATCTGTGGAGGAGGATAAGAGAGAGAGGGAATGCCGGGGCTACCTGAAGTTGGAGAAATCAATATTCATACCACTGGGCTGTAAGCTGCCCAAGCAAAATATGAGATGCTGTTCCTCCAATTTGCGTTTAGCCTCACTCTGACGATGGAGGAGACCGAGGACAGAAAGGTTAGTGTGGGAATGGGAAGGTGAGAAAGTGTTTAGCATGTTCAGTTTATTGTCACGTGTACCGAGGTACCAGTCAGCGGAAAGACAATACATGATTACAATCGGGCCATTCACAGTGTACAGATACAGGATAAGGGAATAACATTTAGTGCAAGGTAAAGCCAGCAAAGTCCGATCAAGGATAGTCCGAGGGTCACCAATGAGGTAGATAGTAGTTCAGCACTGCTCTCTGGTTGTGGTAGGATGGTTCAGTTGCCTGATAACAGCCGGGATACTTGGAGCTATTGTGTAGGGAAGAACTGCAGATGCTGGTTTAAATTGAAGATGGACACAAAATGATGGAGTGACTCAGCGGGACAGGCAGCATCTCTGGAGAGAAGGAAAGGGTGACATTTCGGAAGATCCCCCGTTCCTTCTCTCCAGAGATGCTGCCTGTCCCGCTGAGTTACTCCAGCATTTGGTGTCTACCTGGGGTTATTGCTGTCTGTGGCTGAATGTGAAGCCTGTCGGCTTGCATTTACTCACACAGGAGTGCTATGGATGGCCAGACTGCATCAGATTAATCCCTTACTGCTCTCCTCACCCAATTATCTTCAGTCTCCACCACCTGCTTCAAATCAGAGACAAGGAGTTAATCGAGAAGTAAATCGGAAGAGATATGAAACGAGCTCACCATTCTCTCTCACTTGAAAATTACCGCCAATCAGCTTATTCTTCTTGTTTAAGAAAGAACTGCAGATGCTGTAAAAATTGAAGGTAGACAAAAATGCTGGAGAAACTCAGCGAGTGAGGCAGCATCTATGGAGCGAAGGAATGGGTGACATTTCGGGTCGAATGTAAGCCATTTAGAACGGAGGTGAGGAAACACTTTTTCTCACAGAGAGCGGTGAGTCTGTGGAATTCTCTGCCTCTGAGGGCGGTGGAGGCCGGTTCTCTGGATACTTTCAAGAGAGAGCTAGATAGGGCTCTTAAAGAGAGCGGAGTCAGGGGATATGGGGAGAAGGCAGGAACGGGGTACTGATTGTGGATGATCAGCCATGATCACTTTAAATGGTGGTGCTGGCTCGAAGGGCCGAATGGCCTACTCCTGCACCTGTTGTCTATGGTCTATTGTCTATATGCAGATGAATACGTGGCTTGAAAAATGGTGCAAGGGGGAGGGATTCACATTTTTAGGGCACTGGAACCATTTCTGGGGGAGGTGGGACCAGTACAAACAGGACGGTCTGCACCTGGGCTGGAATGGAACCAATGTTCTTGGGGGAGTGTTTGCTAGTGCTGTCGGGGAGGATTTAAACTAATGTGGCAGGGGGATGGGTACAAGAGCAGAGAGGCAGGTGGGTGTAAAACGAGGGTAGAAGCAATAGGGAGCAAGGTGAAAAGTAAAAGTGGCAGGCAGACAAAACCAGGGCAAAAATCAAAAAGAGCCACTTTTCGACATAATTGTATAAGGGGTAAGAGTGTTGTAAAAACAGGCCTGAAGGCTTTGAATGCAAGGAGTATTCGTAATAAGGTGGATGAGTTGAATGTGCAGATAGTTATTAATGAATATGATATAGTTGGGATCACGGAGACATGGCTCCAGGGTGACCAAGGCTGGGAGCTGAACATCCAGGGATATTCAATATTCAGGAGGGATAGAGAAAGGAAAAGGAGGTGGGGTAGCGTTGCTGGTGAGAGAGGAGATTAACGCAATGGAAAGGAAGGACATTAGCTTGGAGGATGTGGAGTCGGTATGGGTAGAGCTGCGAAATACTAAGGGGCAGAAAACTCTGGACAGGCCACCTAACAGTAGTAGTGAAGTTGGGGACGGTATCAAACAGGAAATTAGAAATGCGTGCGACAAAGGCAAAACAGTTATAATGGGTGACTTAAATCTACATATAGATTGGGTTAATCAAATTGGCAGGGGTGCTGAGGAAGAGGATTTTTTGGAATGTATGCGGGATAGTTATCTAAATCAACATGTAGAGGAACCAACGAGAGAGCAGGCTATTTTAGATTGGGTATTGAATAATGAGGAAGGGTTAGTTAGCAGTCTTGTTGTGCGTGGCCCCTTGGGCAAGAGTGACCATAATATGGTTGAGTTCTTCATTAGGATGGAGAGTGACATTGTTAATTCAGAAACAATGGTGGAAAGTTAACTTGGAGGGTATGAGATGTGAATTGGCTAAGATTGACTGGCAATCAATTCTAAAAGGGTTGACGGTGGATACGCAATGGAAGACATTTAAAGACTGCAAGGATGAACTACAAAAATTGTTCATCCCAGTTTGGCAAAAGAATAAATCAGGGAAGGTAGTGCATCCGTGGATAACAAGGGAAATCAGGGATAGTATCAAAGCAAAGGTTGATGCGTACAAAGTAGCCTGAAAAAGCAGCATACCAGAGGACTGGGAGAAATTCAGAGATCAGCGGAAGAGGACAAAGGGCTTAATTAGGAAAGGAAAAATAGATTATGAAAGAAAACTGGCAGGGAACATAAAAACTGACTGCAAAAGTGTTTATAGTTATGTGAAGAGAAAGAGATTAGTTAAAACAAATGTAGGTCCCTTGCAGGCAGAAACAGGTGAGTTGATCATGCGGAACAAGGACATGGCAGACCAATTGAATAACTACTTTGGTTCCGTCTTCACTAAGGAAGACATAAATAATCTGCCGGAAATAGCAGGGGACCGCGGGTCAAAGGAGGAATTGAGTGAAATTCAGGTTAGTTGGGAAGTGGTGTTTGGTAAATTGAATGGATTAAAGGCCAATAAATCCCCAGGACCAGATAGGCTGCATCCCAGAGTACTTAAGGAAGTAGCTCCGGAAATAGTGGATGCATTAGTGATAATCTTTCAAAACTCTTTAGATTCTGGAGTAGTTCCTGAGGATTGGTGGGTAGCAATCGTAACCCCTCTTTTTAAGAAGGAATGGAGAGAGAAAACGGAAAATTACAGACCAGTTAGTCTAACATCGGTAATGGGGAAACTGCTAGAGTCAGTTATTAAAGATGGGATAGCAGCACATTTGGAAAGTGGTGAAATCATTAGACAAAGTCAGCATGGATTTACAAAAGGTAAATCATGTCTGACGAATCTTGTGGAATTTTTCGAGGATGTAACTAGTAGCGTGGATAAGGGAGAACCAGTGGATGTGGTGTATCTGCACTTCCAGAAGGCTTTCGACAAGGTCCCACATAAGAGATTAGTATGCAACCTTAAAGCATACGGCATTGGGGGTTCAGTATTGATGTGGATAGAGAACTGGCTGGCAAACAGGAAGCAAAGAGTAGGAGTAAACGGGTCCTTTTCACAATGGCAGGCAGTGACTAGTGAGGTAACGCAAGGCTCAGTGCTGGGACCCCAGCTATTTACAATATACATTAATGATCTGGATGAGGGAATTGAAGGCAATATCTCCACGTTTGCGGATGACACTAAGCTGGGGGGCAGTGTTAGCTGTGAGGAGGATGCTAGGAGACTGCAAGGTGACTTGGATAGGCTGGGTGAGTGGGCAAATGTTTGACAGATGCAGTATAATGTGGATAAATGTGAGGTTATCCACTTTGGTGGCAAAAACAGGAAAATAGACTATTATCCAAATGGTGGCCGATTAGGAAAAGGGGAGATGCAGCGCGACCTGGGTGTCATGGTACACCAGTCATTGAAAGTAGGCATGCAGGTGCAGCAGGCTGTGAAGAAAGCGAATGGTATGTTTGCTTTCATAGCAAAAGGATTTGAGTACAGGAGCAGGGAGGTTCTACTTCAGTTGTACAGGGTCTTGGTGAGACCACACCTGGAGTATTACATACAGTTCTGGTCTCCAAATCTGAGGAAGGACATTATTGCCATAGAGGGAGTACAGAGAAGGTTCACCAGACCTTGATTCCTGGGATGTCAGGACTGTCTTATGAAGAAAGACTGGATAGACTTGGTTTATACTCTCTAGAATTTAGGAGATTGAGAGGGGATCTTATAGAAACTTACAAAATTCTTAAGGGGTTGGACAGGCTAGATGCAGGAAGATTGTTCCCGATGTTGGGGAGGTCCAGGACAAGGGGTCACAGCTTAAGGATAAGGGGGAAATCCTTTAGGTCCGAGATGAGAAGGACTTTTTTCACACAGAGAGTGGTGAGTCTCTGGAACTCTCTGCCACAGAGGGTAGTTGAGGCCAGTTCATTGGCTATATTTAAGAGGGAGTTAGATGTGGCCCTTGTGGCTAAGGGGATCAGAGGGTATGGAGAGAAGGCAGGTACAGGATACTGAGTTGGATGATCAGCCATGATTATATTGAAAGGCGGTGCAGGCTCGAAGGGCCGAATGGCCTACTCCTGCACCTATTTTCTATGTTTCTTTGTATTGACTTCTCCAATTTCAGGTAGTCCCTGCTTTCTCCCTCCTTTCCCTCCCCTTCCCAGCTCTCCCACAGCCCACTGTCTCCGCCTCTTCCTTTCTTCCTCCCACCCTCCCCCCCCCCCTCCCCTACATCTTGAACCGAAACGTCACCAATTCCTTTGCTCTATAGACGCTGCCTCACCCGCTGAGTTTCTCCAGCATTTTTGTCTACCTCCGATGTTTCTCACTTTTCTCAATTCCCCCCAAACCCTGCTACAGTTGCGATAGGTTTAGGTTTATTATCGTCACCTGCACCGAGGGACAGTGAAGCACTTTGCTCTGCGTGCTGTCCAATCAGATCAGATAATAGTGGACACACTGTATAGTTCTCAGCATTGTAGCGCACCAGTTCCAGAGACAAAGTCCAACGTCCGCAATGGGGTAGAGGTGAATCGGACAGTGCCCTAGCTTATGGAAGGGCCGTTCAGAAGCCTGATTACAGAGGGGAAGAAGCTGTTCCTGAGTCTGGTGGTGCGCGCTTTCAAGCTTCTGTACCTTCTGCCGGACGGGAGCGGGGAGAAGAAGGAGTGACCGGGGTGGGACAAGACTTTGCATAGATCCATATCTCTGGTTACTGCACTCTCAGCTAAAGGTAATAGCCCCTTCTTCTCTGCTCTGACTAAATCTCCTGCACCCCAATTAGATACGATAGCGGCATTAAGAGGTTTTTGGACATGCAGATGGATATGCAGGGAATGGAGGGATATGGATCACGTGCAGGCAGGCAAGGGTTGGCCTTGCATCTTGTTTGGCACGGACATTGCGGGCCGAAGGGCCTGATCCTGTGCTGCCCAATGGTACATTCCGTGTTCCATGTTCTCAATGAGATCCTCAGCCACCTCAGCTCCCGAGGAGGTTGGCAAACCTTCGCTCATCTCCCCTTTCCTTCGGTCTTGGCAATCCTCCCGTGAATCCATCGGTCCCATCTGCAGTGCGCGGACGGAACAGCGTGCCGTTGTCGTGTCCCACCTTGTGCGTGGCACACTTCCTGGCTGATTCCCCTCGCCTCTGCTAATTAGTGCAAGAGGCTTCAGTCTTCTCAGCTGCCTTACCTTCCTGTGCAGATCCCTTTGGAGATGTGCAGATGTGCGCCACCCCTCCCCTCTGTCCTCTATTCTTCTCTGCATCCTACTATCCATCATGTATTCCCTCGTCTTTATCACCTCCCTGAAAGCAGTTCCTCACACCGTTCCAGCCTGATTTCCATTTGCTACTTTCCTACACACCTGAGCACACACACACACACACGGATGTCTGTTCGGGCAGCTTACACCCCAGCGGTATGAACACTGATACAACTTCAAGTAACCTTTGCATCCCCCTCTCTCTCTCCATCCCTCCCCCACCCAGGTCCCCGACTGGGCTTGTACACACTGGAATTTAGACGGATGAGGGGGGTGAAGGAAAGAGCGTTCACGCCGATCGCGGCCCTGTTTCCAAGAATCTTTCCACCACCACACACAAGAAGAGCAAGAAGCGACAAGACAGACACAATTGTGTGCAGATGCCAAGAAGTGCGTTCAGCTCTGGCTACTCTTGCGTGTGGACTCAAGTCAAGTCAAGAGAGTTTATTGTCGTGTGTCCCAGATAGGACAAAGGAATTCTTGCTTTGCTTCAGCACAACAGAATATTGTAAACATAACACAGACCAGATCAGTGTGTCCATATACCATTGAATATATATATACACATAGATAAACAGATAAAGTGCAATAGGCTGTTATAGTTCAGAGTTTGTTTGATGGCGAGTTTAATAGCCTGATGGCTGTGGGGATGCAGCTGTTCCTGAACCTGGATGTACCAGATTTCAGGCTCTTGTACCTTCTACCTGAAGGTAGCGAGGAGATGAGTGTGTGGCCAGGATGGTGAGGGTCCTTAATGATGCTGCCAGCCTTTTTGAGGCAGTAAGTGCGATAGATTCCCTCGATGGTAGGGAGGTCAGAGCTGATGATGGACTGGGCAGTGTTTACTACTTTTTGTAGTCTTTTCCTCTCCTGGACGCTCAAGTTGCTGAACCAAGCCACGATGCAACCGGTCAGCAAGCTCTCTACTGTGCACCTGTCGAGGTTCGACAGAGTCCTACTTGACAAACCGACTCTCCGTAATCTTCTCAGGAAGTAGAGGCGCTGATGTGCTTTCTTGATAATTGCATCAGTGTTCACGGACCAGGAGAGATCTTCAGAGATGTTCACGCCCAGAAATTTGAAGCTCTTGACCCTTTCAACCATCGACCCGTTGATATAAACGGGACTGTGGGTCCACATCCTACTCCTTCCAAAGTCCACAATCAGTTCCTTGGTTTTGCTGGTGTTGAGGGCCGGGTTATTGTGCTGGCACCATATGGTTAATTGGTCGATCTCTCTTCTATACTCTGACGGATAAGAAGAAGAAGGATGGGAGGGGATCTTATTGAAACATATAAGATTGTTAAGGGTTTGGACACGCTAGAGGCAGGAAACATGTTCCCAATGTTGGGGGAGTCCAGAACCAGGGGCCACAGTTTAAGAATAAGGGGTAAGCCATTTAGAACGGAGACGAGGAAACACTTTTTCTCACAGAGAGTTGTGAGTGTGGAATTCTCTGCCTCAGAGGGCGGTGGAGGCCGGTTCTCTGGATGCTTTCAAGAGAGTTAGATAGGGCTCTTAAAGATAGTGGAGTCAGGGGATATGGGGAGAAGGCAGGAACGGGGTACTGATTGGGGATGATCAGCCATGATCACATTGAATGGCGGTGCTGGCTCGAAGGGCCGAATGGCCTACTCCTGCACCTATTGTCTATTGTCGTTACTTTTTTTCAATGCCATCTTGTTGAGTCTCATTGTCTTTAACTCATTTTCACCGAGCCCACAGCTAACAATGGACTGTTTCCTTTATCATCGTTACTTTTTTGCACATCTTTAATTCATTTGTTAGAAATATATATTGATATATATATATATTTATATATACAGTGGCTTGCAAAAGTATTCATACCCCTTGAACTTTTCCACATTTTGTCATGTTACAACCACAAACGTAAATGTATTTTATTGGGATTTTATGTGATAGACCAACACAAAGTGGTGCATAATTGTGAAGTGGAAGGAAAATGATACATGGTTTCCAAATTTTATTACAAATAAAAAACTGAAAAGTGTGGCATGCAAAAGTATTCAACCCCCTGAGTCAATACTTTGTAGAACCACCTTTCGCTGCAATTACAGCTGCAAGTCTTTTGGGGTATGTCTCTACCAGCTTTGCACATTTAATTTAGGGGTTTCAGAGTAAAGGGGGCTGAATACTTTTGCACGCCACACTTTTCAGTTTTTTATTTGTAAAAAAGATTTGAAAACCATGTGCGCCACTTTGTGTTGGTCTATCACATAAAATCCAAATAAAATGCATTTACGTTTGCGGTTGTAACGTGACAAAATGTGGAAAAGTTCAAGGGGTAAGAATACTTTTGCAAGCCACTGTATATATAGATTGGACAGGCTAGATGCAGGAAAAATGTTCCCGATGTTGGGAGAGTCCAGAACCAGGGGTCACACAGTTTAAGAATAAGGGGTCGGCCATTTAGGGCTGGGACTGCACCTGTGGCAATTACTGCCTCAGTGGCTGAAACTTGCTGCCCAGAAAGTGAGTCGTGTGTTGTGGCAGCTTTTCAGGTTTCAAGAATGGATAAATATCTAGTTTCCTAAATGTCCTCGCTCTCCTACATTGTCAGAGTGAGGCTGAACGCAAAATAAATCCTGTCCCGCTGAGTTACTCCAGCGTTTTGTGTCCATCTGAGGTCTGAGATGAGGAAAAACTTTTTCACCCAGAGAGTTGTGAATCTGTGGAATTCTCTGCCTCAGAAGGCGGTGGTGGCCAATTCACTGGATGTTTTCAAGAGAGAGTTAGATTTCGCTCTTAGGGCTAACGGAATCAAGGGATAAGGGGAGAAGGCAGGAACGGGGGTACTGATTGTGGATGATCAGCCATGATCATAATGAATGGCGGTGCTGGCTCGAAGGGCCGAATGGCCTACTTGATGTTTCTTGAAGAATTTTAAAACAATATTTAAAGTTGTAATTTGAAGTTTTTTCTTGTTTAGCCAGCACATCATGAGTGTTCCGTTGAGTCACGTGTACCGAGGTACAGTGAAAAGCTTTGGTTGCGTGCTATCCAGTCAGCAGGAAGACAATACATGATTACAATCGATCCATTTACAGTGGACAGATACATGATAAGGGGATAATGTTTAGTGCAAGGTAAACAGACATAGAGGTCAGGTCGGGGGGAGTTCCCCCCGCCGCGGGTACCATGTAAACCCGTGCTAAGGGCCGAATGGCCGACCCCCTGCACCTATTGTCTACGTTTCTATGTTTACGATACGATCGAACTTTATTTAACCCAGGAGGGAAATTAATTTGCCAACAGTCATAAAAACACCAAGTACATGAAACATGAAAGTGGTGCTCAGGGCAGCTGGAGAAAGGGGTGGTGGTGGGGGTGGGAGGCAGCTGCTTTGTTCCCCTCCCATCCACACCCACAGGAGCCGCTTTTCAGACAGCACGGCCAAGCTCGTTAAAACAAATTCCACCGCCTGCTGAGGAATGTAAATCAGGCCCTCTTTAGTGAAGTCCACACGATCTCCCCACAGCCGGCTCCCTGCATCTGGCACTGAATGGGTGGTAAATGTGACCTCCGCGAACAGTGCTGTTAAACTGACCTTGGCTATTTAACTGAAATTGTATACGTGTAAATCCAGTGTCAATCCCTTCCCCTTTACAACTTCTCTCCCTCTGGAATTCACATCATAGGAAACCCTGATTCACTTTGGATAAAGAGCTCTCACACCACCAGCCACATAGTTCTATTTGAAATTTAAGTAACTAATGCCTGAAAGTAAAAATATGCTTGAATTGTCTAAATGGGCTGCAGTGATCAACGTGGTCAAGGTTTCACCACGTCACCCAGTTTCAGTTTGTGATGCTGGTTTAAACCGAAGATAGACACAAACAGCTGGAGTAACTCAGGGGGTCAAACAGATTTGAAGAAGGGTCTCGACCCAAAACGCCACCCATTCCTTCTCTCCAGAGATGCTGCCTGTCCCGCTGAGTTACTCCAGCTTTTAGTGTCTGGCACAAGTTTCGGTTGAGTTTATTGTCCTGTGTACCGAGGTACAGTGAAAAGCTTTTGCTGCGTGCTATCCAGTCAGCAGAATTACAAGTACAGGTACATGATAAGTGAATAACACTTACTAGAAGATAGAGCTAGCAAAGGGTGTTAGCAGAAAATCTAGAAACTTTATTTTTAACAGTTAAATTCTTGACAACTTTTGCAGATGATGTAATTGATTTAAGTATGGTTTTACATATAGGTTTATTATTGTCACCTGTAGCGAGGTACAGTGAACAGCTTTGTTCTGCGTGCTGTCCAAACAGATCAGGTAACACTACACATAAATACAATCAGGTCAAACTCCAGTCCAACAGGTGGAGCAGAGGGGAAGATACAGAGTGCAGAATATAGTTCTCAGCATTGTAGCGCATCAGTTCCAGGAAGAAGCTGTTCCTGAGTCTGGTGGTGCGCGCTTTCAAGCTTCTGTACCTTCTGCCGGACGGGAGCAGGGAGAAGAAGGAATGACCGGGGTGGGACAGGGACAAGTCTGTGATGGTGTCGGCTGCTTTACCGAGGCAGCGTGAAGTGGAGATGGAGTACCTCAACTTGTCTACCCAAATACAATTGATTGACCACTTTTCTCCGTATTTATGGTGCACTTGTTAAATCTATTATGAATAAATCTCCCACAAAATGTAATTAGGGTGTAAATTAACAAAATAATCTTGCTGTATTTTTAAATGTGCTCTTTGGATTTTAATCTTTAGCAGATGGCACGGTGGTGCAGCGGGTAGAGCTGCTGCCTCTCAATGCCGGAGACGCGGGTTCGATCCTGACCTCGGGTGCTGTCTGTGTGGAGTTTGCATGTTCTCCCTGTGATTGCAAGGGTTCCTTCCGGGTGCTCCGGTTTCTTCCCACGTCCCAAAGATGTGCGGGTTTGTAGGTTAATCGGCCCTTCTGTAAATTGCCCCCTAGTGTGTAGGGAGTGGATGAGAGAGTGGGATAACATAGAGCTGGTGTGAATGGGTGATCGCTGGTCGGCACGGACACGATGGGCTGAAGGGCCTGTTTTCATGTGTAGGAAGGAACTGAAGATGCCGGTTTAAAATGAAGAAAGACACAAAAAGCTGGAGTAAATCAGCGGGTCAGACAGCTTCTCTGGAGAAAAGGAATAGGTAATGTTTTGGGTGATAAGGTCAGCCGGTCATGTGATGGGATCAGAATTAGGCCATTCGTCCCATCAAGTCCATTAGTTTGCATAGGATGGGTTTCGACCTGAAACGTCACCTATCCATGTTCTCCACAGATGCTGCCTGACCCGCTGAGTTACTCCAGCACTCTGTGAAACGTCACCTATCCATGTTCCCCACAGATGCTGCCTGACCCGCTGAGTTACTCCAGCATTTGTGGCCCACAGATGCTGCCTGACCCGCTGAGTTACTCCAGCATTTGTGTCTACCTTCGATTTACCAGCATCTGCAGTCCTTTCTTAAACGTTGCCTCCTGAGGTCTTCAATGCGTTAACTACGCAAGAAAGATTACCGCTCTGATTGGCAATATACTCCAGCACTTTGTGCCTTTTTTTGTAAAGCAGCTTCTGCAGTTCCCTGTTTCGACCATGTTAGTGTGCACCTGTAAGATGCAAGTGGACCGGGGGTTTGGGAATGTGGGATGTTGCTCACCTGTGTTGATAGGGAGAGCACACACAGGTACAGGTATCTGTGTAACACACCTTGATACCACTGTCTGTGATTCCACTCTCAATGGACCCATCGGCGCCACCTGCAGGCCACCTCTGCTGAACCAGCTTCCAAACTTGTCTCCAAACTCAAAGCTCTTTCTTTAAGCATCCTCAGATAGCTTTGTCTTCTGCCATCGACCCTGGAATACACGTTGCTGCCAAAGTCCTAGGTGCGCATGTAGAGCTCGGCCCACGGAGTCCCCCGATCCCCGCTACACACACGGGACCAACACCAAGCCAATTAACCTACAAACCTGTATGTCTTTGGAGTGTGGGAGGAAACCGGAGCACCCGGGGAAAACCCACGCAGGTCACAGGGAGAACGTGAAAACTCCGTACAGACAGCGCCCGTAGTCGGGATGGAACCCGGGTCTCTGGCGCCGTGAGGCAGCAACTCTACCGTTGCCCCACCATGCTGACTAACACTGTTTATGGTGAATATCTGAAATACCTTGGAGGAATAGATCGGGTAATTCACAGAGTCTCTTGCCCAGAGTAGGGGAATCGAGGACCAGAGGACATAGGTTCAAGGTGAAGGTGAAAAGATTTAATAGGAATCTGAGGGGTAACGTTTTCACATAAAGGGTGGTGGGTGTATGGAACGAGCTGCCGGAGGAGGTAGTTGAGGCTGGGACTATCGTAAAGATGCAGAAACATTTAGACAGGGACATGGACAGGATGTTTAGAGGAATATGGACCAAAAACAGGCAGGTGGGACTAGTGTAGAAGGGACGTTGGGCAAGTTGGGCCAAAGGGCCTGTTTCCACGCTCTATCACTCTATGACTATCAAACCTCTGAGCTGTAAAATGTCCTCGTATAAATGAGCCTGAAGTAGGGTTCCAACCTGAAATGTCACCTGTCCATTCCCTCCACAGATGCTGCCTGACCCGCTGAGTTACTCCAGCACTCTGTGAAACGTCACCTATCCACGTTCTCCACAGACGGGCAGCATCTCTGGAGAAAAGGAATAGGTGACGTTTCGGGTCGAGACCCTTACGGGTCTCAACCCGAAACGTCACCTATCCCTTTTCTCCAGAGATGTTATGTGACCCGCTGAGTTACTCCAGCACTCTGTGAAACGTCACCTATCCATGTTCTCCACAGATGCTGCCTGACCCGCTGAGTTACCCCAAAGTGTACAGGTACATTATAAAGAGAAGAAAGAGACAATTTAGTGGCAAATAAAGTCCTGTCCTAGATTTGCCTTCTGTACGGAGCTTGCACGTTCTCCCCGTGACCTGCGTGGGTTTTCTCCGGGTGCTCCGGTTTCCTCCCACACTGCAAAGACGTGCAGGTTTGTAGGTTCACTGGCTGCGGTAAGCACAGTAAATATTCCCTCGTGCTGGTGCACGGGACGATCATTGGTGGGCGCGGACTCTGTGGGCCGATGGTCCTGTTTCCCTGTTGTATCTCTAAAGTCAAAAGCATTTTGTGTTACAATGGTACATTTTACACTGATCACAAGAGGAACAAAATGTGCTGTCTGATGGCAATAATTTAGAAATGATCAGAAGATTCTTTGACAGAAACAACAGCATGTTGATCTATTTTTGTCTTGAATGTGTTTGAGTGGTGGGTGGGCTGGGACTGCACCTGTGGCAATTACTGCCTCAGTGGCTGAGACTTGCTCCCCAGAAAGTGAGCCGTGTGTTGTGGCAGCTTTTCAGGATTCAAGGATGGATAAATATCTAGTTTCCTAAATGTCCTCGCTCTCCTACACTGTCAGAGTGAGGCTGAACGCAAAATAAATCCTGTCCCGCTGAGTTACTCCTGCGTTTTGTGTCCATCTGAGGTCTGAGATGAGGAAAAACTTTTTCACCCAGAGAGTTGTGAATCTGTGGAATTCTCTGCCTCAGAAGGCAGTGGAGGCCAATTCAATGGATGTTTTCAAGAGAGAGTTAGATTTTACTCTTAGGGCAAAAGGAATCAAGGGATATGGGGAGAAAGCAGGAATGGGGTACTGATTGTGGATGATCAGCCATGATCATATTGAATGGCGGTGCTGGCTCGAGGGGCCGAATGGCCAATTTGATGTTTCTTGGAGAATTCGGAAGGGCCTGTCCCACGGGTGACCTAATCCGCGAGTTCTAATGAGCTTGCCCTCGACTCATACTCGCAGCATGGTCGACACGAGGTTGTAGGAGGTCTTCGTAACTCTCCTTCATGCTCGAGAGTGGTCCCCGCGTAGTCGAGGCCTCAGCTAGGTCGCGGCGTTTTTTCCAATATGTTAAAAAATGCCCGCGAGTAACAAAAGGTCGCCATGGAATAAATCGATGCTTTTTTTACTGGTGGGTTTAGTCGTAGTTGGTCGTAGTAGGTCGGCATGTTAGTCGTAGGTAATCGAGGGTAGTCGTAGATAGTCTTCATCATAGTCGAAGGGAGGTCGAAGGAGAGTCTTCACAATTTTCCCGAAGTTAGTCGCTAGTCGTTGCTAGTCGTGCTAGTCGAAGCTGGTCTTCAACATAGTCAAAGGAGGTCTTCAACATGACATTTTTTCAAACTCTTCTAAACTCGCCCAATTGGGACAGCCCAAGGTCGCCCAAGTGGGACAGCCCCTTGATGGCTGTTGAGAAAAAGCTGTTTCTGAACCTGGATGTTGCAGGTTTCAGGCTCCTGTCTCTTCTTCCTTGTCTAGTGAAGGCAGGGGCAGAAACATAGGTCAGGGGATATGGCTGGAGAGAAGGGCAGAAACGGAACAATCTTCCTACTTAAGAATTTTGTAAGTTTCTATGATGATCAGCCATGAACACATTGAATGGTGGTGCTGGCTCGAAGTGCCGAATGGCCTCCTCCTGCCACCTATTGTCTATGCCACCAAAGTCCTGCATCTCTCCTCACAGGGGTGGAAACAACTATTAAAGCTAGAATATATCTTACAGTATCAAATCCCGGAATTTTGGCTGACAAATACTGGCTGCTGAATCATTCGGTCATAATTCTTTGACTGAGGTGAGTTCTTCAGATCTCTGGCTCGTTCGAGAGGCTCTGTCAGTCTGGGTGGGGGGTGGGGGTGGGGGTGTTTTCTTGCTGTAATTAAAAGTTGGAAGTATCATCGCGACCACTGGCCCTGTTGCCAGGGTCTTGGCAATTCTTTGCAGAGACCACTGAGATGACAATGCATGCCCTTTCTCGGCACTAAGACCCAATTGAAACCTGTTCACCATGTGAAGGGAAAGGAAGCACAAGGATTCATTAATGGCACTTCATTAGGAAGCTGGAATGGAGTGCAGTGAATGTGACTTCCCCCTGACTGAAATGTCCGCCTGTCTATTAGGGCAGGAACAAAGACCGTTTAGGATACTAAACTGTCTCCACTGTGGAGGATTAGGAAGGGTGATAGGATTAGTGCTTAATGACTAGGGGCCAGGAGACAAAGGGGGTTGCAGCAAAGAGGCTTAGATATGGAAGAATTAACACTGTCTCTCCCAGCCACATCTTTGATGAATTCTAACCTTCTTGTCTTTTCCTGAAATTAAAGTCCAAAGACCCAACTCTCTCTCCTTTTATGTTTTAAAGCCCGTGATCTCAGCAACATTAGGGGTTCGCCTGGCAAGTATGTAAAGTTGACGAAGGGGACCAACTTCAGCCCGCAAACGTGTAGAGATAATGTCTTGCAGAGAATGAGGGCAGTCCACTAGGAGAGAGAGAGAGAGAGAGGGAAACTCCTGTTTATTTAATGCTGGCAGAAGTGCTCCAGTGAATCTTCGATGCAACTTGATTCGTAACGAACTGATTTGTGGCTGCTTTGGCACTGCCGTGGAGAAATCTGTGCAGTGTTCAGGAACGGGCTTTCAGTTAATACGTCGTTCTCCACACATTTCCATAATGTGCTTAGGAACCAGCCTCACACCAAGCTGAAATGGGCCAAGCTTTTTTTTTGTTGTTTTTGCTCTGCCTTGTCTCTAAAGGAGCGAGCGGAGTCATGCTAATGCTCACCTTATTAGTAAGCACAAACTAGTCAGAGGATCTGTTGGGCAGAGTTTTGAAATGTTCTCCGAGAGAAAGCAGAGCAATCAACCCACAAGCATTGCATGCTTGGCGAAATGGTTTGATTTTTCGTGGAGTAAGCGCCGCAAAGTTTATTCTACTTAATTCTGGAAGAAACGAAAAAGCAAATAGATTGATAAACTCGCGGAACATTGATCAGGCCAGAGCGTAACAAAACAACAAAGCCAGGGGCTTATTTTTTGGAGAGTTTGACAAAGTAGTAATGAAATAAAGATTCCTGGATTCAGATGTGTGAAGTTATGAATGTATAAACGTTATACCCTTATCATGAATCCTAAACGTTATTCCCCTTACCATGTATCTGTACACTAAGGACAGCTCGATTATAGACAATACACAACAGGTGCAGGAGGAGGCCATTCGGCCCTTCCAGCCAGCACCGCCATTCACTCTGATCATGGCTGATCATCCCCAATCAGTACCCCGTTCCTGCCTTCTCCCCGTACCCCCTGACTCCGCTATCTTTAAGAGCCCTATCCAGCTCTCTCTTGAAAGTATCCAGAGAATTGGCTTAATGATTGTAACAAAAGCTTTTTGCTTCTAGATTTAGCTCTTAGGGTTAACTGAATCAAGGGGATATGGGGAGAAAACAGGAACGGGGTACTGATTGTGGATGATCAGCCATGATTATATTGAATGGTGGTGCTGGCTCAAAGGGCCGAATGGCCTACTCCTGCACCTATTGCCTTTGTTTCTATGTTTCTACGTTTTCACTGTACCTCGGTACACGTGACAATAAACAAAACTGAACTGAATGAATACGTTTATTGGCCAAGTATTCACATACAAGGAATTTGCCTTCGTGCTCCACCCGCAAGTGACATGACATACAGTGACAGTTAGGAATGACACATAGAACATTTAACATTTAACATTAATAAAAAAACATTATTGATTAAACATGTGAAAAATATAAAATACCAGAGCTAAAGGAGGCGACAGAGTTTTGGTTATTGAGTAGAGCTACTACTGGTGGAAAGAATTGTTTAAGAAAGAACAGCAGATGCTGGAAAAATCGAAGGTAGACAAAAATGCTGGAGAAACTCAGCGGGTGAGGCAGCGTCTATGGAGCGAAGGAATAGGTGACGTTTTGAGTCAAGACTCTTCTTCAGACCTCACCCGCTGAGTTTCTCCAACATTTTAGTCTACACTTGTGGAAATAAGTTGTTTTTATGTCTGGCTAATGGCCTCAGAAATCTGAAGCGATGTTTTCCTCTCTTGTTCAACGGCGTGGAAGCTGTTTGCTTCTTAATTTTTGGTGCATAGTTGAGCCTCTCTTCTTTCTCGTGCAAGTGTGAAAATGCCACCCCCTGCTGTCATCCTTTCAAGGGCAGTGCCATCAATCGGTGCGAAATTCAATACCTTACAGGGCGAGGGATTAGAGTGTTTTATCGGCAGTTGTTCAGCCACATCAAACCTTTAGCTTTTTCATTCCTCCCTTAATCCTAACATTTGATCCCAAGGCAGGAACCGTGGCCTGAGAATGGGATCGGCTCTTTCTCCAGTGTCAACGGGGCCTGAAATGTCATTGAGTGGCCTCCAGCTCAAAGCACAGGCTCGCCCGAGAGAAAGACAATGTGCAGGATGGGGGCAAGGAGTTAGCTGCGGGAGAGGTCAACAACTGGGCTGGACACGGGCAGGCCAAGGCATCGAGGCTCCTCACCAAGCCATGACTACTTCAGATGCCATCACCCAGAACACCCAGGGTTAGAATTTGTAAGAGTCTCAGCCAATACTTTCAAGAGTCATAGAAACATAGAAAATAGGTGCAGGAGGAGGCCATTCGGCCCTTCGAGCCAGCACCACCATTCATTGTGATCATGGCTGATCGTCCCCTATCAATAACCCGTGCCTGCCTTCTCCCCATATCCCTTGACTCCACTAGCCCCTAGAGCTCTATCTAACTCTCTCTTAAATCCATCCAGTGATTTGGCCTCCACTGCCCTCTGTGGCAGGGAATTCCATAAATTCACAACTCTCTGGCTGAAAAAGTTTTGTCTCACCTCAGTCTTAAATGACCTCCCCTTTATTCTAAGACTCTGGCCCCTGGTTCTGGACTCGCCCAACATTGGGAACATTTTTCCTGCATCTAGCTTGTCCAGTCCTTTTATAATTTAGTATGTGTCTATAAGTACCCCCCTCATCCTTCTAAACTCCAGTGAATACAAGCCTAGTCTTTTCAATCTTTCCTCATATGACACTCCCGCCGTCCCAGGGATCAATCTCGTGAACCTACGCTGCACTGCCTCAATCACAAGGATGTCCTTCCTCAAATTAGTCAAGAGTGTTTTATTGACAGATGTCCCAAAATGGAACAATGAAATCCTTACATTGCAGCAGCACGACAGATATTTAGTTTAGAGATACAGCGCGGAAACAGGCCCTTCGGCCCACCGAGTCCGTGCCGACCGGCGATCCCCGCACATCAACACTATCCTACACACACACACACACACACACACACACACACACACACACACACACACGCACGCGCGCGCGCGCACGCACACACACGCACACACACACACACACACACACACAGAAACACACACACACACACAAACTCTTCTTCTTCTTGCGTATGGCATGCACAGCCTAAAGTTGTAGGACAACTTGTTCTATTTGATCTTATTCGATTGTGCACGCTGGGTTGATTGCATTCGTCGAAACAGGGCGGACCAGGTGAAGGTTGCAATCTCCCACCCCCACCCCACACACACACACACACACACACTGGGGACAATTTACACTTATACCAAGCCAATTAACCTACAAAACCTGAAGGTAGACAAAAATGCTGGAGAAGCTCAGCGGGTGAGGCAGCATCTATCGAGCGAAGAAATAGGCGACGTTTCGGGTCGAGACCCTTCTACAAACCTGTACGTCTTTGGAGTGTGGGAGGAAAGCAGAGCTCTCGGAGAAAACCCACGCTGGTCATGGGGAGAACGTGCAAACTCCGTACAGACAGCACCCGTAGTCAGGATGGAAACCCGGGTCTCTGGCGCTGTGAGGCAGCAACTCTACCGCTGCCATTTCAGGTCAATACCCTTCTTCAGACATTCTTACTTGCAGTGGTACACTGTAAACAATATGATAAACGAGAAAAAAAGTTCAGTCTGTGAACATGTACACACACACACACACACACACACACACATGTACACATCAAATACAAACAACAATAGTGCAATAGTAACAATAATAGTCAATGTAGTTTAGAGCTTATTTCAGATTACTCGCTAGATTTTAGAAGATTGAGGGGGGATCTTATAGAGACTTAAAAATTCTTAAGGGGTTGGACAGGCTAGATGCAGGAAGATTGTTCCCGATGTTGGGGAACTCCAGAACAAGGGTCACAGTTTAAGGATAAGGGGGAAGTCTTTTAGGACCGAGATGAGAAAAACATTTTTCACACAGAGAGTGGTGAATCTGTGGAATTCTCTGCCACAGAAGGTAGTTGAGGCCAGTTCATTTGCTATATTTAAGAGGGAGTTAGATGTGACCCTTGTGGCTGAAGGGATCAGGGGGTATGGAGAGAAGGCAGGTACAGGATACTGAGTTGGATGATCAGCCATGATCATATTAAATGCGGTGCGGGCTCGAAGGGCTGAATGGCCTACTCCTGCACCTATTGTCTATGTTTCTATGTTTCTATATATCAATGTAGAACACTGTAAAACCCATAATAAACAACAATAAAACTGAATGAATAAGTTTATTGGCCAACTATTCACATACAAGGAATTTGCCTTTGTGCTCCGCCCGCAAGTGACAACGACATACAGTGATAGTTAGGAATGACACATAAAACATTAAACATTAATAATAAAACATTCAGTAATAATTCAGTAACAATAATAAAAGATTATTAATAAAAAAGTTCAGTATATATAGATTTAAATCACAGACAAATAAATGAAGGTGTGAAGAAGGTTCTCGATCCGAAACATCACCGATTCCTTCTCTCCAGAGATGCTGCCTGTCCCGCTGAATTACTCCAGCGTTTTGTGTCTGTCTACAGACAAATAAATAAACTATCTTTGAACTATCCCTGGTGCTGGCCACTGACTGAACTGCCCGAAGCAACATGTGGTTGTACAGTTCTACAGTTTTTAGCTTTTATTCCTTTATGCAAGACTTTAGATATCTAGTGATCCATGGCAGAAATAATCTTTGATAGTCAGAACCTTTTTTCTCCAGGATGGAAAGATGAAATGCTGGAAGACATAGTTTTAATGTTCCCTTCAGTTGACTCCATCTACACCTCATGCTGCCTCGGCAAGGCCAGCAGCATCGTCAAGGACCATCCGCATGTCCAACTCACGTCTCCCTAAACAGATCCTGTGCTCCCAACTGAAGGAAGGGCGGCGAGCCCCCGGCGGGCCAAAGAAACGCTTCAAGGACAACGTTTGAAGAAATTCCACATCACATCGAGTAACTGGGAGCACCTTGCACTGGACAGGCGCTCCTGGAGGAAATCCGTGCAGGAAAGAGCTACACGTGACATATTGAATGGCGGTGCAGGCTCGAAGGGCCGAATGGCCTGCTCCTGCACCTAATTTCTATGTTTCTATGTTTCTATCCCGTATCTGTACACTGTGGGTGCCTTGATCGTAATCATGTCTAGTCTGGTCTTTGATTGGATCGCACCGAACAAAAAGGCTTCTCACCGTACCTTGGTAATAATAAATTAATCTAAACTCAAGGTGAGAGAGGCAAAGTTTAAAGCAGATGCGCGGGGGAGGTTTTTACACAGAGGGTGGTGGGTGCCTGGAACGCGCTGCCAGGGGTGGGGGTGGAGGCAGATACAATAGTGGTGTTTATGACACTCTTGGATTGGCACAGGGATATGCAGGGAATGGAGGGACACGGCTCACGTGCAGGCAGTTAAGTGTTGGTCTTGGCATCATGTTCGGCACAGACTTTGTGGGCCGAATGGCCTGTTCTTGTGCTGCATGTTCTATATTCTAGTATAGTATAGTACAGTACAGTACAGTACAGTATACCATAGTACAGTACAGTATAGTACAGTATGGTATACTATAGTACAGTATAGTACAGTATAGTACAGTATAGTACAGTACAGTACAGTACAGTATACCATAGTACAGTACAGTATAGTACAGTATAGTACAGTACAGTATAGTACAGTACAGTGTAGTACACTATAGTACAGTATAGTACAGTATAGTACAGTACATAATAGTACAGTATAGTACAGTATAGTATAGTACAGTACAGTATAGTATAGTACAGTATATACAGTACAGTATAGTATTAGTACAGTATAGTATAGTATAGTATACAAATATACTTGGCCTTGAGAGTTTCTGGTTAAACTATGGGCAGAGGTGCCTCCAAAATAGTACTATTCACTGAGGGGCGCAGCCCCGAAGTGAATAGTACTATTTTGGAGGCACCGAGGCCAATAGTTTAACCAGAAACTCGAAATAAGGCCAAGGATATTTGTTTTATATTTGGCATCAAACATTTAAACAAGAATAATTGCTTACCTTAAATCTTCTCTGTTAGTCTTGTGCTCAAATTTTCCAATCCAAATTCAATGAAATCCAAGTGTAACATAACAGTCAGGGGAAAACTTCTTGAAAAGTCAAACCATTGTTTCAACATCTATTTACAATATTTACATCCTGTTTGTTTTTTGTTTTCACTATCCACTGAAGTAATAAAGTCATCCAAATCTTCGTCAGTAAACTGACCAAATCGCCTAGTACTGGACGCCGCCATCTTCGTATCGAGCAGACGATTGAACTTGTTTACAAATTTACATCGCGCGCTATACTCCCGAGTAAAGCTGTGATATCATTTCCCCACATAGCACATACTATTGGCAAAATGTCGTCATAAAAGTGATGTCATTTTGCAAATAGTAAATCGTGGAGTGTCAACATGCCAACATTCTGAAATAGCTGAAAATATATGAAATCACGTGACGCTCTCTCAACCAATCGCTAGAGGATAAATGTTTGATGCCAAATATAATACAGTATATATAGTACAGTATAGTATAGTATAGTACAGTATAGTATAGTACAGTATATACAGTACAGTATAGTATAGTATAGTACAGTATAATACAGTAAGTGTAGTATTATAGTACAGTGTAGTATAGTATAGTACAGTATATACAGTACAGTATAGTATAGTATAGTACAGTATAGTATAGTATAGTACAGTATATACAGTACAGTGTAGTACACTATAGTACAGTATAGTACAGTATAGTACAGTACATAATAGTACAGTATAGTACAGTATATATAGTAGTTTAGTACAGTATAGTATACTATAGTACAGTGTAGTATAGTACAGTTATAGTACAGTTATAGTATAGTTACAGTATAGTATGTATAGTATCGTACAGTATAGTACAGTTGTAGTACAGTATAGTACAGTATAGTACAGTATAGTATAGTATAGTACAGTACAGTATAGTACAGTATAGTATAGTACAGTATAGTACAGTATAGTATAGTATAGTATAGTACAGTATATAGTACAGGACAGTATTAGTATAGTATAGTACAGTATAGTACAGTATAGTATAGTATACTATAGTACAGTACAGTATAGGTATAAGGTATAGTACAGTATAGTATAGTATCAGTACAGTATAGTACAAGTATAGTACATGCTACAGTATAGTATAGTATATAGGACAGTATAGTACAGTATAGTATTAGTCTCAGTAGTGTTCAGTACAGTATAGTTATAGTACAGTATAGTACAGTATAAGTACAGTAATAGTAAGTATAGTATAGTATAGTATACAAATATACTTGGGCTTGAGAGTTTCTGGTTAAACTATGGGGCAGAGGTGCCTCCAAAATAGTACTATTCACTGAGGGGCGCAGCCCCCGAAGTGAATAGTACTATTTGGAGGCACGAGGCCCATAGTTTAAACCAGAAACTCGAAATAAGGCCAAGGATATTTGTTTATATTATTTGGGATCAAAACATTATACGCAAGCGGGAGGGGGGAGGAGATGGGGGGAGGAGGCGGGAGATTTTCCGAAAAATGCCTTTCAGCGGGCGATCTCCCGACGAAAGGCGGCGAGAGAGTTGGAGTCACTGCACTTGTCGAGACGAGAGGGTGGCGCTGTAGCCGTGGCAGCGCGAGAGTTTCCGTTACATGCACGCGGAGCTGTGACATGATTTCCCGACATAGTAAATGCTATTTACAAAATGTCGTCATAAAAGTGATGTCATTTTGTAAATAGTACATCGTTGGAGTGTCAGCGTGCCAACATTCTAAAATAAGTTGAAATTATATCAAATCACGTGCGCTCTCTCGACCAATCGTGGAGGATAAATGTTTGATCCCGATTTATAATATACAAATATACTTGGGCTGAGAGTTTCTGGTTAAATATGGGCAGAGGTGCCTCCAAAATAGTACTATTCACTGAGGGGCGCAGCCCCGAAGTGAATAGTACTATTTGGAGGCACCGAGGCCCATAGTTTAAACCAGAAATCTCGAAAATCAGGTCCCAAGGATATTTGTTTTATATTTGGGATCAAACATTTACAAGCAATAATTGCTTACCTTAAGTTGTTTACAAATTTACATCGCGCGCTATACTCCCGAGTAAATCACAAATATAAATTATTCTTGTTTAAATGTTTGATCGCAAATATAAAACAAATATCCTTGGCCTTATTTGGAGTTTCTGTTAAACTATTGCCGGGCAGGTGAAATTGATACGCAAGCGAGAGAGCGGGAGATTTTCCGAAAAATGCCCTTTCAGCCGGCGATCTCCCGACGAAAGCGCCAGAGTTGGAGTCACTGCCACTCCCCCACATGTCGAGACGAGATCTGGCGCTGTAGCCCGTGGCAGAGCGTGAGTCTTTCCCGTTACATGCACGCGGAGCTGTGACATGATTTCCCGACATATTGCTATTTACAAAATGTCGTCATAAAAGTGATGTCATTTTGTAATAGTACATCGTTGGAGTGTCAGCGTGCCAACATTCTATCATAGTTGAAATATAATCAATCACGTGACGCTCTTCGGACCAATCGCTGGAGGATATAAAAATGTTTGATCCGAATATAATACAGTATAGTACAGTATAGTATAGTATAGTATAGTATAGTATAGTACAGTATAGTATAGTTACAGTATATAGTACAGTAGTATAGTATAGTACAGTTTTAGTTACAGTATACTGTTGTACAGTACAGTATAGTAGTATAGTATAGTACGTATTGTTTCAGTAGTATAGTAATAGTATAGTATAGTTAAGTAGTACCTAGTATAGTAGTTAATATAGTACAGTACAGTATAGTATAAGTATATATAGACATTTATAGTACGTATAGTATAGTACAGTAAGTATAGTATAGTATAGTACAGTATAGTAGTACAGTATAGTACAGTATAGTACAGTACAGTACAGTAGTTAGTACAGTATATAACAGTATAGTACAGTACAGTATAGTATAGTATAGTACAGTAATAGTATAGTACAGTATAGTACAGTTGTATAGTATAGTACAGTATAGTATAGTATAGTATAGTACAGTATAGTATAGTATAGTATAGTATAGTATAGTACAGTATAGTACAGTATAGTATACAAATATACTTGGGCTTGAGAGTTTCTGGTTAAACTATGGGCAGAGGTGCCTCCAAAATAGTACTATTCACTGAGGGGCGCAGCCCCGAAGTGAATAGTACTATTTGGAGGCACCGAGGCCCATAGTTTAAACCAGAAACTCGAAATAAGGCCAAGGATATTTGTTTTATATTTGGGATCAAACATTTACAAGAATAATTGCTTACCTTAAGTTGTTTACAAATTTACATCGCCGCGCTATACTCCCGAGTGAAGTTAGAGAAATTATACGCAAGCGGGAGAGCGGGAGATTTTCCGCGAAAATGCCACTTTCAGCAAGATCGCACTTGTTTAAATGTTTGATCGCAAATATCCTTGGCCTTATTTGGAGTTTCTGGTTAAAACTATTGCCGGGCAGGTGAAAATTATACGCAAGCGGGCGAGAGCGGGGAGATTTTCCGAAAATGCCCTTTTCAGCGGGCGATCTCCCGACGAAAGCGGCAGAGTTGGAGTCACTGCACTTGTCGAGAGAGGTGGCGCTGTAGCCGTGGCAGCGCGAGAGTTTCCCGTTACATGCACGCGGAGCTGTGACATGATTTCCCGACATAGTAAATGCTATTTACAAAATGTCGTCATAAAAGTGATGTCATTTTGTAAATAGTACATCGTTGGAGTGTCAGCGTGCCAACATTCTAAAATAGTTGAAATTATATCAAATCACGTGACGCTCTCTCGACCAATCGCTGGAGGATAAATGTTTGATCCCGAATATAATACAGTATATACAGTATAGTATAGTACAGTATAGTATAGTACAGTATAGTACAGTATAGTATAGTATAACCATATAACAATTACAGCAACGGAGACAGGCCCTCTCGGCCCTTTCCAGTCCGTGGGCCGACCATTTGTTTTCTCCCCTAGTCCCATCTACCTGCACTCAACCAACCCCTCCACCTTCACGTCCATATACCTATCCACTTACTTTTAAATGTTAAAATCGATCCTGCCTCCACCACCTCTGCTGGAAGCTATTCCACACAGCCACCACCCTCTGAGTAAAGAAGTTCCCCCTCACGTTACCCCTAAACTTTGTCCCTTAATTCTCAGTCATGCCCTTTGTTTGAATCTTCCTACCCTCAATGGGAAAAGCTTATCCACGTCAACTCTGTTATCCCTTCATCATTTTAAGACCTCAATCAAGTCCTCCCTTAACCTTCTGCGCTCCAAAGAATAAAGACCTAACTTGGTCACCTTTCTCTGTAACATAGTTGCTGGAACCCTGGCAGCATCTAATAAATCTCCTCTGTACTCTCTCTATTTTGTTGACATCCATTTCCTATAACTAGGCGACCAAAATTGTACACCATACTCCAGAATTGGTCTTACAATGCCTTGTACAATTTTAACATTACTTCCTACTCCTATATTCAATGCTCTGATTTATAAAGGCCAGCACACCAAAGGCTTTCTTTACCACCCTATCTACATGCGATTCCACCTTCAGGGAACTATGCACAGTTATTCCTAGATCCCTCTGTTCCACAGCATTCCTCAATTCCCTACCATTTACCATGTACGTCCTATTTTGATTTTACAGATTATACTAGATTTTTGATTATACTATACAGTATAGTATAGTATAGTACAGTATAGTACAGTATAGTGCAGTATAGTATAGTACAGTATAGTATAGTACAGTATAGTACAGTATAGTATAGTATAGTATGGTATAGTACAGTATAGTACAGTATAGTACAGTACAGACAGTATAGTATAGTACAGTACTGTACAGTATAGTATAGTATAGTAGTATAATACAGTATAGGTATAGTACAGATAGTTCAGTATAGTACAGTACAGTATAGTATAGTACAGTATAGTATAGTATAGTACAGTACAGTATAGTATAGTACAGTATAGTACAGTACAGTATAGTACAGTATAGTATAGTATAGTATAATACAGTATAGTATATATTATAGTACAGTACAACAGTATAGTACAGTATAGTATACAGTACAGTACTATAGTATAGTACGTATAGTAAGTACAGTATAGTACAATAGTATAGTATCGTATAATACAGTAGTATAGTATAACAGTACAGTACTGTACAGTATAGTATAGTATAGTACAGTACAGTACAGTATAGTACAGTATGTATAGTACAGTAGTACAGTATAGCAGTATAGTATAGTACAGTAAGTACAGAGTATAGTACAGTATATAATACAGTATAGTATAGTATAGTATAGTACAGTACAGTACAGTACAGTATAGTACAGTATAGTATAGTACAGTATAGTATAGTACAGTATAGTATAGTACAGTATAGTATAGTATAGTATATTATCATATCATATCGTATAGTATCGTTTAGTATATAGTTTAATTTAGTTTAGTTTTTTTTAATACAAAACTAATAACAAACTTGTTCAAATTTGTTTTAATAACAAACTCCGTACAGACAGCACCCGTGGTCAGGATTGAACCCGGGTCTCCGGCGATGTGAGGCAGCAACTCTACCACTACACCACCGTGCCGCCACCATTCTCATCCACTCCCTACACACTAGGGGCAAATTACAGAGTGACAATTAACCTACAAACATGTGGGAAGGAACTGCAGATGCTGGTTTAAATTGAAGATAGACACAAAATGCTGGAGTAAGTCAGCGGGCCAGGCAGCGTGCCTGGAGAGAAGGAATGGGAGAGAAGCTACAAACATGCTGTCTTTGGGTTGTGGGATGAGACCTGGTCACTGGACGTGTTTTCCCATCTCTTTGCTCGTTGGCGGAACATCGTCAGTTGTGGAAATTGTGGGTTGGTGATTGGCATGTGTGTTTGCACCTTGGTCCCCTTGTGTTTCTGAAGGTTTGTTCTGGGATGCATACAACTCCCAAAGAGGATTGTTACCTACAAATGATTTTTGCAAACATCATTGAAGAAAAATCAATAGAAAATAAACTATCCGGTCCACAATGGTGTAGGTAGTCATGGACACCGGAGCAATGATGACTGGTCCATGAGGAACTAATACAACACTGCGGTAAAAGGCCTGCACGTTCATTTTCTTTCTTTTCACCTCGCTGTAAACAAAAAAAAAGTTAGTGGACTTCTTGTCCAAACGTGTGCAGTTTTGGTCTCCTAACTTGAGGAAGGACAATCTTGCTTTTGAGGGAGTGCAGCGTAGGTTCACCAGGTTAATTCCCGGGATGGCGGGACTGTCATATGCTGAGAGCATGGAGCGGCTGGGCTTGTACACTCTGGAGCTTAGAAGGATGAGAGGGGGTTTATTGAAGCATATAAGATTATGAAGGGTTTGGACACGCTAGAGGCAGGAAACATGTTCCCGATGTTGGGGGAGTCCAGAACCAGGGGCCACAGTTTAAGAATAAGGGGTAAGCCATTTAAGAATAAGGGGTAAGTAATTTAGAACGGAGACGAGGAAACACTTTTTTCACCCAGAGAGTTGTGAGTCTGTGGAATTCTCTGCTTCAGAGGGCGGTGGAGGCCGGTTCTCTGGATACTTTCAAGAGAGAGCTAGATAGGGGTCTTAAAGATAGCAGAGTCAGGGGATATGGGGAGAAGGCAGGAATGGGATACTGATTGGGGATGATCAGCCATGATCACATTGAATGGCAGTGCTGGCTCGAAAGGCCGAATGGCCTCCTCCTGCACCTATTGTCTATTGTCTATTGTCCTTTACGAGATGTTGAAACTGGACTGCTTGGACCATGTTCCTGACCTGCCAGAGGGTGACAACTTTTTCCCCTGAAAAGGTTGAACTACCATCTGATACAATCGGTCTGTTTTAGTTTAGTTTAGAGATACAGCATGGAATCTCTGTGGATTGTCACCTTGTGGTGGTGGAGAAGCTTGTGTGGACCTGAGATCCTGAGAGGGATGCCATCTGAAGCGATGCTCCTGGTAGGGCCACAAATGGCGGTAAGGTCGAGGGGGGGGTCTCTGACAAAGATCCAAGATCCAAGAGATCCAAGTGGGTTTATTGTCATGTGTCCCTGATAGGACAATGAAATTCATGCTCTGCTTCAGCACACAGAACATAGTAGGCATTGACTACAGAACAGATCAGTGTGTCCATATACCATTATATAAATATATACAGACATGAATAAATAAACTGATAAAATGCAAATAAACAGATAATGGGTTATTAATGTTCAGAGTTTTGTTTGAGTTGAGTTCAATATCCTGATGGCTGTGGGGAAGTAGCTATTCCTGAACCTGGTCGTTGCAGTCTTCAGGCTCCTGTACCTTTTACCTGAGGGTAGTGGGGAGATGAGTGTGTGGCCAGGATGGTGTGGGTCCTTGATGATGCCTATTATGAGGCAGCGACTGCGATAAATCCCCTCGGTGGACGGGAGGTCAGAGCCGATGATGGACTGGGCAGTGTTTACTACTTACCACGATGCAACCGGTCAGCATGCTCTCTACTGTGCAGCTCTAGAAGTTAGAGAGAGTCCGCCTCTCTAATTCTCTAACGGGGGAGGACAATGGTTGACCTTAGTGGAGCGTCACAATGGCTGGGACGTGGTGACGCCAATCAATATGATTCAGACCCGAAACGTCACCTATTCCTTCGCTCCATAGATGCTGCCTCACCCGCTGAGTTTCTCCAGCATTTTTGTCTACCTTCAATTTTTCAAGCAGCTACAGTTCTTTCTTAAACATTCATTTGTTTTACACAGTTACATCTCTTCACCAGATAAAAGCTGTCCAGGGTCTGAGCTCCCCAGAGGAGCCTGGGTGAAGCTCAACAGACTTGGTACTGGAGTTGGGCGTTTCAACGCCAGCGTGTGGAGATGGGGGCTCCCTCTGCCAGAGCCCAGCCTGTGAATGCGGAGCAGAACAACAGACAGCCAACCATGTCATCTCTGGGTGCCCGCTCTACCACCCACCAAACGGAGCTCAGTCAGGGCCTGGCAGACATCGACGCCAACAGAGGCAACAACCTGGCTGCTCAACACCCGGCTTGAGATCCAACTATTCCTTTGGTTTATGTTTCATTTGCACGAAGAAGATTCCAGCATTTTGTGTCTATCTTTTGACCAAAAGCTTATAACAGTCACCAATTTTGGTTCTTTACTCGAAATATTTAAATGCATCAAGCAAGTCTGATATACATTTATTGGTGCACAGTAAATGAGACAGAGTTGTGAATGGAGACACAAAATGCTGGAGAAACTCAACGGGCCAGGCAGCATCTGTGGAGAACACGGATGGCTGATACTTCGGGTCGGGACCTTCTTCGGACTCTTTCTTTAATTTAATGTCGCTGGCAGTTAGAGATAAAAAGGTCCAGAGAGGGTAGAAGGCCGTGCGGAGAAGTCCAAGAGGAAGAGGAATTACCCTGTGCAGAGGGGAGAGGGTAGGGCTGCGGATGTCCAGGTTGGGTTGCTCCTGGGCCTGGCCAAGCTGGCCATCCGTGAGTCACGGCGCCAGGGGGAAGAGGGCTCTGCCCGAGCCAGCTGCCCGCCCATTTACGTCCGCGCCCGGGTGGTGTTAGAGAGGGACTACGCGCTGTCCACGGGCACCCTGGGGGAATATCCGGGACCGCTGGGCACTGCGGGGTTGGAATGTTATCTGGACAAGGATTGCAATACAGTTGTATAATAGTTTACTTAGTATATTTGTTTTGTCTTGTACTGTGGTGGTGGGCTCTGTTTTGTGTTATTGTGTCGTAAATACTATTTTAATATTTGATTAAATATTTCTGATTTAAAACAAAAAGAGTAAGAGGAATGTAGGAGACGGAGTGTGAAACTACGAGTTGCAAATGTGTTTGGTTTTCCCCGACTTAGCTTACAAATTCAGATGCAGGGTTGGAAGTTTTTGAAGGAAACGTTTGTTTCTCACTGCTGCTGGTACGTGAACTAGTCTGTGAAATTCCCCATTTACATTCCCTTCTCCAGCTTCAAGTTTAAAGGTAACAGGTAAATAACACAGTTTGGCGTGGATGAAAGCAGCCTCTACATGGTGCCTGGGCAAGACGTTTGCATCTGAGTGGGAACCGAGCTGCAGTTAATCACCATTCCTCTCTCTTGCGATTTGCTGACACCTGCCAATCTTTGGAGGTCAGTTGTTAAAACTGCAAAAGGAAAAGACAAATCACTTTGAATGCCGCTGGGAATGAGCAGAGTTCCTTTGTGTATTTCCCACACCTGTGGTTCCTTAGAACATGCGAAGAGTCTGAAGCGCGAATAGAACAGCGCAGCTCAGGAAGGGACTCTCAGTGTAGGCGTTGAACACGATGCCAACTTAAATTGATCTCCTCAGTCTGTACATGATCAGTATCTTTAATTCAGTTCAGTTTAGTTTACTGTCACGTGCACCGAGGTGCAGTGAAAAGCTTTTGTTGCGTGCTAACCAGTCAGCGGTAAGGCAGCCAAAATCATCAAGGACCCACACCATCCTGGCCACACGCTCATCTCATCATTGCCATCGGGAAGAAGGTACGGGAGCCTGAAAACTGTAACGTCCAGGTTCAGGAACAGCCTCTTCCCCACAGCCATCATGAGAATGGAGCGGCTGGGCTTGTCTATTGTCCTATTGTCTGTTGTCTATTGTCTATAGTCTATAATCTATTGTCTATTATTAAACACAATGAATACGCTCTGAGCTCTGAACTGCAGAAGACTATTTATTTTGTTTTATTTGCACTATATTTGTTATTTATTGAACTTTTTATTTTTTACTCTTTCCCCGTTATGCAATATGTTTACATATTCACACATTCTGTTGTGCTGCAGCAAGTAAGAATGTCGTAATCCCGTCCGGGACACACGACAATGAAACACTCTTGACTCTTGACACTTGAAAGGCAATACATGATCAATAACCCTCCATAATATCCCTCTATTCCCTGTACGTCCATGTGCCTGTCTAAAATCCTCTTAAACACCACTACCGTAACAGCCTCCACCACCACCCCTGGCAATGTGCGGCACGGGGGCGCAGCGGTAGAGTCGCTGCCTCGCAGCGCCAGAGACCCGGGTTCCATCCTGACTACGGGTGCTGTCTGTACGGAGTTTGCACGTGACCTGCGTGGGTTTTCTCCGGGCGCTCCGGTTTCCTCCCATACGTACAGGTTTGTAGGTTTATCGGCTTGGGTCAAATTGTAAATTGTCCCTAGTGTGTGTGGGATAGTGTAAGTGTGCGTGGAACGCTGGTCGGCACGGACTCAGCGGGCCGAAGGGCCTGCATCCACTCTGCATCTCTAAATTAACTAAACTAAACTTGCAGGAAGGAACTCCAGAGATGCTGGTTTAAACCAAAGATAGACACAAAATGCTGGAGTAACTCAGCGGAACGGGCAGCATCTCTGGAGAGAAGGAACGGGTGGCGTTTCGGGTCGAGGCAATGAAGTCTCATTCTCATAGATCTTCCTCGACTATTAGCTTGGAAATAATTATCATCTACAAACTTATCTTTGGTCAGTAGTACTGGACTCCCTAAAAATCGATGGCCGTGTGTTCTATCCCACATTGAGAATACACTTCACTTGAAGAAGTGGAGTATTAACCACAGCCAGTATTGACAATAGACAATAGACAATAGGTGCAGGAAGAGGCCATTCAGCCCTTCGAGCCAGCAGCGCCATTCAATGTGATCATGGCTGATCATCCCCAATCAGTACCCCGTTCCTGCCTTCTCCCGTATCCCCTGACTCCACTATCTTTAAGAGCCCTATCTAGCTCTCTCTTGAAAGTATCCAGAGAACCGGCCTCCACCGCCCTCTGAGGCAGAGAATTCCACAGACTCACAACTCTCCGTGAGAAAAAGTGTTTCCTCATCTCCGTTCTAAAAGGCTTACCCCTTATTCTTAAACTGTGGCCCCTGGTTCTGGACTCCCCCAACATCGGGAACATGTTTCCTGCCTCTAGCGTGTCCAAACCCTTAATAATCTTATATGTTTCAATGAGATGCCCTCTCATCCTTCAAAACTCCAGCAATTAGCACCATTGAACCAGTAATTAATTTCTCGATATTTATCATCAAAAATAAATGGTTCCATTAAAACAGTGAACAAAGATGTTGCTGATATTTGAAATATTCAAAGTCTAATAGAAGGAACCTGTGTTTTCTGTTCATAGTTTAAAGTTGCACTGTTCGAGATCTGATCCAATAAATTCCCAAACTGGCTCCACTTGACTGCCGCAGTTTAAAATCTAATCATACAATAATGTCTAAAATGATGTCACTCACGACTATCAGAGTACTATAAATTAATGAAGTGATGAAACAGATTTAGAGCAGAAAAGATTTATAAAAATGCTTTTAGCTAATGCACAATTTAGCATAAGAATATATTATTCTATTGCGGAATTAATGAAAGATTATCTGTGGCTTGTTAAATGTGACAAGGTTAACATTTTCAGTGTCTTTACCGAATGGCACTTGTAAAACAATGTTGCAAGATTTTTTTCATTTTCTTTCCAAATATTAATAATGTATGTAAGGTCGTGGGATTTCAGTTAATTTTATAACTCTTCTGGAAAACTGACGACGTGGTATATGTTAAATAATTATGAATTATGGAGTGGATTTTCCCCAAGTTCAAAATGAAGGCAAGGTTGTTCTGATGTAATGGTGTGAAGATGCAGAGACAATAAGCAACTTCAGCCAGGATAAAGAAACTAGGAACTGCAGATGCTGGAGTAATTCAGTGGGTCGCCCACCAGCGCTGGAGAACACGGCCAGGGGACATTTCAGGTCAGGTCGGGTGTGAAGAATAGTCCCGACCCGAAAAGACACCTATCCATGTTCTTCAGAGACACTGAATTACTCCAGCACTCTGTGAAACGTCACCTATCCATGTTCTCCACAGATGCTGCCTGACCCGCTGAGTTACTCCAGCACTCTGTGAAACGTCACCTATCCATGTTCTCCACAGATGCTGCCTGACCCCTGAGTTACTCCAGCACTCTGTGAAACGTCACCTATCCATGTTCTCCACAGATGCTGCCTGACCCGCTGAGTTACTCCAGCACTCTGTGAAACGTCACCTATCCATGTTCTCCACAGATGCTGCCTGACCCGCTGAGTTACTCCAGCACTCTGTGAAACGTCACCTATCCATGTTCTCCACAGATGTTGCGGGTCTCAAGGTTATGGGGAGAAGGCTCAAAAATGGGATTAGGAAGCAAAGATCAGCCATGAGTGAATGGTGGAGTAGACTTGATGAGCCGAATGGCCTAATTCTGCTCCTATCACTTATGACCTTATGACCTGCACTGCATTGTGTGGCTATGCACTGCATTGTGCCACCTGGATTCATAGGTTCAAACGTGATAGGAGCAGAACCTCTGACACCGTTACTATCAACAATCTATTTATCTCTGCCTTAAAAATATCCACTGACTTGGCCTCCACAGCCGTCTGTGGCAAATAATTCCTCAGATTCACCACCCTCTGACTAAAGAAATTTCCCCTCATCTCCTTTCCAAATGTACATACTTTAATTCTGAGGCTGTGCCCTCTGGTCCTAGACTCTCCCAATAGTGGAAACATCCTCTCCACATCCACTCTAGCCAGTCCTTTCACTATTCGGTAAGTTTCAATGAGGTCCCCCCCTCATCCTTCTAAACTCCAGCGAGTACAGTCCCAGTGCCGTCAAACGCTCATCATGTAAATAAACGCATTAATTCCTGGGATCATTCATGTAAACCTCTTCTGGACCCTCTCCAAATAGGGCAGCACGGGGGCGCAGCGGTAGAGTTGCCGCCTCACAGCGCCAGGGATACGGGTTCCATCCTGACTATCGTTGCTGTGTACGGAGTTTGCACGTTCTCCCCGTGACCTGCGTGGGTTTTGTCCCAGATCTTCGGTTTCCTCCCACACTCCAAAGACGTGCAGGTTTGTAGGTTAATTGGCTTGGTATTAATTTAAAAATTGCCCCTAGTGTGTGTAGGAGAGTGTTAGTGTGCGGGGATCGCTGGTCGGCGCAGACTCGGTGGGCCGAAGGGCCTGTTTCCATGCTGTATCTCTAAACTACATTTTTTTCCTGCAGTAATCCTGTTATAAAACACTTTTGAGAGCTGGAAGATGAATCTTAAATGCACGTTCTAGAATATATCATACTGATGACAGCTTCCTACAGGTCTACCTGTAAATGGTAATCTCTGGGTGGATGAGGGTTTCCTGTCTGTCTTAGAATTCCACTCAGATTCTCCTGACAGGTCTTTTGCACACAGGAACACAAGATTATACAATACAATACATTTCGTTATAGATTGCTCTGTACTAACTGGGTCAATTTTCACTCTCTGCAGAATGACAGTCCCGGTACAGCACAACTTCGCAAAGCAGCGACTAAATTACTTTAGTTTAGCTCAGTTTAGAGATGCAGCATTGAAACAATAATTCTTCAATTATTGTGTCTGCTGCAAGATGAAAATTGTTCTATTAAACTGAATCGCTTCCCTCTGGAAGGCGACTCCGGACTGTCAAAGCTGCCACAGCCAGACATAAAAACAGCTTTTTTTCCACGAGTAGTAGCTCTTAAGTAGTATCTTTCAAGAGAGAGCTAGATAGGGCTCTTAAAAATAGCAGAGTCAGGGGATATGGGGAGAAGGCAGGAACGGGGTACTGATTGGGGATGATCAGCCATGATCACATTGAATGGCGGTGCTGGCTCGAAGGGCCGAATGGCCTACTCCTGCACCTATTGTCTATTGTCTATTGTCTATTGTCTATTGTCTACTCAATAACCAAAAATCTGTAGCCTCCTTTTGCTCTGGTATTTTATTTAATTCACATGTTTAATCGATAATGTTTTAATATTAATGTTTAATGTTTTATGTGTCATTCCTAACTGTCACTGTATGTCACGTTGTCACTTGCGGGCGGAGCACCAAGGCAAATTCCTTGTATGTGAATACTTGGCCAATAAACATGTTCATTCATTCATTCATTCATTCATTCATTCATTCATTCACTCATTAAATACATAGACACATAGTGAGTGGAAACAGCATGGAAACAGGCCCTTCGGCCCACCGAGTCCGCGCCGACCATCGATCACCCATTCACATTAATTCTATGTTATCCTACTTTCTCATTCACTCCCAACATACGCAGGGAAATGCAACCGAGACATTTTTCCGTTGGAATAGAGATTTAAGAGTGTGGAGCGATTGTAATATGTCATTGTAGACCTGCTTCTGTGAGCAATTTTGGGCACCATATCTGAGGAAGGATGTGCTGGCTCTGGAGAGGGTCCAGAGGAGGTTTACAAGAATGATCTCAGGAATTAATGTGTTTATATACATGATGAGCGTTTGACAGCACTGGGCCTGTACTCGCTGGAGTTTAGAAGAATGGGGGGCGACCTCATTGAAACGTACAGAATACTGAAAGGCCTGGATAGAGTGGATGTGGAGAGGATGTTTCCACTAGTGGGAGAGTCTAGGACCAGAGGGCACAGCCTCAGAATGAAAGGATGTCATTTTCGGAAGGAGATGAGGAGGAATTTCGTTAGTCAGAGGGCGGTGAATCTGCGGAATTCTTTGCCACAGAAGGCTGCGGAGGCCAAGTCAGTAGTTGTTTTTAAGGCAGAGATAGATAGATTCTTGATCAGTACGGGTGTCAGAGGTTACAGGGAGAAGGCAGGAGAATGGGGTTAGGAGGGAGAGATAGATCAGCCATGTTTAAGAAGGAACTGCAGATGCTGGAGAATCGAAGGTAGACAAAATTGCTGGAGAAACTCAGCGGGTGCGGCAGCATCTATGGAGCGAAGGAAATAGGCAAAGTTTCGGGACGAAACCCGGAAGGAAATAGGCAACGTTTCTGGCCGAAACCCTAAAGGGGTTTGACCCGAAACGTTGCCTATTTCCTTCACTCCATAGATGCTGCCTCACCCCCTGAGTTTCTCCGGCACTTCTGTCTACGATAGATCAGTCATTATTGATTGGCGGAATAGACTTGATGGGCCGAATGGCCTAATTCTGCTCCTGTTCCTTATGACCTTATCACCCTTTGCGTCTAGCACGCAAATAGTCGCCTCGTTTGGGCCTGGTCTTGGATGCGTTCCCATCCACTGAGGGGCAACATTTTCACATGGATCTGATAGAAAGTCCTGATATTTGAGGCATAGATAAGTTTGACAGTGAGAATTATTTTTTCGAGGGTGGAAATGTCAAAGACTAGGCATTGGTTTAAGGTGAGAGGGGTAAAGTTTAAAGGAGATGTGCGGGGCTAGTTTTTAGTGTTAGTGTACGGGGATCGCTGGTCGGTGCCGATTCGGTGGGCCGAAGGATGTATTTCTGCGCTGTATCTCTAACCTAAACTAAACGAAACTAAAAATGAAAACAACTCATTTTGGTGTCGAAATAAGAAGGTGCAGAAGGAATGGGTGACGTTTTGGGTCTGAGGAAGGGTCTCGACCCGAAACGTCACCCATTCCTTCTCTCCACAGATGCTGCCTGACCCACTGAGTTACTCCAGCACTCGGTGAAACGTCACCTATCCATGTTCTCCACAGATGCTGCCTGACCCTGCTGAGTTACTCCAGCACTCTGTGTCTTCTGATATCGTGTTCGATGCATTTCCAGCCTAGTACCATCGCAAATGCACACAAATAAGAGTGGAGAGGAAAAGACGGCCATTTCTAGCAGTGTGCGTCAGGCAGTGTATCAGTTGGTCGCCCCAGTGTTGATCACAGACTGATTCATAGGCAAGTGAATAGAGTAAGGGAATGGAGACAAAGATGCTAAATCAATGCCGTGTTAATGGAATGAGCTGTTGCCTTGTCCACGGGGATAATTGTCACCAAAAATGCTGAATATTGTAAAATAAGGCGTTCTGGTGACAGTAAAAGGGTACAGTAGATTAATTGGAATTAAGAAGTGACCAAAATTAAGAAACTTACATAAATTTTAAAAATTCTTAGAAGGACAATGCAGCTTCAATCCATTATCCAGATAACATACTTACGTAAGTACAGAGTGTGGCTATATATTTTTTTAGTGTTTTAAATCAAGTGCTGCGGTGTAATGGCAAAAGAACAAAGAGCTATTCCAAGTGTGTTAACTAAGTGACATTATACATAGAGAGACACCTGTAGATAGAAACATAGACAATAGGTGCAGGAGTAGGCCATTCGGCCCTTTGAGCCAGCACCGCCATTCAATGCGATCACGGCAGATCACCCGCAATCAGTACCCCGTTCCTGCCTTCTCCCCACAACCCCTGACTCCGTCCTTAAAAATATCCACTGACTTGGTCTCCACAGCCGTCTGTGACACTGAATTCCACCAATTCACCACTCTCTGACGAAAGATATCCCTCCGCATCTCCCTTCTCATGGTACGTCCTTTTATTCTGAGGCTGTGCCCTCTAGTCCTAGACTCTCCCACTAGTGGAAACATCCTCTCCACATTCACTCTATCCAGGCCTTTCACTATTCAGTAAGTTTCAATGTTCCCCCTCATCCTTCTAAACCTTCAGGATGCAACAGGGTCTGAAGAAGAGTATTGACCCAAACGTCACCTATCCATGTTCTCCACAGATGCTGCCTGACCCGCTGAGTTACTACAGCACTCTAATTTTACAATTTTACACCAAGCCAATTAACCTACAAACCTGCACGTCTTTGGAGTGTGGGAGGAAACCAGAGCACCAGAGAAAACCCACGCAGGTCACGGGGAGAACGTACAAACGCCGTACAGACAGCGCCCGTAGTCGGGATGGAACCCGGGTCTCTGGCGCCGTGAGGCAGCAACACTGCGCCACCGTGCCACCCATTTAGCTTCTGTAGTTGTCCCTGGTGAGTAGGACAGTGTTAGTGTGCGAGGGTGTCGTGCTCGGCGCGGGCTCGGAGCTCACTCTATCTCTAAACTCTAAACGTTTTAAGAGTGATTCCCACATTGCAACAAATGAAAATGTGAGGCTGCTATTGACTGGAATAAAGTTAGCTCCAGAGGAAACACTTCTACACAATCCGATGGACAAAATGCAGTGGCATGCACATTTTAGAACGTGCTCGGAAACCCATTAGACCTGCGAGAGGAAGTCAAGATTATTCCAATATTTTTAAAAGCCACAGATGGTTCGATACATTTACAAATTCACCAGCAGTGAATGAGAATCTCCACACACAAGTAGGAAGGTTCGCAGGATGGGGAAGTCAGATGTACACTTTGGCAAAATTCATCCAAACAGCAATTAACACATCAATTAAAATGATTATGCCTGATTGGGGTGGCATGGTGGCGCAGCGGTAGAGTTGCTGCCTCACAGCGCCGGAGACCCGAGTTTGATCCCGACTGCGGGTGCTGTCTGTATGGAGTCTGTACGTCCTTCCCGTGACCTGCGTGTGTTTTTGCCAAGATCTACGGTTTCCTCCCACACTCTAAAGACGTGCAGGTTTGTAGGTTAATTGGCTTGGTGTAAATGTGAATTACATATTGGTCGGTGTTTACTCGGTGGCTTTAAGGGTCTGTTTCCCCGTTGTATCTCTAAAACTAAACTAAACTATCACACGCAGGCGATATTTTTGGCGACTGCCGGTGACTGTCACAGTCGTAGCAGGTCGCCGAAAGAAAACAGCGATTGGACCCCCCCCCCACGGCAATGTCTTCAATAACCTACCTCCTAGTCGATGTCCAGCTACGGCAAGCTACCGACAACCGGCGACCCATTACGACGTCCACCTACGACCACACCTACGACAACCTACGTCCACCCGCGACGAGCTACGACAAGCAACCACCCTGTCGGCGACAACTGAAGATAATACGGTCGCCGGGACCTGTCGCCGGTTGACGTAGGTTGACGTAGATAGTTGCCAATGGAATTCACCAAAGTCAGCACCGGTGACAACCAACGTCACCCGGCGACAACCAACATCACCTGGCAACAACCTACGACAGCACCTATGTCAGGAGAAGACAAGCTACTTCAAGCCCACAGTTGCTGAAATGTTTTGAACCTTTCCAAATCCAGCGGCGACCAGAAAGATGCTATGACTCTTTGGGCGACTGCGGAGACGACTCACGACCATACAGGCGTCACCCCGCGACCATCTGGCGACAGCCTAGTCGCCGAAAAAAATGGCCTAAGTGGGACTGGCCCTTAAAGTGCTTCAAAATTTATCACACAAGAACATTTACTTAGCACCTCACTACCTGATGCCGAAGGGCCTGTTGTGTAGGAAGGAACTGCAGATGCTGGATTAAACCGTAAACAGACACAGAATGCTGGCGTACCTCTGCTGCTCGCTGGCGCTCAGAGGCAGCAACTCTACCGCTGCGCCATTACGCCGCTCGTGAATCTTGCCAATTTTCTCAGCTCTGCAAACCCAACAAAGCAAACCTACATAAAGAGCCACAGATTGGGTGCTAAGTAAATGTTTTCTGTTTAATAAGTGGTGAAGTACTTACTTAAGGCTTTCTATCCTTTAAAAAACGATAGGCAGCTGTGAGAAACTTTAGGGAAAGATTTGTTTGACCATTGGCAACTAAATCGTAAAAGTGTAAAGAACGTGTTTACAGCTTTGCTGAACTAACAAGCGGGGGAACCCTTGCCGTCAATATTGGGCCTTTTTACGGGAATGTTTTTAATAGCTTGATTTAAGCAGCAACTTCTGATAATCTCAGCTGGAGATTTCAATGAGTCACCATGAGAGAGTTGGTGTATTTGAAAGGAAAGAATCAGTGGGGTTGGTCGAGGCAGCCTGCCGTTAAACCATCAAAACCACAAACTTGGACTTTGCTCGGTGATCACTCAACACTCAGGTGACATAGAAACACAGGAGAAACATAGAAAAATAGGTGTAGGCCATTCAGCCCTTTGAACCAGCACCGCCATTCAATATGATCATGGCTGTTCAATCTAAAATCAGAGTCAAGAGTCAAGAGTGTTTTATTGTCCTTTGTCCCAGATAGAACAATGACGATAGACAATAGACAATAGGTGCAGGAGTAGCCATTCGGCCCTTCGAGCCAGCTCCGCCATTCAATGTGATCACGGCTGATCGTCCAGCCATGACATTCTTTCTTGCTGCAGGACAACAGAATATGTAAACATGGTTCATAATGGGAGAAAATAAAAGTTTGTTGTGTATATCTATATACACACACACACACACAAAGGACAAAGGACATTTATTGTCACATACTGGTGTAGTGAAATTTGAGTTGCCATTTGCAGCTCACCAATAAATGTAATACACCACACTAAAGAAGAATTTACTGAATTTACTCACACTTACTCAATACACTAACGATTATAGTGCAATAATAATATCAGTAGCCCGTTCCAGCTTTTCCCCCATATCCCTTGATTCCGTTAGCCCTAAGAGCAAAATCTAACTCTCTCTTGAAAACTTCCAGTGAATTGGCCTCCACTGCATTCTGTGGCAGAGAATTCCACTGATTCACAAATATGAGAAAGACTGATCTCACTCCCTCCTAATACCATTTTTCTGCCTTCCCCCCGAAACCCTTGACACCCGTTCTAATCGAGAATTTATCTATCTCTATTTACAAATATCCACTGACTTGGTCTCCACAGCCCTCTGTGGCAATGAGTTCCACAGATTAACCATCCTCTGACTAAAGAAATTCCTCCTCACCTCCTTTCTAAAAGAGCACCCTTTAATTCTGAGGCTGTGGCCTCTGGTCCTGGACTTTCATTATTACAACGTGAGAATAAGCTAAACTAAACTAAATTAAACTCTTTGGCAATGGGTTTCTGATCGGAAGGATTTTCTGAATGAAGAAAGCACAATAAATGACACATTCTCACCCACTCCAAAGTCCTTGAAAAATATTGTTGCTTCCTCCGGCCATCATTCCAGTGTCAGTTTCACTAAGGTGTACGAGTCAAATCTTATTTCCGAATCTTGTATCAAATATAGCCACATATTCGGCAGTAAGACTGAAGCAACGTAACGAATGCTGAAATAAAATGCACAGAGTCTCTTGCCCAGAGTAGGGGAATCGAGGACAGGAGGACATAGGTTCAAAGTGAAGGGGAAAAGATGTCTTGGAAATTTGAGGAGTAACGTTTTCACACAAAGGGTGGTGGGTGTATGGAACGAGCTGCCAGAGGAGGTAGTTGAGGCTGGGACTATCCCAACGTTTAAGAAACAGTTAGACAGGTACATGGATAGGACAGGTTTGGAGGGATATGGACCAAACCCAGGCAGGTGTGACTAGTGTAGCTGGGACATGTTGGCCGGTGTGGGCAAGTTGGGCCGAAGGGCCTGTTTCCACACTGTATCACTCTGTAACTCTAAAAAAAACAATAGATTTGTAAAGGGCTTGCAGTTTAATAAATATTTTACTCTTAATGCTTGTTCAATAGAAGAATGAATTGAAATATTTCTCCAAATTGTTTTTTTACACAAATTTGGTTACTTTGAAGTAAGTCCCAGCACTATTAACGTGAAATGATATCCTAAGGGGAGTTAGCACTTAATCAGTAAAATAGGGGTATTAAAGAGCCATTTACACGGCACCAGCTAATTCACTTTTTGTTTCCATTTTGCAGCTGTTCCTCATTAAAATGCACAGTGTAAATGTCACAAATTTGTTTACCCGTACCACAGTAAAAATCAACACCTCATTCCGCCCCTTTTAAAAAACAGCTGCAAATCACCATCATCTGAACTGAGCCCAGGGGGAGAAAACCGGCTCTCCGAAGGCCCTGTCCCACTTTCCCGAGGTACTCGTGAATCCTCCCGAGTTTTCCCCTTCATTCAAGCTCGGAGAATGTCCATAGGAGGCCGTAGGAGTCCGTAGATGTTTCGTAGCGGCTCGTAATGTCAGCCGTAGGTACGCGGGGCATCAGGTAAAGTCGGGACGTTTTTTTCAGCACGTTGGAAAATGTCCACGAGTTTAAAAAAAACACCCCCGAGTACCTACGGCTGGCAGCTCCGAGTTTGAATCAAGGGGAAAACTCGGGAGAATTTGTGAGTAACTCGGGAAAGTGGGACAGGGGCTTTACCCTCACCATGTTCCAGTTCCCTTCATGGTCAAGTACGTTATTTGCCACGTGCTCTGAGGTACAGTGAAATGTATTCATGTATACAGTTCAGTACAAGTGCCACTACACACAAGCGTAGAGTCACAGAGTGATACAGCGTGGAGACAGGCCCTGCGGCCCAACGTGCCCACACCGGCCAACACTACTCCCATCTACACTAGTCCCACCTGCCTGCGTTTGGTCCATGTCCCTCCAAACCTGTCCTATCCCTGTGGAAACATAGAAACATAGAAAATAGGTGCAGGAGTAGGTCATTCGGCCCTTCGAGCCCTGGTGTTTGACTTGGGGAGTAATTCAGAGTAATGCCCCTGTCCCACTTAGGAAACCTGAACGGAAACCTCTGGAGACTTTGCGCCCCACCCAAGGTTTCCGTGCGGTTCCCGGAGGTTTTCGTCCTCTGGCAACCACCTTCAACTAGCATCGCAACCGACTTCGACTAAAAAATTACCGATTTTTAAAACGGAAACCACTTTCCACCATTAGGGAGACTGACAAAAACCTCCGGGAACCGCACGGAAACCTTGGGTGGGGCGCAAAGTCTCCAGAGGTTTCCGTTCTAAGAGGGACAGGGGCATTAGTGTAAAACAGGAAGAGCGAGGTGGCTGGTTGTGGTGTTGAATCCCCTTTATCTCATCTCAGTTGGAGCTACATTTCCTCGCACCTACACACATGCCTGATTCTCCCACCCTCTCTGCTTCTCAGGTGATGATCAATTAACAGGCTGGTGTTGAGCTGTGAGGCATGGCCCTTCCCCTTCACAACTGGCCTGCCTCTGATGCTCCCCGTGCCTCCAGCCCCTAGGCGTCACAATAGCTGCGTCACCTAAGATCGACACGAAATGCTGGAGTAACTCAGCGGGTCAGGCAGCATCTCTGGAGATAAGGAATGGGTGACATTTCGGGTCGAGACCCTTCTTCAGACTGAGAGTCAGGGGAGAGGGAAAACGAGAATTATAGACGGTGATGTAGAGAGATGAAGAACAAATGAATGAAAGATATGCCAAAAAGTAACAATGATAAAGGAAACTGGCCATTGTTACTTTTGAGAAATTTTGATCCCGCTGTGTGGGGATGGATGCCTGTGTTAAAGTCTATCGTGTTCTGTGCTCTTTATTATTCATATGGCTATATGGTGACAACACATTACACTGTACCAATTGGTACAAGTGACAAATAAATGTATCTTGGGCTAGGTGAAAACGAGTTACACACAATGAGACTCAACAAGATTACTTTTGAAGAAGGGTCTCGACCCGAAACGTCACCCATTCCTTCTCTCCAGAGATGCTGCCTGTCCCGCTGAATTACTCCAGCTTCTATGGATTAAACCGGCATCTACAGTTCCTTCCAGCACAAGGCGACTTTGAAGCTGGTACATCTTGGGTGGGGGAGCGATGGAGAGAGCAACTTGATGTGAGAGAAATTAATAACCTTTCTTCTATTATAAGGCCAGAAGTATCGATATTAACACATGATTGCACGATGTACGGATGTCAGGGGTTACGGGGAGAAGGCAGGGGAATGGGGTTAAGAGGGAGAGAGATAGATCAGCCATGATTGAATGGCGGAGTAGACTTGATGGGCTGAATGGCCTAATTCTACCCCTATTCCTAATGACCTCAGGTTCGATTCCATCTGCAACTCCTCAGTGAATGGAGCAAACCAGACCGCATGAAGCAAGTCCCAGACTACATTCACACCAGTTTGTGCTTCACTTTTCACCTCCGGGCGATGTCAGAGGGAACTGCAGCACGGAAGAGGATCACACTCACCCGCGCAGCTTTCACGCCCCACTAATTCCTTTAACACACCTGGATAATAGCTTTGTGACAAATGCCCTCTTCACCTCTCTCTTCTCTCGTCTGCTAATTCTGCCCTGGGTTTGAGAAACGCTCCGATCGCTCCTTGATTTTTGCACAAAATAGTGTTTCAAAGCACCCGCAAAGTTCCCCGCTACAACTGAACTGGACACGTCTGAAGATGGGTGTCGACCCGCAACGTCACCCAGTCCTTCTCTCCAGAGATGCTGCCTGTCCCGCTGAGTTACTCCAGCATTTTCCAGCATCTAAGGACTGGACAAGCTAGATGCAGGAAAAATGTTCCCAATGTGGGGCGAGTCCAGAACCAGGGGCCACAGCCTTAGAATAAAGGGGAGGTCATTTAAGACTGAGGTGAGAAAAAACTTTTTCACCCAGAGAGTTGTGAATTTATGGAATTCCCTGCCACAGGGGGCAGTGGAGGCCAAGTCACTGGATGGATTTAAGAGAGAGTTAGATAGAGCTCTAGGGGCTAGTGGAGTCAAGGGATATGGGGAGAAGGCAGGCACGGGTTATTGATAGGGGACGATCAGCCATGATCACAATGAATGGCGGTGCTGGCTCGAAGGGCCGAATGGCCTCCTCCTGCACCTATTTTCTATGTTTCTATGTTTCTATCCTCTGGATAAATTTCTCCCAGCCTGGATCAGGGACGTGAGAATTGACACGAAACAGTGGGGAAGAAATGTATTATCAGAAGGGCTTTGATTTAAGGATCTATGTTTTTCCTTGCACTACATGTCTCTTTTTAATTTAGTGAACGTTTTTTGCTAATCGTGTGATCTGTATGCCAAGGCAAATTCCTTGTATGTGAATACTTGGCCAATAAACGTATTCATTCATTCATTCTGTGAGTGCCGTGTATACGAACCTGTTAAGCTGTTGCAAGTGATAATTTGTTTGTTCCGTTTCTCGGTACAGAAGACAATTAAACACTCTTGACTCTTGAGTTAATTCTGTCCTTTGTTCTTCTGCATGGATGTTAAGTATTAAAAATAAAACTGCTCATTTTAAACATGCTGAAACCTCTAGAGTCATAGTCATAGAGTGACACAGTATGGAAACAGGCCCTTCGGCCCAACTTGCCCGCACCGACCAACATGTCCCAGCTGCACTAGTCCCACCTGCCTGCACTTGGTCCATATCCCTCCAAACCTGTCCTATCCATGTACCTGTCTAACTGTTTCTTAAACGATGGGATAGTCCCAGCCTCAACTACCTCCTCTGGCAGCTTGTTCCATACACCCACCACCCTTTGCGTGAAAAAGTTACCCCTCAGGTTCCTATTAAATCTTTCCCCCTTCACCTTAAACCTATGTCCTCTGGTGCTCGATTCCCCTACTCTGGGCAAGGGACTACCCGACCTATTTGCCTTATTATGTTATACACCTCTATAAGATCACCCCTCATTATCCTGCGCTCCAGGGAATAAAGTCCCAGCCTACTCAACCTGTCCCTGTAGCTCAGGCTCTCGAGTCCTGGCAACATCCTCGTAATTCTTTAAGGGGACATGACAGATACAGACAGAAATCTCCAACTTGTAGCAACGACCTTTGAAGAAATGGTAGCAAATGCGCTCCGCCCTATCAACTCTAATTGTTTTTATTAAAAGAAAACTTGCAAAATAGGTGTGGTCGTGTTTCCTTCAGCTCGGTGAGCTAACAGCTTCTGAAAGCACATGTAAATTCATGAGAAGTTTAATGAACTGAATGTCTGTATCACTGCAGCCCAAGTCATGAGGAATATTACAGCAGAGAATGCATTCCGTCGAGTCTCATTGTCTGTAACTCGTTTTCACCTAGACCACGGCGAACGGTGTTCAAGAAGGAACTGCAGATGCTGGAAAATCGAAGGCAGACAAAAGTGCTGGAGAAACTCAGCGGGTGCGGCAGCATCTACGGAGCGAAGGAAATAGGCGACGTTTCGGGCCAAAACCCGGAAGGAAATAGGCAACGTTTCGGGTCGAAACCCGGAAGGGTTTCGGCCCTAAACGTTGCCTATTTCCTTCGCTCCATAGATGCCGCTGCACCCGCTGAGTTTCTCCAGCACTTTTGTTCACCTTTCATAGAGTCGTAGAGTGAGACAGTGTACAGCGCTATGTACATTGACTTCTCTCATTTCAGGTAGTCCTCCCCTTCTCAGCTCTCCCTCAGCCCACTGGCTCCACCTCTTCCACCCCCACCCCCCCCCCCCACACCCTCACACCAGTCTGAAGAAGGGTTCCGGCTCGAAACGTCACCTATTCCTTCGCTCCATAGATGCTGCTTCACCCGCTGAGTTTCTCCAGCATTTTTGTCAACCCAAGGCTAACAATGGCCTGTCTCCTTTATCATCGTTACTTTTTTGCACATCTTTCCTTCATTTGTTCTATATCTCACTATATCACCGTCTATATCTTTCAGAGGTAGACAAAATGCTGGAGGACATCAGCGGGTGAGGCAGCATCTATGGAGAGAAGGAATAGGCAACCTTTCGGGTCGAGACCTTCTGGATCTGAATCTGGATGTAGGATGTCATATGAGGAAAGATTGGAAAGACTAGGCTTGTATTTAAGAATAACGGGTAAGGCATTTAGAACCAAGACGAAGAAACACTTTTTCACCCAGAGAGTTGTGAGTCTGTGGAATTCTCTGCCTCAGAGGGCAGTGGATACTTTCAAGAGAGAGTTAGATAGGGCTCTTAAAGATAGCGGTGTCAGGGGATATGGGGAGAAGGCAGGAACGGGGTACTGATTGGGGATGATCAGCCATGATCACATTGAATGGTGGTGCTGGATCGAAGGGCCGAATGTCCGAATGTCCGAATGGCCTACTCCTGCACCTATTGCCTATTGTATTCACTGGAATTTAGAAGGACGAGAGGGAATCTTATAGAAACATATAACATTATAAAAGGACAGGACAAGCAGGAAACATATTCCCAATGTTGGGAGAGTCCAGAACTAGGGGCCACAGTCTAAGAGTAAAGGGGAGGCCATTTAAAACTGAGATGAGAAAAAACGTTTTCACCCAAGAGTTGTGAATCTGTGGAATTCCCTGCCACAGAAGGCAGTGGAGGCCAATTCACTGGATGAATTTAAAAGAGAGTTAGATAGAGCTCTAGGGGATAGCGGAATCAGGGGATGTGGGGAGAAGGCAGGCACGGGTCACTGATTGTGGATGATCAGCCATGATCACAATGAATGGGGGTGCTGGATCGAAGGGTCCTCCTGCACCTACTTTCTATGTTTCTATGTTTCTAAATTGTCCCTAGTGTGTGTAGGATGATGTCGATGTGCGGGGATCGCTGGTCGGCACGGACTGGGTGGGCCGAAGGGCCTTTATCCGCACAGTATCTCTAAACTAAACAATGTGCCACCCTGTTGAGCAGCGTTCAAGAGCCTGACGGCTGTTGGGAAGAAGCTGCTCTTCCACCTGGAGGTCACGGTTTTCAGGCTCCTGGACCTTCTATGCAACAAAGAAAAATATTAACATGGTCTCCTTTCACTGAATTTCTTCAACAATAGAATGGTTGAACACAAATTTAAAACCGATGCTTGGGATGGGTGAGCGAGGGTGGGTGAGCGGGGGTGGGTGAGCGGGGGTGGGTGAGCGGGGGTGGGTGAGCGGGGGTGGGTGAGCGGGGTCGGTGAGCGGGGTGGGTGAGCGGGGTGGGTGAGCGGGGGTGGGTGAGCGGGGGTGGGTGAGCGGGGTGGGTGAGCGGGGGTGGGTGAGCGGGGTGGGTGAGCGGGGGTGGGTGAGCGGGGGTGGGTGAGCGGGGGTGGGTGAGCGGGGGTGGGTGAGCGGGGCAGGGGAAGGGGGGGATAGTGGGACATATCTCCGGTTTATTTTTCGCTCACTATTTTGGCAATTCAGGGGTCTTTTCTTCTCTCTGTTTTGTATCATTCTTCCTTCTTTTTCTTCATTCTTTCCTTTTTAATTTTGTTTTCCCGATTCATTTATCAGTTTGTAAAATGTTAAAAATGTACAAAAATTGTATAATTGTTATGCCGATTACTTTATTTTTGTACAATTGCTTCTAATAAAATAAACATTAAAAATATATATGCATATATTATATATATATATATATATATATCAATTAGCAGAGAAACTGTCACTGACATCTGTACGCTGATTTTTTACTGATTATTTTCAGTAGACATTGGCACTGGCTCAACTTTGTAACAATAGTGATACAACGAATGGTGAAAGGGAAAAGATTTAATAGGAATCTGAGGAGTTACTTTTTCACACAAAGGGTGGTGGGTGTATGGAACAAGCTACCAGAGGAGATAGAAGGGTCTGAAGAAGGGTCTCGACCCGAAACGTCGCCTATCTCCTTCGCTCCTTAGATGCTGCTGCACCCGCTGAGTTTCTCCAGCTTTTTGTGTACCCTACCAGAGGAGATAGTTGAGGCTGGGAACTATCCCAATGTTTAAGAAACCGTTAGACAGGTACATGGATAGGACAGGTTTGGAGGGATATGGACCAAACGCGGGCAGGTGGGACTAGTGTAGATGGGACATGTTGGCCGGTGTGGGCAGATTGGCTGAAGGGCCTGTTTCCACACTGTATCACTCTGTGACTCTAACTCCAATTCCACTCCCCCCGCCACCTGAATTATAAAGTTCAGACATGAGTTACATGACTTTCATTAATGCTAAACCTGTCTTACCGTTACATCATCTCTGCCTCAGTGATTCTGCCCGAGGTTTGATATGATACCATGCTACCTGCGGTTCTGTAATGTCAGTAAAATGTATGGGGAGTTGCTGAGCATGTGAGTTTAATTTAGTTTGGAGATACCACACCAACCAGCGATCACCACGTACGTTAGCACTATCCTACATATGAGGGACACATTACAACTTTTGCCAGAGCCAATTAATCTATCAACCGGCACGTCTTTGGAGTGTGGGAGGAAACCGGAGCACCCGGAGAAAACCCACGCGGGTCACAGGGGGATGTACAAACTCCGTACCGGCAGCACCCATAGTCAGGATGGAGCCGGGGGGGTCTCTGGCGCTGTGAGGCAGCAACTCTACCGCTGCGCCACTGTGACTCCCTGTGAGGGGAAATAAATTGTAAGGTTTCAGGGACAGTAAGGAAAGGGAATATGATGTATGGGATTGATCTACTGCAGGTTGGCATTGACCTGTTGGGCTGAATGTCATCCTTCTTGGTCGTAACAAATAGCATATAAATTGGTGTCAACCTCGATTTACTATGTTCCCGATGTTGGGGGAGTCCAGAACCAGGGGCAACAGTTTAAGAATAAGGGGTAAACCATTTAGAACGGAGCCAAGCAAAAAACTTTTTCTCACAGAGAGTGGTGAGTCTGTGGAATTCTCTGCCTCAGAGGGCGGTGGAGGCCGGTTCTCTGGATACTTTCAAGAGAGAGCTAGATAGGGCTCTTAAAAATAGTGGAGTCAGGGGATATGGGGAGAAGGCGGGAACGGGGTACTGATTGGGGATGATCAGCCATGATCACATTGAATGGCGGTGCTGGCTCGAAGGGACCGAATGGCCTACTCCTGCACCTATTGTCTATTGTCTATTGTCTTGGTCGCAACAAATAGCGTATAAATTGGTGCTAATCTGTGTTTACATCTATGATTGTCATATTACATGTCTTATATTTGTTCAGAACTTCATTTCCAAATATGCAGTTGATACTTAATAGTGCAATTGCACAAACTAATCCATGGGTGCTTCGTGATAATAGGAAACAATTATGCATTGATACCAACACCTTTTTTAAACCTATGATTGTCATTTTAAATGCCTTGTATTTCCTTCAGAATTTCATTTCAATAAGAGCATGTAGCTAATGCTTAAGATAGGCACAAAAAGTTGGAGTAACTCAGCGGGTCAGACAGCATCACTGGAGAAAAGGAACAGGTGATGTTTCGGGTCGAGACCCTTCTTCAGAGTGTTAATGTTAACATCTGAATGCTTAACATTTAATTCGCAAAATAATTTATGAACTTTCATCTACTTTTGGGAGTGGTGGTAAAGGCAGATAAGATGTTTTTGGATAGGTATGAGGATATGAAAGGAATGGTGGGATAGTCATGTTCAGGTAGATAAAGGATGATGTTAGCGTTGGGTTCAGCACAGACTTTGTGGGTCACAGGGCCTGTTCATGTAGGAACAAGGAACTGCAGATGCTGGTTTACACAAAAGGACACTGAGTGCTGGAGTAACTCAGCGGGTCAGGCAGCATCTGTGGAGAACATGGATAGGTGACGTTTCACAGAGTGCTGGAGTAACTCAGCGGGTCAGGCAGCATCTGTGGAGAACATGGATAGGTGACGTTTCACAGAGTGCTGGAGTAACTCAGCGGGTCACATAACATCTCTGGAGAAAAGGGATAGGTGACGTTTCGGGTTGAGACCCGTAAGGGTCTCGACCGTCCAGAGACTGCGGGTCAGGCAGCATCTGTGGAGAAATGTGGATAGGTGACGTTTCACAGAGTGCCGGAGTAACTCAGCGGGTCAGGCAGCATCTGTGGAGAACATGGATAGGTGACGTTTCACAGAGTGCTGGAGTAACTCAGCGGGTCAGGCAGCATCTCCGGAGCACATGGCATGTTTCGGGTTGGGACCCTTTTTCAAACTAATTAAGGCCTGTTCTTGTGTGGTGCTCTCAGTCTGAAAAAGGGTCTTGGCCCAAAACGTCACCCTTTCCTTCTCTCCAGAGATGCTGCCAATCCCGCTGAGTTACTCCAGCATTTTGTGTCTGTCATTGGTTTAAACTAGCATCTGCAGTTCCTTCCTACACATATGTTCTATGTTCAAAGTTAACCATGTGCATCAAGTCTGCTTTGTCACAACAGAAAGATAAGTTCATGAATGAGTGAATAGGTTTATTGGCCAAGTATTCACATACAAGGAATTTGCCTTGGTGCTCCGCCAGCAAGTAGCAACATGACATACAGTGACAGTTAGGAATGACACATAAAACATTAAACATTAATGATAACATTTCTTAGAGTGAGCCGTTTTATTCCTTTCCCATCACATCTAATTAACCGGGAACGAGGGCTACATCTTCTTCTTGTCGAGTCCACACACAAGATTAGAAGTCGGTCAGCCAGAGCTTCTTGTGCTTCTTGTGTGCGGAGGTGGAAAGACTGGCGGAAATGGGGCCGCGATCAACGCTCTCTCCTTCACCCCAACATTATACATGATAGACATTGACATTGAGGTTGGGACTTTGAGCTGTTATTTCCATGTATCCAATAACCCAATTTTCACTCCCTTGGGATGAAAGGTGTAAATTCAGGATTACATTTTCTATACGTAAGTGTGGAAAAAATTCCAGTCGATATTTCCATCTATTTCTGAAGAATTGTTCTTAAATATCAGAGTATGGTGGCAAAACACTCATGTTACTATGCCAAAAACCCAGACGAAGAAATTAACTTTGGTTATGTAATTAAATTAAAATGGCATGATAAATTGACACGAGCAATAACGAGTCTTAAATGACTACGTTGTTGGAAAAGCATTTGCAGTTCACTAGTGCCATTCTCACCCCACCCATTCTAAATGTGACTGGATTATGGAATGATACAGCACGGAAATAGCTCCTTCAGCCCAACTTGCCCACGTCGACCAACATGCCCCACCCACACTAGTCCCACCTGACCACATTTGGCCGATATCCCTCTAAACCTTTCCTATCCAAGTCTCACTAGTACCTGTGTCAACTGCCTCCTCTGGCAGCTCATTCCATTCACCCAATCAATCAATCAAACACTTTATTGTCATTCAAAAATACACCAATAGGCGCAAGTCTGAACGAAATTCCGTTGCATCTGGCTCACCGTGCAACATAAAATAACAAAAGGATAAAATAGATAAAAAGATAAAATAGATAATCGTGGCGGCACGTTATATGGAATTCAAGAGTCTGATGGCTCGGGGGAAGAAGCTGTTGCAACACCTGGCCGTTCTGCTCCTTATACTGCGATACATTTAGCCCGAGGGCAGCAGAGTGAACGGTCCATGATGGAGATGTGTGGGGTCTTTTATAATGCTGTTGGCCTTGGACAAGCAACGTTTGCACGCAATGTCCCGGATTGAAGGAAGAGAAGTCCCGATGATTTTTTTCAGCCGTCCTCACCACTCTCTGCACCCACCACCCTTTGTGTGAGAAGGTTGCACCTCAGGTTTCTATTCAATCTTTCCCCTCTCACCTCAAACCGATGTCCTCTGGTTCTTGATTCCCCTACTCTGGGTAAAACACACTGGGCATTCACCTTATGTATTCCCCTCATGATCTTATACACCTCTATCCTCCTGCGCTCCAAGGAGTCAAGTCCTTGGGGAAAAGTGACCAACACTTACCAGCTGGTGAAACTGTGCAAACGTGCCTCCTATCGTGGCAGTGCCTTATTCACCAGCACTGCCATCAACCACTTCCCTGCCAGAGTTCTTAAGGTCACAAGTGATGGGAGCAGAATTAGGCCATTCGGCCCATCAAGTCTATTCTGCCATTCAATCATGGCTGATCTATCTTTCCCTCCTAACCCCATTCTCCTGCCTTCTCCCCATAACTCTTGCCAGCATAGTGAAAGGCTTGGATAGAGTGGATGGGGAGAGGATATTTCTACTAATGGGAGGGTCTAAGACCAGAGGCCACAGCCTCAGAAGTAAAGGACGTTCTTTTAGGAAGGAGGTGAGGAGAAATTCCTTCAGTCAGAGGGTGGTGAATCTGTGGAATTCTTTGCCACAGAAGGCTCTGGAGGCCAAGTCAGTGGATATTTTTCAAAGTCAGTTTATTGTCACATGCACCCATTAAGGTGCAGTGAAATGTGAGTTACCATAGAGCTGTACAAAGTGAAAAGCAACAAGACACACAGCCACATAAAATAAAAGTTAACATCAACATCCACTACAGCAGCTCCCCACATTCCTCACTGTGATGGAAGGATTTAAAGTCCAATCTTCTCCCTCTTTATTCTCCTGTAGGTGGGGGCTGTCGAACCATCCACAGTCGGGGCAAGAGATAGATAGTTTACTGATTTGAGAATTAAGGGACAAAAGTTTAGGGGTAACATGAGGGGGAACTTCTTTACTCAGAGAGTGGTAGCTGTGTGGAATGAGCTTCCAGTGGAAGTGGTGGAGGCAAGTTCGATTTTATCGTTTAAAAATAAATTGGATAGGTATATGGACGGAAAAGGAATGGAGGGTTATGGTCTGAGTGCAGGTAGATGGGACTAGGTGAGAGTAAGTGTTCGGCACAGACTAGAAGGGCCGAGATGGCCTGTTTCCGTTCTGTAATTGTTATATGGTTATATATGGTTATATTAGTATGGGTGTCAGAGGTTATGGGGAGAAGGCAGGAGAATGGGGTTAGGAGGGAGAGATAGATCAGCCATGATTGAATGGCGGAGTTGACTTGATGGGCCGAATGGCCTAATTCTACTATTCCTTATGCCCTTCTGACCTTATGACTCGTACTAATCAAGAATCTGTTCATCTCCACCTTAAAATGACCCACTGACTTGGCCTCCACAGCCGTCTGTTGCAATGAATTCCACAGAGTCACCACCCTCTGATTAAATAAATTCCTCCTCATCTCCTTCTGAAAGGTACATCCTTTAATTCTGAGGCTGCAACCTCTGGTCCACGAGTGGAAACATCCATCTCGCAAAGACAGTGAGAGCTGGGCAATAAATGCTGCCCTTGCCGGTGACAAAGGCATCCCTGGAGCGAGTCAAAGTAAACAAATAAGCCATGGGGAAATGTTATGTTATTGATTTTATTTTTTAAGATAACAATCTATTTCTTTGGAGTCATAAAATCATAAAATCATAATTATTCAAGAATTATTTTAAAAAAGGCAGCAAAACAGATAGACACTGAACATACACACAAAAAGCTGGAGTAACTCAACGGGTCAGGCAGCATCTCTGGAGAATATAAACAGGTGACGTTTCGGGTCGAGACCCGCCTTCAGCGTATCTTCCACGTTGACAAGCATCTGCACCCTTCCGACACATACGTTCACAAGTGATACGAGTAGAATTAGGCCATTCGGCCCATCAAGTCTACTCCACTGTTCAATCATGGCTGATCTATCTCTCCCTCCTAACCCCATTCTCCTGCCTTCTCCTCATATCCCCTGACACCCGTACTAATCAAGAATCTATCTATCTCTGCCTTAAAAATATCCACTGACTTGGTCTCCACAGCTGTCTGCAGCAAAGAATCCCACAGATTCATCACCCTCTGACTAAAGAAATTCCTCCTCACCTCATTCCTAACAGAATGTGCAATTGCATAAAATAATCCATGGATTGCTTCATAATATGTGGGATATAACTGAGCTTTAATACCTACTTTTGTTTGTATCTATTGATTGCCATTTTTAAATGCCTTATATTGCCCTTAGAATTTTTATTTTCAGTAAGAGCATGTAGCTAAGGTGTGTAACATTGCAATTGTACACGGGATGCTTGCAGAATAACTTTCAGTGCTCTGTAGTATGAAGAGAGTGGTATCAGCATTATGTTTAGTACTAATAGTTTAATACCACTCTCTTCATACTAATAGTACTAATAGTACAAAACATAGCAGAAGTGTCCAGGTCGAGAAGTGTCCAGGTCGCGCGGGGCTGGAAGTGGGAAGCATCCTGAGATAATTCTGCTACCACCATCATTTATTGCCACAAGTAATGCTGCCCACTGATTGTCGCCTGAATCTTGCGTCCTTTTCAGGACGGACGATGACAGTGAGGTCAACATTTGGACACGAAAAAAAGACTAAACATAATGCTGATACCACTTGCTTCATACTAACAGTACTATTATTAGTACTATTAGTACTAAACATATTGTTGTTACAACTTTCTTCATACTACATAGAATAATACCTGCTACTATTAAATAGTACTAATAGTTAGTGCTAATTAGTACTAATGGTTAGTACTAATTAGTACTATTTAATACTAGCAGGTATTATTTTATAGGTACATCCTGGTAGAATTGTCTTCCAGTATAATGATAACAAATAAAGAATTGCTAAAGCACATTTAATCGAAGTAAAAATACTTAAACTCTACTCTAATCAATTCTTCACTAACACAATAGAAATATTGAACTAGTAAAAGATCAGTAAGATCATGTAACTTTGGTGTAATATTGCAAATGTACATGGGATGCTTACAGAGTAACTTTTAGTGCTCTGTAGTATGAAGAGAGTAGTATCAGCATTATGTTTAGTACTTTGCAAGTATTATTTGACAGGTGATAATTGTCTTCAGTACTACTACTGATAACAAATGAAAATTGCCAACGCACATTTATTCTAAGTAAAAAAATACTTAAAACTACACGTGAAAGCTCCGATTCTTTACTAACACAATAGAAAGATTGAACTTTGAATCTGAAATGGATATTACATACAATGCTTGCAAACATAATCCGCTGTATCTGTATGACATACTTGTTGATTACACAATCCACACTTCAAAGAATGAACTGTGGCTTTTCACAACTGTTGCTCTGCAGTTGGTGTGTGATATACGTAGGGGGTTTAAATGCAGATACATTGGCACATATCTACTCATTAGTTGTGTAGGAAGGAACTGCAGATGCTGGTTTACACCAAAGATAGAATGTATGCAATAATGGGTCGACTGGGCTTGTATTATACTGGAATTTAGAAGGACGAGAGGGCATCTTACAGAAACATATAAAATTCTTAAGGGATTGGACAGGCTAGATGCAGGAAAAATGTTCCCCATGTTGGGAGAGTCCAGAACCAGGGGACACACAGTTTAAGAATGAGGGATAGGTCATTTAGGACTGAGACGAGGAAATACTTTTTCACCCAGAGAGTTGTGAATCTGTGGAATTCTCTGCCATAGAAGGCGGTGGAGGCCGATTCACTCGAATTTGAAAATTAAGCAATTACATATGCTAATAGATTTGCACACTTTTTTCATTGGCACAACTTGTAAAAGGGTATGTTTTCAAAAACAATTATTTTTAACAGAACGATGTTAACACGCTTATAACACTTTGTTTCTGTAATTATATTCTCTATATCTCAGGTATTAAAGTATTATTCCATACATTTTTCACAATTTGATGTCAATTAGAACCAGTCCTAGCCAAAGATACTAGACATAGATCTTTGATCCTAGCAATGAAAGGGTTAAACGTGTTTAGAACAAAACTATAATACTGTAAATATATTATTGACACTTTGACGTTCAGGGGGGCACTCATTAATTTTCACCCAGCGATTAAAAGAATTAAACAAATTCATCACAACGGTTTATTTTTTAATCAATACCGTGAATAAATTATTAAAGCCTTTCTGGAAACACTAAAATACCTCCAAATAAGAGATATATTTGTTTAGATTCGTGTGAAACATATCTGATGTTAGGATTGTCTCCAGAATAAATTGATTATGGATTTTTTTTTACCGCGTTTCACGGTGATAAACTCATCTGGAAAAACTCGCGCTGGAAGCTTCAACTAATGCGAGTGGATGAGGCAATTAGATTATGTTACTGAAATGAAATCCAGTCGCTAAACACGCACGGATAATGACTGAGATGGGGGCGAGCGCGGCGGTCGTGGAAGAAAGTTTACTAATGTTGAATAATATTTTCTAAACTTCGGTGGAAAATATTTGGGGCTGTGAAGTCTGATTTGCGGCGGGGCTGTTTTTATTTCTCTTGTGGGGACTCGGTTGCTGGTTTCGGATTGTGAGCCGACTGTGAATACCTCATCGACTTTCCTCTGCAGTTTTTCTTTTCGACGGAACGTCAAAAACTGTAGACTAGACGTGGGCTAGGTGTTGTCAGGGCCTGCACTGCTCCGATTACAAGCCCACCAATGCAGGCGCTGAATCCAACACTTTACAAGGCAGATACATTCTAAAAATGAACGCGTTCATCTCATTCGAAACTCCTTTCTGATCCCAAATCTGTTTTCTTTGAATAAACTCATCCGGAGGGGGAAGAAAAACTCGCGCTCGGAGCCCCAACAAATGCGGAGAGACGCGGCTGTTAGATTGTGTGATATCGTGTGTAAGAGTGTTCTGTAAGCTTTTAAATTAATTGTGTAGGGAGGAACTGCAGATGCTGGTTGAAACCGAAGAGGGACACAAAGTGTTGAAGCGACTCGGCGGGTCGGGCAGCATCTCTGGAGAGAAGGAATGGGTGAATTCGCCAGCCGAGACCCTTCATCGAACCCTCAATTAAATCAATTGTCTTGTCGCATTTAAATACGAGCTGGGAGGTGAACTGAATTTGATCAGCGGTTTCAAGAACTAGGCACACAATATCTAGAAACGGAAAACCTTATTTAAGAGTTTTATCATCCGTTTATTTCTGAACATTCAGGGCCAGACATGCGAAAGAAAAGTAAGTTAGCGCATTTTGATAATTTCCCTTTGTGGTTTACGGATGTTTTATTGAGCCACGAAAACGGATACTTTTTTTTAAAGTGGTATAAATCTTTTTTTTTTAATCGGTGTCCGTAACTATCCTTTGATCTACAATACTTCGGGGGGGGGGGGAGTTAATTACTTAATGTGAAGGATTTTCAATGAGTGCGCCGCTGAACAGTGAGTGGCAAACACTACACACACATGTACACAGGTAGCCCCAACACAGAAACACACACAGATAGACACACAGAGCTGGAGTAACTCAGCGGGACAGGCAGCGTCTCTGGGGAGAAAGATTGGGTGATGTTTCGGGTCGAGACCCTTATTTCAGACTGAGAGTCAGAGGGGAGAGGGGAAACGAGAGAGAGAGACGGTGATGTACAAATGGATGAAAGATAGGCAAAGAAAAGTGACGATGAACAAGGAGAGAGGCCATTGCTAGCTGTGGGCTGGGTGAGAACGTGTTACAGATAATAAGTCAACGGATATATATTACAAATGCAAGAACAGAATACATTTTTATACAGTAGCATTCTTAAATGCATCATTCGGATACAACCGCGGGAATGATCACAATTCACCAATTATCAACATTAATATATAAATATATATATATATATATATACACATACATATGGATTAAATATCACAAATACAAGAAGATTATACATTTTATAAAAAAGAGTGATTCGAATTCGTATTAGTGTTTAAGAAAGGACAGCAGATGCTGGGAAAATCGAAGGTAGACAAAAATGCTGGAGAAACTCAGCGGGTGAGGCAGCATCTATGTGGAGCGAAGGAATAGGCGACGTTTCGGGTCGTCACCTATTCCTTCTCGCATAAATCTCGATTTGAGAAAGGGGTTCATTTTAACAAAATGAATCAGCGCGATGCAAATTACCCGTAAAAGCAGGCAACTATTTCGATAGAACTGAACTCTGAATTCTGCAAATTGGAAGTGTGGACTGACAAACGAACTCATTCTGCAGTTTGGGGTTTAGCGGCGGCCGGGGCCGGGGCCGGCGCGTGTAACATGCACAGAATGGGTGGAGAATTCAACCACTGGGCGACCAGAAAGTGACAGTGGTTTTTTGGGAGTATTTGAAGGCGATATTCCGATTCCCAACGGCAACAGAACGCCCCGCCGCCACCCTGTTTTAATTGCGTTTATTTATCGAAATCGTTCATGAGGCAAGGAGCACAGAGGACTAGACGCGGCTTTAGTTCTTTCATCGTTGTGTACAGTCGAGGTTGTTTTTTTTTTACAAATAAGAAGCGTTTCTGATTGAAACGCGACGCGGCGGTGTTGGTGAGGCATAGGGCGGTGGATGCAGTCGGTGGTCGGCCGGCCGGCCCCGCTTGGGTTTGCGGGGCTTCCCAGAGGTGTGTGTGTGTGTGAGTGTGAGTGTGAGTTCTGCGCTGTAGTGTTGTATCTGTTGCCCTGCAGTCGGCGCAAGCGGTTCAGATACAGCTGCACAGAGCAGGCGAGCACTTGATAAAGACCCGATCCATTCTCCAAACCCCACGCCAGACCCTTCGCGGCCGCTCTTGCACGCTCTTAACCAATTACATATATATTTTTGTTCACACACATCCAATCTACAGGATTGACTTCGGCCTTCGTTGCTCTGAAACCCTAAACGAAATCAAACTAGAATTGTTTTTACCACTAACGAGTTCACGTTATCAACCGGGGCAAGACCCAAGAGCTCAACTTTGCCCAGTTACCGCGAGGCGTAGATTACAATATCTCACAGAAAGAAATAGTGAAAATCATTTGTCCCCACCCGAAACGTCACCTATCCGTATTCTCCACAGATGCTGCCTGACCCGCTGAGTTACTCCAGCACTCTGTGAAACGTCACCTATCCATGTTCTCCACAGATGCTGCCTGACCCGCTGAGTTACTCCAGCACTCTGTGTCTGTTTGCGTAAACCAGAATCTGCAGTTCCCTGGGTCTAAACCATTTGCTAGTTTAGTTTAGAGATACAGCACGGAAACAGGCCCTTCGGCCCACCGAGCCCGCGCCGACCAGCGATGCCCGCACACTAACACGACCCTACACACGCTGGGGACAATTTACATTTACACCAAAGCCAATTAACCTACAAACCTGCACGTCTTTGGAGTGTGGGCGGAAACCGGAGCACCCGGAGAAAACCCACGCGGTCACGGGGAGAACGTGCAAACTCCGTACAGACAGCGCCCGTAGTCGGGATCGAACCCGCAACTCGACCGCTCCGTCCGCTAAACATTATCTCTCTGCAGCCCGGTGAGAAAGAACCCTTTGACATGCTACAGGTTGAAGTATTCTTAAGATGGACTTCTAAAAGCTGGAGTAACTCAGCGGGACAGGCAGCATCTCTGGAGAGAAGTGATGGGCGAAGTTTCGGGTCGAGACCCTTCTCTCCAGATTATTCATTGCTGTTCTTGCCAAAGTTTCACCGAGTTTCCGCCGACTATTTTGACTGGTGTCCCTCACGCGTGGAGTGTTGGGGTTGGGATCCAATACTGTGCGGCCACACAATGAGGGATCTCCCCCACCCCACCCGCGCCCTTCACCATCGCAATGCCTGTTGCAAGACCGAATGAATCGCTATCTTGGCTCTCCGGCGGTTCACAGTTCGTGGGGGAGAGTTACACGTTATTTCGCAGTTTGTTTCAAAAATAAACTTTTTTTTTTTTGAAATTGTGTTTTTTTATTAATTCCTGGGTGATTTTTTAATTTGCAAACTGCGGTGTGGGGACCAACTGTTTTATGCGTGCTTGTGTTTTCATGACTTTCGTGTTTTTTGATTTTGTGTGTTGTGTGTTTTTACGACTGTTGGCGGATCAATCCCCCTCCTGGGATAAATAAAGTTCCATCGCGTCGTTTCGCATCGTGAGAGTTGAGTTCTTACCAAACGTTGGGAAGTTTTGTTTTGCCTGGACATTGGGAATTTCTCGGAAAAGTTGCTCCAAGATTTCCGAATTGGTTTGTGACTGGCGCTGCAGCGACGCAGTTGCCTTATTAACCACCGTGACCTCTGCATGACACGAGGAGCGTACAAGGATCTCTTCTGTTTAATGTCACGTTACAACCCCCCTCTCCCCTCTCTCTCTCTCTCTGTCTCTCTTTCTGTCTCTCAACCCAGCCCCTCAAATACCGAGCGCTGTTCAGCCGTCCCAACTCCACCGAGATTAAAACACCGCCGCCATCAGTTTGTTTTAAACCCCGTTTCCACATTAGATAGAAATGTGTTCAAACATTGCAATAGAGGACAACGCAGGCGACCCCCCCCCCCCCCCCTCCCTACAGCGCATCAAACGTTATGCCCATGTTCCTATCATTAGTAGTATTGAAGACAATTCTTCCAAGGATATCACCTTTAAAAGTAATTTGTGTAAGAAGGAACTGCAGATGCTGGTTTTAAACCGAAGACAGGCACAAAATGCTGGAGAAACTCAGCGGGACAGGCAGCGTCTCTGGGGGGACGTTTCGGGTCGAGA
>CM069138.1:3755950-3810950 GCA_035221665.1 Okamejei kenojei
TTCGATTTTTCCAGCATCTGCAGTTCGTTCTTTTTGTTTTAAAGAACTGTAAGAAATTAAAAAAAATAGTATCTTCCTACCTGAGCGAGTGGCTTTCGTTCTGTACACGCGCGAGATATATATATATATATATATATAGAGAGAGAGAGAGAGAGGCGTATTTGGTTGGGGTGGGTACAGTCCCCCGGGCTGTCGGTCACAGTTTGTAACGTCTGAAGTTGCAATGTTATTTGGGTGGGTTGTTAAATTTGCTTCAGATTTTATTGGTTTGCGATCGGAGAGATCGTCGCTTGCACCTTTCATTGTATTAGCAACATTCAGGCACCAACTATGTCTGAAGAAGGGTTTCGGCCCGAAACGTCGACTATCTCCTTCGCTCCTTAGATGCTGCCGCACCCGCTGAGTTTCTCCAGCCTTTTGTGTACCCTCGATTTTCCAGCATTTGCAGTTCCGTCTTTAACACCAACTCTGTGTGTGTGTGTGTGTGTGTGTGTGTGTGTGTGTGTGTGTGTGAGTCTCAACAATTACGTTTTGGGGGGCTGTGAGTCAATGTTGTTGGATTTCATGTGTTCCCCACTCTCTCCCCTCCCCTTCTGCACCCCCTCATTTCCTGACACTTGCTCCGGATCTTTCTCTGACAAGCCTGCACGCGTTTTTGTTTTTTTTCTTTAAGCTCGGAGTGAATCTCTCACCCAGTTTAAACCACCACGGGAAACAAAGAAATCTCTCTTTTTTTTCTGCAGAGAGAAAGTTATTCTACTGGATATCCCGAGGAGGGGGTTGCAGTGAGCAGCCGGAGAGGGGAAGGGGAAGGGGGGGGGGGTTGTTTGGAGCAACGTGAAACTGGTGGGATTGAGATCCAGTCAATGTTGGGATTGCGGACCCACCCCCCATCCATGGGCTGAACCAATGCACGGGGCGGGCGGCGCACGGTGCGGTGACTGATCCACCATCGGGCCAATGGTCCAAGCCCACTGTCGACTCACACTCTGATTGGAGCCAGGCCTTAGCTCCGGAGCCCACGGTGTTGCGGGCTGGCTCATTCGCCTGTTTACCGAGGGGTGGGTTCGGCGAGGGGGGTGGGGGGATAGACAGAGACAGAGAGAGAGACACACAGAGAGAGAGAGGGAGAGAGAGAGGGAGGGCGGTGCACCGCCCGACTAACCACAAAACCCGCGCCCACACAAGGAACACCTTCCCCAAACTAACACCAGCCAATTGAAAGTGACGGGATGGGCGCTTGATGTACAATTAGCCGGAATAATTGCCGATTGAAAGCGGCAACAAGGAACTATAAAACGCATTAAACTCTTAGAATTCACCCGATATAAAAACCCCGGAACCCCGGGCCCCGGGAAAACGACCAGATCGCCACAAGCCAATCTGGGGGCAGCATTTAGCTACAACAGAATATAGAATATATTTGTACCATTATAATTGCACGTTATCCCACATTTTTATATTTATATCATAAAATATATTATTATATTATATTAAAACACTCTACTGGCAAAAACTCTTAAATAAAGCGACGTGCAAACGACAAAACAGGTTCCGATGGAAAACTGCGCGGCGTGGTCGTGTGAGTTTAGCGAAAACTTAAAAGTGCAAATGCGTTTGGTCATTTACCTGTCGCTCGTTGTTCTGCCTCCGCCGGCTCCCCTTCCTCCAGCGCTCTGCAATAAATGAGTCAAAGAACAGGGTCAGTGGGGTTTTTTTTAAGTTGGCAGAAGGCTCCGCACAATCGCTGACAAGTGACTTCGTTCTACAGAGGGAAACGGGGCTTTGCCGAGGGTTATTCTGCCGGCGTTTTACATGAATGTCCAGCAGGGACAGAGTGGGTTGTGTTCCTGGAGAATACTGGGGTGTGTGTGAGTGTGAGTGTGTGTGTGTGTCTGTCTACGTGTGTGCGTGTCAGTGTGAGTGTGTGTCTGTAGAGTGTGAGTGTGTGTGTCAGAGTGTTTGTTTTCAGAGTGTCTTTAGAGTGTGTGTGTCTGTCATAAGTGTGTGTGTGTGTGTGAGTGAGCGAGTGTGTCAGAGTGTGTTGTGAGAGTGTGTCAGAGGTGAGTGTAAGGTGTGTTGTGTGAGCGAGTGTGGGTGGAGAGTGTGGTGTGTGTGAGGTCAGAGTGTGAGAAAGTGTCTGTCAGAGTGTGGAGTGTGTCGCACAGTGCTAGTCACTGAGTGTGTGTCTCTTCAGTCTCTCTCTCAACTCGCCTCTCATTCTCTCTCTCTCCTCTCTCTCTCGCTCCTTCTCTCCCTCCCCCCTCTCTCCCCCCTCTCCCTCCCTCTCTCCCCACCCCTCCAGTGCGCTGGAGATGTGCTAGTCCATTGCGCATTGTGTAAGACGCGACCTGTTATGGCCACCACTGCTTCCGGGTTTCAGCATTCGCTCCAAACCCACCTCTGGCTCCGCAGCGCTGGGACAACGGCGCCGGGCCCTTTAAAGAGCCGCAAACTCCGGAGAGAGAGGGAGTGTGTGAGAGAGTGAGGGAGAGGGAGAGAGGGAGGGAGGGAGGGAGCCCGTGCACCGACGCTCTGTGGCGCAGGGCGCTCGCAGTCTCAGCCGCCACCGCCACCGGAGCAGCCACACACACCAGGCGGTGAGGAGAGCCGGGTCCCCCCGAACAGACCCCTCTCTGCGACCCCCCTCCCCCCGACAACTGGAACATCACCATACACCCACCACCTTGTCAACGCGCCCTGATTGACAGCGAGAGTGGCAAACAAGAAAGAGCCATGGGACTCCGCAGATCTGTCTGAGTTGCTCCAACATTTTGTGTTCATCTTCGGTTTAGACCAGCATCTGCAGTTCCTCCAACACAAGACACATCTGCTGCTAGAGGGGCGTTTTTCGCTGGCTTTTGGGGGCGAGTCGCTGTGGTACATGCACCGAGATCCATCCATCGCATCGACACACACTGAATATATAATATATATATATATACACACACTGATCACAAATATCCGCGCATCTGAGTTACAGTGGAAGGTTCTGGCCGCTGGCCGCCGGACTGCGAAGACCTTTGCTCCGACATTTGGAGGGTTTTAATTTAGATTTTTTTAAATATATATATATATATATATATATATATATACACCTCTATATATCGGCCACACATAGTTCAGCTGAATTGAGCCACAGAGACAGAGAGAGAGAGGGGTTGGAGGCGGCCCGATGGCGCAGAGGGTAAGAATTAATTGTACTGTTCAATTTGTAAAACAATTGTGTGACTAGTTTCGCCTTGTTTGGCCGGCACGGCGCGATACTTGTGGCAAGTCTTCTCGTCTTGTTTTTTTTTTTAAGTCTACGCCGCGTTTCTGTCTTAAAAACTCGAGAGTAAAGTTGCACGGTGGTTTTAGGTATTTTTGTTTTTTTGGTGAGTGACCTTAGTTACTACTCGCTCTCCCTCTCCCCTCTCTCACCTCCCCTCCCCCCTCTCCCTCTTACTATCTCCCTCCCCTCTTCCCCCCTCTCCCCTCTCTTCCGACTCTCCTCTCTCTTTTCATATTTACTCAATTCTCCTATCAACCCTCCCTCCCCGCTCCTCTCATCTCCTCTCTCCTTCTAAACTCTCCCCTCATCTCTACCTCGCTCTTCTCTCTTCCTTTCCCCCCTCACACCCCCTAACACTCTCTCTCCCCTCTCTCTCGACTCCGTCCCTCCTCACTCCCCTCTCCTCTCCCTCTCTCTCTTCCCCGCTCTTCCTCCCGTCTTCTCTCACTCTCTCCTCTCTTCTTCTACTCTCTCCCCCTCTCTCTCCCTCCTCCTCCCTCTCTCCTTTCTCTCTCTTCTCTCCCCTCTCTTCTCTTCCCCTACCTCTACTCTCCAGCCTATCTCTCTCTCTCTCCCCTCTCTATCCCTCTCTCCTACCCACACATCTCTTCCCTCTCTCTACCTCCTCTCTCTCTTTCTCCATCTCTCTCCCTCTCCCCTCTCTCTCTTCCCCTCTCACCCTCTCTACTCTCCCTCTCATTTTCCTCTCGCTCTCACTCGCATATCTCTCTTCCCTCTCTCCCCCCTCTCCCCTCCGTTCTCTCTCTCTTTTATCCCCTCTCTCCTCCCCTCTCTCTACCCCCTCTATTTCTCCCCTCTCCCCTCTCTCTTTCCCCCTCTTTCTCCCTCTCTACCTCTCTCTCCCCTACCTCTCTCTCTCCCCCGCTCCCTCCCCTCTATCTCTCTCCCTCTCGCTTCTTCTCCCCCTATCTCTCCACTCTCCCCCAATCCTTCTCGCTCTCCCCTCTCTCCCTGTATGTATGTAGTGTATGTGTGTTGGCGGGCCGGCACACACTAGTACGATGAGATCGCACTCACGTACGTTACACAATAAACGGCGGCATGGACGGAGTGGGGCTGCCGACCACAATGTATGGCGACCCTCACGCAGCCAGGGCGATGCCGCCGGTACATCACCTGAACCACGGGCCGCCGCTTCACAGCCACCAGTACCCGCACTCCAACCACGCCACGCCAGCGCGATGCCGCCGAGCATGGGAACCTCGGTAAACGACGCATTAAAGCGAGATAAAGACTCCATTTATGGGTGGGTTTGCTGGCAAACATTTTATCATTGTTCTGAAAGAATTATTTCTGCTCCGCGGCATTTTTTTCTTTACATTTCCAATTGCAGAAGAAACTTTTTTAAATGAACGCGTGAAATTTGTGAATATCTCCTGGTGGAAACGCATTTAGTGCAGAAGTTTCTGAAACCCGGAGTCGTTTGAATGTAACGTGTAACTGTAGATGGCGAGGCGGCTGAGAGGCGATGATATTGATGAACATATATATCTGTGTGTTTTTTAAACCCTCTGTTATTAAAACATCCTGATATTCCACTCCCAAAATGGCTGCTAAAAGTTCACTTCTGGGAAATTTGACGGACCCATTTTCAATGATTTAGTTTGAACTAATCGATACATTTGGAGTAAAATCCCCTCGGCGGTGGCAAATGAGCCGCGGCGATAGTCCAGTAACTAATTATTATTTTTTGCCACCGCTCGCGTTTGGGTTTTTTTTTGTGTGTAAAAGCTGAAATCAACAAGTATTTCTCGCTGAAGTTGTGGCTCCGGCTTCACTCGCTCCCAAGACAAGAGAGTAACGTAAACTCTCCCTCGGCTGTGTGTTGTGTGTGTGTTTTATAATATTGTCCTGACGTCTTGTCTTGCAGACATCCACTCTTTCCTCTTTTAGCACTGATTTTTGAGAAGTGTGAGTTAGCGACATGTACACCGCGAGAACCAGGAGTAGCGGGCGGCGACGTGTGTTCATCCGAGTCTTTCAACGAAGATATCGCAGTGTTCGCCAAACAGGTCAGCAGGCTACACGGAGCCGACTTTTAAAACCTTTAAAACAACCAGCAGTAGCTTCAAATAGCTGAAGTTTCCTTCGACTAGCAGCGTGAAGCGTAGAGCCAAACACAAACACTCACACAATTGGTAACAAATAGTTAGTTGCAGGGCACAGACTGCTCAGAACCTTACACTGAAATGGACAATTCTACCATCTAGTTATATATCCAGAGCGTGTTATGTTGGAGGCAGTAAAAGCCGGTGGAAAATGTTGCCAATGTGGTTTAATTGTAAAAAAAAATATGCTCTGTTTAAAAAAGTGGTTTCACAAATATCTTAAACAGCGTTTTCAGACATCTTAAACACCGTCATATCTTCAGAACAGCGTTTCACATCTTAACACAGCGTTCACATCTTAACAGCGTTTCACATCTTAACAGCGTTTCTTTTTACAAAATAACAGTACTAGTTAGTACTAAAAAATAATAGTTTATTTTAAAACATAATTCACTAGCACAATAAAAGAAAGTTTTGATGGTGACTGAACCTTACAACCAAGGCGCATCTTTTGTGCCGCGGACTGTGAATATGTAATATTAAAATGGGAACAGAAAGCTTACAAATCCGTTTCAAATCTTCGATTATGACTGATGCTGAAATTGAAACTTTTATTGTCTCTTCACCAGATCCGAGCGGAAAAACCTCTTTTTTCTTCCAATCCAGAGCTGGACAATTTGGTAAGCATTTTATTATTCAGCGTGTTTATTTGTTAAGAGGGAAGGCGATACACCGATACATATTTTTGTAAGCGCGACCTGTTAAACCAAATCACCCCAACCCTCCAAAACAAATACTGAGTCCATATTCTGCAAAGTTGATGTGCGTGTGGGGACATAATCCCGACACGCAGCGTGAAGTGTTTCGGGGAGTCGAGGATACAATTCATTGCAAATCTGTCCTTTTGATTTGATGACACCGCCGTCCTGGCAAACCCAGTGTCATGGGTGATAAAACAACGCGTTCACGTTTTTTTGTGCGGCAGTTGTTCCGTGTAAGATAAAGCGCGGTTTGTGTGTGAGTGTGAGTGTGAGTGTGCGTTTGCGTGGTTGTGAATGTTTCTATCCAAATAAAAAAAAATCACGGAAATAACTAAAAAAAACGACTCCCCGGTTTAAAGCACCCCCGCCTCCTGTAGCCCGCGCCCACTCCCAGAGTGTGGAGAATCTAGACGTGTGTTTAATGCTCACAGCCCAAACCGTACACGCTTCACGCCCCAGAAAATAGAGTCCGCGTGATCAATGCGAGGGTGTAGATATATATCGGAAATATTAGCACGGGTGTGTGTGTGTGTGTGTGTGTGTGTGTGTGTGTGTGTGTGTGTGTGTGTGTGTGTGTGTGTGTGTGTTGCAAACTTTTGACGTTTGTGATAAAATAAAATGGTAGTCTGTGATGATATTCGACTAATTGTTGAGGCACATCTAACTACCCAACAAGTTCCCGCTACACGCCACAATGTCAATCAAACGCACACACACACACAACACACACACTTAGATCACACACTGACACACCCTTGTTTACAAAATATTGCGCCTTACCACTCAGCATACACAACACAACAACACACACAAAACTACACACACACATACAGACACACACAGAGACACAAAATAAGCTCACACACACAACACACACAGAGACACACGCAACACAGACACACACACACACTACACACACACACAACACACACACACACATAGACACACACACATTGGTACAAATAAGTGCCATATTAAACACACTTAGGCACACAAACACACTTATAGCACATAAAGACAACAGACACTCACTACAATACAGAACCAAACACAGACCCATAGACCCATAGACCCCCCCCCCCACTCACACACACACACAGACACACACATCACACAGACACTCAACAAACACAACAGACACACACACACAGACCCACACACACAGACACACACAACAGACCCACACACACAGACCTCACAACACAACACAGACACACACACACACACAGACACACCACACACACACACACACACACACACACAACCCACACAGACCCACACAGACCACACATACACACACACACAACCACGAACGCAAAAAGACACAAATGCTTGAGCAATGAAAGGCGGCGGGACCAGAGCGCACACAATAATCGGGACTCTCTTCAGCCGTGGGCGCTAATACATGTTTACGTCTTTCTCTTGCAGATGATCCAAGCGATACAAGTATTAAGGTTCCACCTTTTAGAATTAGAGAAGGTACTTTTTCATATTATTTTCTAAAACAATAAACCCCCCAGTGCGCTGCGAGTGGCTGGTGCGGCGAGTGTGCGCGGCCCTGCCTGCTTGCTCGCTGCTCCCGCTGTAATTAGTGTCAAACTCAATGCCGACGCTCATTTTTCTCTGTGTGTTTAATTACAATTTGTCCCACACAAACCCCGGCCACAAACGCCCCTGCGTTTTGTTCATTTTTTAATCTGGCGGTGGGATTTAATTTCGGTCATCTTTTAACACAAAACCGCTGGAGGTTTTGTTTTATTTTCTCCCCCCCTCCCCCCTCCCTCCCCTCTTGAAGTTTATGCATTTTAAACAATCCTGAGGGCGCGAACAATCTGCCGATTATGACTAATTAAGACGGAAAATCATAATATTTTGTCGATAAATCCACGGGGAATATTTTAATGAAATATAAAATGAGATATCAGGCCCGTCTGACTTGGGGAATGGGGAGGGGGTTTGGGTTTAAGCATGTTTAAAAAATAATCAGCCTTGCCGCACCGCGCCGCGCAGAATTCTTGGTAGAACCTTGCCGTGACTTTGAGAGCTAGATGGGGAATAACCCAGACCACATTCCCAAATCCTGCTTCAATCTCCTCTGCGCGTCCAGATTCCCTCAAAGGTTACAATTAAACAACGCCGAGTAAATTAAACTGTTTACCTTACACGTTCCCGCCGAGTTTATACTCCAGCGTTTTGTGTCCATCTCTCTCCCCCTTAAATGTCGCCCAGGTCTGGCTGCGATGCCCTTTTTACACGGCTGTTCAATACTCGATCTTGTCGCTGAGTCTCGCCGCTGTCATGCCAATTTTTCCAGGGATATCTCAATTTGCAGAGGTTTTTTTTTGTTTTATATTTTGTAAATTCCCCCCCCCAAAAAAAAAAAAAAATTCTCGATGCGTCCTCTCCGAGATAATTGCAGCGTTCCCCAGAGCTCCCATACTATTCTGAACGTGTGTCAATGGCCGGCGCGGGGGTAGTTAGTTAGTTAGCTGCCACTAGAGCCGTTTTATGTCTTTTCATGCGTCACCTCTTCTCGTCTCTCTCCCCTCTCTCGCCACTCTCGCCCCTCTCACCCTCTCTCCCTCGCTCCCTCTCTCTGTCTCAGTCCCTCTCTCCCTCTCCCCTCTCTGTCTCTCTCCTCTCTCTTATCTCTCTTTCTCACTATCTCTCCTCTCCCCCTCTCTCACCCTTATCTCCCCTCTCCCCTCTCTCTCCCCCTTCTCATCCCCCTTTCTCTCCCCCTTTCTCCCCCCCGTCACTCCCCCCCCTCTCCCCCCACTCTCTCCCCCCCTCTCTCTCCCCCCTCTTCTCTCCCCCCCTCTCTCTCCCCCCCTCTCTCTCCCCCCTCTCTCTCCCCCCCTCTCACATCCCCCCATCTCTCTCCCCCCCTCTCTCTCCCCCCCTCTCTCATCACCCCCCTCTCTCTCCCCCCCTCTCTCTCCCCCCCGTCACTCTCCCTCACCCCCTCTCTCTCCCCCCCTCTCTCTCCCCCCCCTCTCACTCCCCCCTCTCTCTCCCCCCCTCTCTCTCCCCCCCTCTCTCCCCCTCTCTCCCCCCCCTCTCGTCCCCCTCTCCATCAACCCCCCCTCCACCCGTCTCGGCCAAACTCAGGTAAATCGAAATTGTGCGACAATTTTCTGCACCGCTACATCACTGCTAAAAGGGAAAATGCCCATCGATCTGTTATCGAGATAACGGAGAGTCCGGCTCCAGTCGGACAACGGAGAGATCACACTGGTCTACATCGTGAATATCAATTTAACAGAGCAAGGTAAGAAGAAGGGGAAGAAGTGTTGGAGTTTGTGGCTTTTGGGGAAAGCCCGCCGTGCTGTCCCGCCTCCTATTATATATCTGCCTTGGCGCTGTGCTTCGTGTGTTGTGGCCCAGTCTACTGACAGGGACGTATTCGCTCCCCCATCGCCCACAGCCCACAGCCCTGTGATTGAGGGAGGCAGCGACCTCCGCTGCACGGTGCAAGCCGATCCTTGTCGCCTCCGCCTCGAAGTTTTATTGCTCATCCCTCGCATCGGATTATTCGTGTTGTGATTTAAAAACAATAGCAAACTGTAAACGCCGAGCGCGCGGGAGTAGAGAGAGGCAGGGGGCGAGTTTGTTTGCTTTGTTTTTATCTCCTCTGTCAAGTGTTAGCGAAAGGGGGGAGACACACTTATTTACCCGCCTATGTGCCCCCACCGATAAGCAACGCGGGCAGCGTCGCTCTGCCGGCTTGCCCTCTAGTCGCGCGCCTATCGACAGAGGAGAGGGGGGGGGGTGGAGGGGGGGGGGGGGGAGAGGCAGGTGGGGGAGAGGCCAGGGGAGGGGAGGCGAGGGGAGGGGAGGAGGGGTCCACTTTGCAAACTGTAGAACAGTCACCCGGACAGAAGCGAAAATCTCGGTCGTTGGGACAAAAAGGAGGCCTATTCATCAAAAAAAATACAAAAAACACTTAAGGCCTCGCCACAACACGCCTCGAGTGTTTTAAGCATTTTCGCCTCAAAGTGTTGTGGCTTCGCTTGAACAGAGAAAGTGGGAAGAGGGAGAGTTGGGGTCGGTTGTGAAGGAGGGTTTGGGGACGGGGGCCGGCCATGTGAACGCTCTGCTGTGTGTATCGCCTGGGGGGCCGGGACCCCGGGGGGTGGGGGAGAATGCCTGGGTTCCCCTGCCTTGCTGTGCCCCAAAGCTGGGGCTAGGGAAGAATGAACTACTGCTTGCGGCTGCCCCAGCCCGCTCGCCTCACACAACTACTAAACCGCCCCATCCACTTTTATTCGGATTATCTCCCCCCCTCTCTCCCTCCCCCTCTCTCTCCTCCCCTCCTCTCCCCTCCTCTCTCCCCCTCCTCTCTTCTCTCCCCGCACTCTCCCTCCCCCTCTCCTCTCCCCGCCACTCCCCCTATTCTCCTCTCTACACCCTCTCTCCCCCCACACTCCCCCCCTCTCTCCTTCTCCCCACCCTTTCTCCCTGTCTGTGAAACGCGAGGAAACCATTCAACAGATGTAAACAGACCCCCACTTTTCCACGGGGGTTTTTTTTCCGCCACACTCAAACTCACGAAGCAACATTTTTTTTAAACCTGGGCTAAAACCGCGTGGCAATATTGTCATGAAAGTGACTGCAACGGCGCGGCTTCCAGTCTAAACCATGGCATTTGAGCGGTCAACTCACATTAACCATATAATTACAACGTGCTTAAACGCCTAATAATTCCTACTCGTCCCTCTTTACTGAGCACAGGGGTAATTGGAAGCTTGCTTTCTTTTTTTTTTAAACAAAAGTGGACCCACACTCCTGAAGCTTTGTCAGCGAGGAGTGAAGAATAATCACCGTAGCCGACTTGTTCAGCGCCTCCGCCGCTTTAGGACAGAATATATTTTTGGTCCGCGTTTAGTTTTCAGCGCCCGTGTGAATTTTAAATCGCCAGAAAAGACTCTTGTTTAAAAAAATAATCTGCCGGGACCCTCTGTAAACATAAGAGCACTCTGCGAAAAAAAAAACCCACGCAGCGCTGGAGGGCAGGAGTGGAATCAGCGCGTTAATTGCCTCGGAAATTAAGATTTATTCTCGTTTTCTGCAGCGAAAAATTATCAATGTTCTGCCCCCTCGATTTGACACACAGCAGAAAGCAGCCTTATTTGTAACTGCCGTTTCCATTTCACCAGCCCGCGTTTGTTAAGGAGGGATTTAAAACATATATATATGTGTGTGAAAAAAAAATACACACGACCAGGTCGTGAGAAAAGTTCGCTAGTGACCACTCGCTCCCTCTCTGAAGAAGGGTCTCGACCCGAAACGTCGCCTATCCCTTCGCTCCATAGATGCTGCCTCACCCGCTGAGTTTCTCCAGCAGTTTTGTCCACCTTCGATTTTTCCAGCATCTGCAGTTCTTTCTTAAGCAACCCCCCCCCCTCTCTCTCCCTCTCCCTCTGTCTCCCCTCGCTCCCGCTCTCTCGCTCCTGTCGCTCCTCTCTCTCTCCCCCCTCTCTTCCCCCCTCTCCCCCCCATCTCTTATTTCCCCCCTTCCTTTCCCCTCTCTTCCCCCCTCTCTCCCCCCCTCTCTCCCCCCCCTTCCCACTACCCCCCCCTCTCTCCCCCCCTCCCCCTCCCCCCCTCTTCCCCCCACTCTCTCCCCCCTCTCTCCCCCCTCTCTCAAACTCCCCCCCCCCTCCCCCCCTCTCACCCCCCCCCTCCCCCCCCTCTCTCCCCCCCCCCCCCCTCCCCCCTCTCTCCCCCCTCTCTCTCCCCCCCCTCTCTCCCCCCTCTCTTCCCCCCCTCCTCTCTCTCCCCCCCTCTCTTCCCCCCTCTCTCACCCCCCTCTCTTCCCCCCCCTCTCTCCCCCCTTTCTCCCCCGTCTCCCCTCCCTCTCTTCTCCCCCCCTCTCTCACCCCCCTGCTCTCCCTCCTCCTCCCCCTCTCCTCCCCCCTCTCTCCCCCCCCTCATCCCCCCTCACTCCCCTCTCTCTCTCCCCCCCTCTCTCCCCCCTCTCTCTCCCCCCTCTCTCCCCCCCTCTCTCCCCCTCCTCACCCCCTCCTCTCCCCCCCTCTCTCCCCCCCTCTCTCTCCCCCCCTCTCTCCCCCCTCTCTCTACCCCCCTCTCTCTCAACTCTCTCCCCCCCCCTCTCGCCCCCTCTCTCCCCCCCTCTCTCCCACCCCTCTCTCCCCCCCCCTCTCTCCCCCCCTCTCTCCCCCCACTCTCATCCCCCCCTCTCTCCCCGCCCTCTCCCCCTCTCTCCCCCCTCTCTCCCCCCCTCTCCCCCCCTCTCTCCCCCCCCTCTCACCCCCGCTCCTCTCTCCCCCCTCTCTCCCCCCCTCTCTCCCCTCTCTCTCCCCCCCTCTCCCCCCCTCACTTCTCTCCCCCCTCCCCCCCTCTCTTCTCTCTCCCTTCCTCCCCCCTCTCTCCCCCCTCCTCCCCCCTCTGCCACCCCTCTCCCCCCCTCCTACCCCTCCTCCCCTCTCTCTCCCCCTCCTCTCCTCCCCCCTCTCCCTCCCCCCCCTCCCTCCCCCTCTCCTCCCCTCTCCTCCCCCCTTCCCCCTCTCCCGAGCCTCTTGTGCCTTCAGTACCCGAGTGGTGAGACGAGGCATTCTATAGACCCCTCTCCAACTCACTCCACCTCAATGTGTGTTTTATTATCTGATCTTAATTAACTCCCCAACTCTTAATCTGTTGTGGCTGGATTTAATTAAACTGGCTCTTAATCTGTTGTGTGTCCCTGGTGTGTGTGGGATAGTGTCAGTGTGCGGGGATCGCTGGTCGGCACGGCCTTGGTGGGCCGAAGGGCCTGTTTCCGTTCCGTGACTGGGAATATAATATTGTTTGTGGAGAGGAAGGGTGACGGGACAAATGCCACCACAGAGCTCCTGAACGTGGCTGGTGGGAAAAGAAAATGACACTAAGTGCCGGAGTAGCTCGGAGGGCCGGGCAGCATCTCTGGGGAACATGGATAGGTCACCCACCCATATCTTCCAGAGATAGATGCTGCCTGACCCACTGAGTCACTCCCGCACTTTTATTTTGTGTGTGTTTCTTGGTGTAAACCTGCATCTGCAGTTCCTGGTTTCCCTACATTTTGAGCGCGTCTGATCCGGTTTCAGGCCTCGACATTCATTGTAAAACCTCCAAGGCTGAGGTGAGCACAGGTGTCTAGAAACATAGAAACATAGAAAATAGGTGCAGGAGTAGGCCATTCGGCCCTTCGAGCCTGCACCGCCATTCACCTATGATCATGGCTGATCATCCAACTCAATATCCTGTGCCTGCCTTCTCTCCATACCCCCTGATCCCTTCAGCCACAAGGGCCACATCCAACTCCCTCTTAAATATGGCCTCAACTATCTTCTGTGGCAGAGAATTCCACAGATTCACCACTCTCTGGGTCTACTTGCAGAGGAGACGTGTGCGAAGGAACTGCGCACCCAGCAGAGGCCAGGTGGCTGGTGTGAGCAGCACTGCCTATCCGACACTTGTTGGGGGAGTCCAGAACCAGGGGCCACAGTCTAAGAATAAGGAGTAAGCCATTTAGAACGGAGACGAGGAAACACTTTTTCTCACAGAGAGTTGTGAGTCTGTGGAATTCTCTGCCTCAGAGGGCGGTGGAGGCCGGTTCTCTGGATACTTTCAAGAGAGAGCTAGATAGGGCTCTTAAAGATAGCGGAGTCAGGGGATATGGGGAGAAGGCAGGAACGGGGTACTGATTGGGGATGATCAGCCATGATCACATGGAATGGCAGTGCTGGCTCAAAGGGCCGAATGGCCTCCTCCTGCACCTGTTGTCTATTGTCTATTGTCATCCATCCACCTTCTCCATAAGTGACATTGCCCCCAGCATCCATGTCGGTCTTTGCCCAGTGTAGCCCTAGTGTCCGTCTGCAAGAGTTCGGAGCAAAAGAGAAATTGGAGATAGCCAAAAAAATGTTGGAGTAACTCATCCATCCCCCACTTTGATCTCTCGTTTTCACACCTTACCCTTCAATACCTCTATGCCTCCCTCTACCCCTGACTCTCAGTCTGAAGAAGGGTCTCGACCCGAAACGTCACCCATTCCTTCTCTCCAGAGATGCTGCCTGACCCGCTGGGTTACTCCAGCACTCTGTGCCTGTCTCCGGTGTAAACCAGCGTCTGCAGTTCCTTCCCCTAGACAAAGAGAGGTTGGAAATAGTTTCCAGCCTTAGTTTCCCGATATTCTCATCTTTTGTTACTAACGCACTCAGAGTGTGGGGGAGAAAAAAATCACATGTCTCAAATTGTTAGCTCCAGAGATGTTATTTGATGCAGTTGGCATGGCTACACCTGTGTTTACTTTAGCTGAGAACCTCCCGTTGCATTTCCTTAAGGGCCTGTCCCGCTTGGGCGATTTTTCTGGGCGACTACAGGCGACTGCCGCAACATTTTCAACACGTTGAAAAAGGTTTCGGTGACAGTGGCGACAATATTTGCTGTCGTAGGTGAAACGTGTTCCCGATGTTGGGGGAGTCCAGAACCTGGGGCCACAGTTTAAGAATAAGGGGTAAGCCATTTAGAGCAGAGACGAGGAAACACTTTTTCACACAGAGAGTTGTGAGTCTGTGAAATTCTCTGCCTCAGAGGGCGGTGGAGGCCGGTTCTCTGGATACTTTCAAGAGAGAGCTAGATAGGGCTCTTAAATATAGTGGAGTCAGGGGATATGGGGAGAAGGCAGGAACGGGGTACTGGTTGTGGATGATCAGCCATGAATCACATTGAATGGCGGTGTTTGCTGGAAGGGCCGAATGGCCTCCTCCTGCACCTATTGTCTAAAGGTAGTCCCTGGCAGTCACCTAAGTGGGACAGGCCCATTGTTACTGCTGGCTTCAGGATGCTGCACCTCTTGTCATTAGTCAAGGATGGGAGTCTTGTCCCACCTGTAGATACTGAGAGTGCTAGTCCCTTGTGTTGCACTCCCCACTGATACATGCCTAGTAAACCCACACTTCCCATAGGTACATAGACACAAAACGCTGGAGTAACTCAGCGGGACAAGCAGCATCTCTGCAGAGACGGAATGAGTGATGTTTCGGGTCGAGACCATCCTTCAGACTGAGGGTCAGGGGGAGAGAGAAAATAGAGATATGGAAGGGCAAGGTGTGAAAACGAGAGATCAAAGGGGAAGATGGTTCAGGAAAATGGATTATTGTTAGCTGAGGGGAAGGTAACAACGAGGTTATTATACCCACTGGGTAGACACAAAAAGCTGGAGTAACTCAGCGGGATAAGGCGGTGTCTCTGGAGAGAAGGAATGGGTGAAGTTTTGGGTCGAGACTGGTACGCGACTGGTAATCCACACTCCCATCGGCCTATGTTACAGTGACTGGCAATGCCATATGAGCGCTTGGCTGGTGTGAGGTCATCCTGCCCATTACCACACTGACTGGGCCTGCCATGTGTCTCCATGTCTTTGCTCTTGGGACAAGACTCGGTTGACTTTGGCCATGGTGTTCGCCGGCTGGTTAAGTCTGTTGTTTCTCCCAGTCGCGTTGCATCTCCAGCGTTGTCCTGCCAGTCCTTGTCCCATGCTTGTTGATGTCCCCACTCTGCCTGTATCATTCATTATCGGCCTCAGCGGCTTGCTCCAGCCTCTGGCCCTTTCTTCATTAACGCAACCATCGTTACGTTCTTGCATATCTTTCATTCATTTGTTCTATATCCCTCCTCATCACCGTCTATATCTCTCGTTTCTCTCGACCCTGTCTCTCAATCTGACGAAGGGTCTTCTCTCCAGCGATGCAGTCTGTCCCGCTGCGTTACTCCAGCTTTTTACGCCTATCTTCAGTTTAAACCAGCATCTGCTGTTCCTTTCTGCGCATCCTACAAATTGCATGTTGCATTTGAAAAAAATAAAAGGGAATAGACATTTCTGAGAGCGCTCATATTCTGATAATATCGATTGCTGTTTTGTGTGTAAAATAGGCACAAAAGATGTTTTTGTTCTCTGAGCTGTGCAGAGGAGAAATACTTGCATTTACAGAGTGAAACATGCTTAAGTTGGCCTTGTCCAGTATTGCCAGTTAATAAAATGTGTTAACATTTGGTATGGATTGAATTTGCATAATATGCTTTAGATATTGAATAATTCAATCTAACGCTTCTAATGATGACATAAATCACACGAATAATACTCATATACCTTTGGAAGGTCAGTCGAGGTTTAAACAGAATTTGAGCCTATAACCTATTATAGATAACATGAAAGATTTATTTTTCCCACCTTTCCCAAAATAGAAACTTGCGGTGTTTTGTCAAACCGTGTGATATTTACTGAGAGAGGGTTATTAAGGTGGAATTAAATGCGTGTGGAACCTCTATATTGGGATGATAGAGCATGTCCGAGTTGTCGATGATTTTGAAATGATCCTGCAACTTTTCTGATGCTCCTACACTGTGGAATGTTTGCGCTCTCTGTCGTGACTTAACAATGAAGAAATTACAATAGCAAGCAAGGGGATATGCCTGTCTCTGGCAATGAATATAATTAGCCCAGTGCACAATAACCTCAGCAAGTCAAGATGATTAAAGTCGTGATGAATGTTTTAGTTAGCTTTAATAAGAGTAATTCTGTGTGCTTAAAAAACATTGTTGTCATCTATACCAAATGTTTTCTCTGTGAGTTTGTGGTCGCAGCTTTGTTCACCGGTAACGAGGTAATCTGCAGATTCATAAAATCCTGCTTTGGTTCAATTGATATTTATTTTCTCAGTGAGTTATTGAACAAGTCTGGATTTGTGGCCTCTTGATTTTGTGTAGAATCCTCAAGCCTTAAATCTGATACAAAATACCTCTGGACTAGTTTATACAGCCCCTTGTATGGTTGAAGGAAAACAAAGAATAATCCTTGTGCAAACATATCATCTCAAATGCATGGAATAAATTATATTCCCTCTATAATAAGTGGCAAATAATTCCAAATTGTTCTTAACTATATGTGCCCCATTATTCAATTTCCAGTAATCATTTTATTCTAAGTAAGCGGCCCTTTCATCTGTTGGGCTTTTATTTTTCACGACTTGATTTGTTTTATGTTGGAAAAACAGCCGTCATTGTGTTGTACGGAACTCAAACTGTAAGCATATTTTCCCATTATGGTTGGAAAGCTGAGATCACTCGCGAAAGTTTACAATTAGTCATGGACCTTAGTATATTTTCCAGTTTGAGATGTGAGCTAACTGCAAAATTAATCAATCTTAATTATACTTTTTTTTTATTTACTCCAGTTGTTAAATATTATGATAATTGTTTGTTGCAATGTAATCCGTTTCTCTTCTTTGAAACATTTTACAGATTGTAGAATTTATTGTCTGTTAACGAGAATAGTGATAATCAAATATACATGTATCTTCTATCCTAATGTTGATGCTGGATGTTTCAAGGGATTTAAGGTTGTTTTGGATATTATTCATGCCGTTGATAATATTTTATTTATATTATTTATACAACTTTAAACGAATCGGATGGCAAACATTTGATTGAGATTGCAATTATGAGTTTATAGTCAGAGCAGGTTGCATTACGGTTTGTGCTGTATTTGGTGAGTTTTTACCAGAGGAACATGTTTGCTTTTTAGGGGAGAGATTCCAGCTGTGTTACCCTGTGCTATCATGCTTAAACAGTGAATGGGTTTCTGTGCGTTAGCCAGAAAGGTATTGAAACAGGTAGATTGATGCAGGTGGCCTTCTTTTTGTGCTCTAATCACAGGATGAAATATGTTTGTTAAAAGCCTGAAATTGCTACTGATTCAGTTCCGGATCTATGTGTATGTCTCCGCTTTCGGTTTGGATAGTTATATCGTGCATCAGCTGCTTCACTAGCCACTGGGACGGAGTGAATAGTTAACACGGTTCTATTTTCTATTTAAGATATTTAAATATGCTTCGGCGTTTGCTTGGCGCGGTGGTGCATTTCTATCGTATTGGTCTCCACGAGTTTCTGCGGAAGTATGTCTCGAGTGATTTGTTATGCTGGGAAGTATTTTGTGAAAAAGTGGTGTCCTGCTGCTAATTTTCATAGCACAGTGGTGGCGGCACTTTGCTTAAACTGTGTTCATTTAATATCTTTGTTCAGTTGGTATTTAATTTGCCGCAAAACTTTATTCCTCTGGCTATTTAATATTTTTGTTGTTTTTTTTTGCGTGTGTGTGTGTGTGTGTGGGTGATGGTAGCAAACACAGTTGTTGTGTTTTCTGGCTAAGTTCACGCCGTGTCTCAATATTCATTTGCTTGCTGGCTGGGTTTTGCATTCTCGGCAGTGATCTGACGTTGTCTGGTGTTGATCGCTTGAGGTTCCCACACCGTTAACCGGTCGGTGCTTTGTGGTGTGGCTCCCTTTGGATTTTAAACGTTCACATGTAGTGCACAAATGAAGCGATTTCAACCAAAACCACTGGCAGGATAGACCACGGACGGGCACCAGTGTACTCCACAAAGCGGGATGTTTGTTACTCTGCAGATTGGCGTTTCTTGGCGATTTGCTCAGTTGCCACGAAAATGACCCCCAGTTTTCATAGGCTGGCCAGATCAAAATATATGATTTTTGATCATTGGTTCCCATTAATAACCGTGGCCACCTAATTATTTTTATGACATTTTGAGAAGGAAAAAAATGGGGGGGGGGGGGGGGGGGGGGGGGGGGGGGGGGGGGGGGAATGGTGACAAACAATACCCTAATGTATGTGTAAAAAAGAATACTGATTCGCGCCAGTGTTTTAAGTTGGAAATTTTACATTTAACGCCCAGTTCAATTTAATTTTTAATTCCAAGTCTGGAAAGCTGGGCTGTTACATTAGAGGGATTTTTTTTTTTAAAACGACATTTAAATAATTGTGTATTCAACTTTGCAAAAAAAAAAAAATGTTGTAGATTGATTAACTGGTGAAATAAAATCGACATTATGGCCAATCTCTGTTCTAAAATGCGGCTCTCAATTGAACGATTTGTGTCTTGCTGTAAGATGGGTATTTTATTTTTGTTTCATTCTCATTGTGGGCTAAGGAGGTTTACCTGTGGTCGTCCAGTTCCAGCGGGTGAACTAATGTGGTGCAAACTGTTTGTGGTGCATAGGATAGAGTAGTCTTAAAGGGATAATTGGCCGTCTCTCATTGCCAAGATTTCTTATATTTTAAACTGAGAGGAAAGAATTGTTCCTTATTAAATTAAAACTATTGATCCAAAATCTGCAGCATTTGTCCTTCTCGATATATTCCCTGCAGCAAGAAGCCTGATATCTATTTGGTGACTGATGTCGTGTTGACTCACGACTTGTGGAATCAGAAAGAGAAGGCTGAATTTTACAATTTTGACTTCTGGAACAAAATTCCTTCAGAGAAAAAAATGTTTTGATCTTTAAGGAAAAAAATAAACCAAATCATTGTGTATTTGTTAATTAAATATGTTTAGATAACAATCTTCTAAATTTGCCATATTCATAAAATTAAAGAAAATACAAGGCTCTTTGCTTTCAGTTTCCTTACATTCAATGCCAATAAGCTCCAATATTTTTGGACGTGAGGTAACATTGATAAATTGCCCTGATTATTTTTTTAAAGCATTGATTTTTGCTTTATAGAACTTTTTTTTCTCTCTGGAGCATTATCCAGAAGACCTAGTTTGTAAAATGTTGCTAAATTTGTCTCACAACTGCATAAGGTAACTTGCAGCGATACTTCGCACCACACTGATCACATCTGGTTATTATCAGGTACATGTTGAAAATACAGGGCGATAATTAAAATAACAGAAAGTAAGAGAAAACAATTTATGTTGTATATGTAAAGCTTACATAGTAGCATATGACAAGAAAAATAGCTTCAGGCTGCTTTTTGGAAAGCGATCTGTCCCAGGATGCAGGCCATCCGACAGTCCAGGTCTTGGAGGGTGTGCTTGCAATAACCTAGACCTCCTTTGTTAATATCCTGTCTTTATCCGAGGCCGTTTTCAAGAGCTTGTGTAAAATTTGTCTAATTTGATAACAGGAACACTAGTAGATGGAAATACAACACGTTATTTGACACAGTTGGATGCCTTCATAGTAACTGGCGCAGTTAAAAAAAACCCACATTGGTCATTTACTCGTCCAGTACGTTAATCGATACCGTGTATGGCACTGCAAGCAGCTTTATCCACACAATTGGAACACTATGATAAATATTGTTTTTCTTTAATTCTTGGGCACCGGTGATTGTTCAGCTGAAATTCAGTGTTGTTCGAAGGGCCACAATTGACAATGGATAAATTAAGAAGATTATGATTCAGTTTAGAACATTGATTTTTTTTTTTCTCCTCTCCATCAAGGCTGGTAGTGGATGCAAATGTAATTGAACTTGGGCAGGAAGCTGGAAATGGAAAGCTGTGTGACCCTCGATTGAGTTTAAAGTGAAGAACAATATTTATTTGTTTCCAGAGTTTGGAAAAAAAAAATGTAGTGCACCAGTTGTGGCAATGAGTTTCGTTTGGTGTCATGTGAAGTACAGTGAAAAAGCTTATGTGTTTGCATTAGCTCGTGCAAAAAGGACGTGCCCGGATTTATTATTTAAACTCACCAACTTAATGTTTCAAGATGGTTTATTTTGTGTTTCGATGATCGGCGTGAAAGCTTTACTACTTTTTGGACTCGTGAGTGGAATGTACATGCGATAAATTGTGACAAGGGTCCAGACAAAATTACTGCACCACTCTACGTAAAAGTGGTCAAGTTTACAAAATGTTTTTTTTACACTCCTGCAAAAATGATCCCGTCTTCAAAATGGTCTTCGAATTGTAAAATAAACACATCATATTTTTGCCCTGTAATTTACTGTCTGTCGCAGTTTAATGGCCAACAAAAATAATGAACATCATTTTGGCCTGATATATATTATATATATGGGGATAGCAATATTCATCATGAACTACAAGCTAAACAAGATATTTTATCTACATCTGTAATTTTGAACGTAAAATTTACAGCCATCAAACTAATATTTTGCCAAATGCATTCTGTTAGCTTATATGGGGTGAAATTATGACGTGTCGGATTCCTGCTAATCTCTTCATTTTTTTTTGTCGAGAGTTATATACTTCTATTTAAACATAAATCAATTGCCAGCTAACCTAGTAGGAATGCAGTTAGGCAGAGGAAACTTTAGCAAGCTAATGTTTACATTATTGCGAAACTCATTCCAAGAGAGAAGTTGTTAAAAATGTGGAGATGAAAGTGAAGGGGTAGGGAGGGAGAAAATCTGTCTGCTGCTTTGGGAAGTTGGTTTATAAATTGGACCCTCGGAAGCGAAGCTGAGAATTCCTCCTATCTCTAGTCCTTCTTTCTTCTCGAGACGTTGAGGACTTGCGCTGCCAAATGACAAAGTGGATGATAGGGGCGCAAGGAACCGCAGATGTATGGCATCTTGAGCAAAAAGTGGTGGAGGAACTCAGCGGGTCGGGCAGCTTCAGTGGGGGGACTAGACAGGCGGACATTCTGAGTTGGTCACCTGTGTGTAGGAAGGAACCTGCAGGCGGTGGTTTACATTGAAGATAGACACAAAATACTGGATTAAGGTGGGGCCATTCTTCGGACTACGGTAGAGATGAGGGAGGTGTCAGAGGTAGTTGATGATAGGTATGTTGTTAATTTGAAATATATACGAATCCTAGAATTTTGTTAATCTAAGGAATTTGATGTGTCTAACCAGGATGCACAAAGCCACGATTTCTATGAGTGATGGTACACAAAAGGCTGGAGAAACTCAGCGGGTGCAGCAGCATCTAAGGAGCGAAGGAGATAGGTGACGTTTCCCCGCTGAGTTTCTCCAGCCTTTTGTGTACCCTCGATTCTCCAGCATCTGCAGTTCCTTCTTTAACACAACATTTCTATGAGTGATGGCAGGTTAATTGCATTCACTTGGTCCAGGCTTTCTAGATTGACATGCTTTGCTTTTTCAGTATTACCTCAGTACAACTGCAGGTATATTAAGGTAGATGGCACTGTGTTAAACAATTTTTCTTCTCTCACTAAATCAGCAATCACTTAAAAAAAAAGGCAATAATTAATCATATACTTTGGTTGTAGAGTCATAGAGTCTTTCAGCGTGGAAACAGACCCTTCGGCCCAACTTCCCCACACCGCCCAACATGTCCCATCTACACTTGTCCCACCTGCCTGCGTTTGGCCCATATCCCTCTAAACCTGTCCTATCCATGTACCTGTCTAAATGTCTGTTAAGCATTGCGATAATACTTGCCTCAACTACCTCCTATGGCAGCTTGTTCCATACACCATTTGTATAAAAAGAGTTGCCCCTCAAGTTCCTATTAAATCTTTTCCCCATCATCTTACATCTATGTCCTCTGGTCCCCGATTCCCCTACTCTGGGCAAGGGACTGTTCCTCTCATGATTTTGTACACCTCTATAAACTCGTTGTTGGATCGGCTTGGATAATGTGGCTTTGGAGAGGATGTTTCCACCAGTGGGAGTGTCTAGGACCAGCCTCAGAATTAAAGAACGTTTATTTCGGAAGGAGACAGTGAGGAATTTCTTTAGTCAGTGGGCGGCGAATCTGTGGAATTCTTTGCCACAGAAGGCTGTGGAGGCCAATTAAATGGATATATTTAAGGCAGAGAGATAGATTCTTGATTAGTAAGGGTGTCAGGGGTTATGGGGAGAAGGCAGGAGAACTGGGTTAGGAGGGAGAGATCGATCAGCCATGATTGAATGGTGGAGTGGACCTGATGGGCCGAATGGCCTTATGTTTGCTCCTATCACCAATGACCTGATGACCATTCTTGTTGGCAAACATTTTTTGTGTGACTGTGGATGTTGGGTGTTCTGTTGATATGGACTCTGTCCATTAGTAACAAAGGAAGCAGACAATACTTGCTGTGTGACAAGTGTCTATGTGTAATAATCAAATCAAGGGAAATACAGTGGATCCAATACACATCTGAATACTAGACATGTCGGAGAAATTTAAGATAGGCACAAAAAGCTAGACTAACTGAGCGGGACAGGCAGCATCTCTGGACCCGACGTCTCGAGACCCGACGTCAGACTAAAGAGAGAAATTTAGTTTAGTTCAGAATTTACAGCGCAGAAACAGGCCCTTTGTCCCACCGACTCTGCATCGACCGGCGATCCCCGCACACTAACATTATCCTACACACACCAGGGACAATTTACGTTTATGTCAACGCCAATTAACCTACAAACCTGCACGTCTTTGGAGTGTGGGAGGAAACCGGAGCGCCCGGAGAAAACCCACGCAGGTCACGGGGAGAACGTACAAACTCCGTACAGACAGCACCCGTAGTCGGGATGGAACTGCAACTCTACCGCTGCGCCACCGTGCCACACAAAATGATCATTCATAGGTGTAGACGTTATTTTAAGCCTCATTCATGAACCCTTATTTCATGTGATCTGAGGCCGCATTTATCAATCAATGAACATTATTCTGATGCAAGAAGGATTTCTCAGATTGTATGATGCATGTAAAGGCCTGTCCCACTTTCCCGAGCTGCTCACAAATTTTCCCGAGTTTTCCCCTTGATTCAAACTTGCAGAATGTTCGTAATGAGTCCGTAGGAGTCCGTAGATATATCGTAGCGGCTTGTTATGCCAGCCGTAGGTACTCGGAGCATCAGGCAAGTCGGGACGTTTTTTCCAGACCGATAAAAAATGTCCATGAGTAAAACAATAGCCCCGAGTACCTACAGCTGGCGTAACGAGCGGCTACGGAATATCCACGGACCTACGCCCTCCTACGGACTTGTTAGAAACATTCTGCCAGTTTGAATCAAGGGGAAAACTCGGGAGAATTCGTGAATAACTCAGTAAAGTGGGACTGGTTATTCGGTTCATGCATTTTCACTGGGCGATAGGGATTATAACACATTTTTAACGTTATCTACAACGTACATATTCTAAATATACATATACTAAATATTCTATAGAAATTTGCATATCTTTCGTTCATTTGTTCTTCATCTCTCTGCATCACCGTCTATATCTCTCGTTCCCCTCTCCCCTGACTCTCAGTCTGAAGAAGGGTCTCGACCCGAAACGTCACCCATTCCTTCTCTCCAGAGATGCTGCCTGTCCCGCTGAGTTACTCCAGCATTTTGTGTCTGTCTTGGGTTTAAACCAGCATCTGCAGTTCCTTCCGACACATGTCTATTCTATATATATTGTAGATTACCCAGTACAATGTATAAATTTAATTATGTTTGCCACGTAACTCTAAATTTCAGCTCCTGATTATTCTGCTGTCCAACTCCTGATCATTCTTGATGCAAAGTTCACTAATTATATACAGGGAAACACCAGGAACTGAAGATGCTGCAATCTTGAACAAAACATAAAGTGCTGGAGGAACTCAGCGGATCAGGCAGCATCTGTGGAGGGAATGGACAGACAACATTTTTGAGTTGGGACCCTTCTCCAGTCTGAAGAAGGGTCTTGACTCAAACTGAGCACTTCAGATTCTTCAGTCATGACCTGAAACTTCTCCTATCCATGTTCCCCACAGATGCTGCCTGACCCGCTGAGTTACTCCAGCACTCTGTGAAACGTCACCTATCCATGTTCTCCACAGATGCTGCCTGACCCGCTGAGTTACTCCAGCACTCTGTGTCTATGCCCTCCATGATCTCTCTTCATCTAAATTCCATACTTCCATAGTTGTTTTTCATCCATCTTGTTATGCTGTTTTGAAGTTTTCTATCGGTTTCAGTTCAGTTTATTGTCACGTGTACCGAGGGACAGTGAAAGGTTCTGTTGCGTGCTATCCAGTCAGTGGGTAGACAATACATGATTACAATCGAGCCGTTTACAGTGTACAGATGCATGATAAAGGGAATAATGAATATCACACAATTGCTACTTGTATATTGCAATAATAATAAGTAGTAGGTAGACTAAGGTAGACAAAAATGCTGGAGAAACTCAGCAGGTGAGGCAGCGTCTATGGAACAAAGGAATAGACAATAGACAACAGGTGCAGGAGTAGGCCACTCGGCCCTTTGAGCCAGCTGATCAGCATGACTGATCATCCCCAACCAGTACCCCGTTCCTGCCTTCTCCCCATATCCCCTGACTCCGCTATCTTTAAGAGCCCTATCTAGCTCTCTCTTGAAAGTATCCAGAGAACCGGCCTCCACCGCCCTCTGAGGCAGAGAATTCCACAGACTCACAACTATCTGTGAGAAAAAAGTGTTTCCTCATCTCCGTTCTAAATGGCTTACCCCTTATTCTTAAACTGTGGCCCCTGGTTCTGGACTCCCCCAATATCGGGAACATGTTTCCTGCCTCTAGCGTGTCCAAACCCTCAATAATCTTATATGTTTCAATAAGATTCCCTCTCATCCTTCTAAACACCAGCGTATGCCCCTTATTCTCGGTGACGTTGCGGGTCGACACCCTTCTTTAGTGACACGAACCTCAACTTTGAATTTCTACGCACTGTCTTTGGTTGCACTTAGGACTTTAAAAAAAATATTTTTAACCACTGGAAATGTCGTTATTATTGACTTTGTGGTAATTAGATATTATCTATGTGGATTGTGTTTACCAACCAGCAATTCTGCCACATGTAAGTATTTCATTATTCCATTGAAGTGACAATTAAACATTCTTGAGATGAACCAAATGGAAGATTAGTCATTTGAAAGAAAAAATTAGTAATTGTGAATGACTTCATAGCACTTTATAGCCAAATAATTACACAATTACTTATTTTATTTTTCAAATAGAAAAACCTGGTGGCTGCTTCAAATATTTTTGATGATGTTCATTGAGGGGGAGGTTTATTAGAATATCAGAAGATTTTGTCATAATTCATAAGTTCATAAGTGTTAGCGGAATTAGGCCATTCGGCCCATCCAGTCTACTCCGCCATTCAATCATGGCTGATCCATCTCTCCCTCCGAACCCCGTTCTCCTGCCTTCTCCCCATAACCCCTGACACCCGTCCTGATCAATGATGGAAAGTGTGATCTTTGATGCATTAGGGCATCACAGCAGTAGAGTTGCTGCCTCGCAGCTTCAGAGACCCGGGTTCGATCCCGACTACGGGCGCTGTCTGTGCGGAGGTTGCACGTTCTCTCCCCGTGACCTGCGTGGGTTTTCTCCGGGGGATCTGGTTTCTTCCCACACGTGCAGGATTGTAGGGCAATTGGCCCTGGTGTGTGTCGGGTAGTGTGGTCACGGACTCAATGGGCCGAAGGGCCTGTTTCCATGGTGTATCTCTGAAAAAATGTAGAACAGCTCATAAGCAGGCCATTCATTCCACAATTCTGTGCTGAACATGTCCATATCCACATGCCTATCCAAAAGCCTCTTAAACAAGTCAAGTCAAGAGAGTTTTATTGTCATGTGTCCCAGATACAATGAAATTCTTGCTTGCTGCAGCACAACAGAATATTATAAACATAGTACAGAACAGTTCAGTGTGGTCCATATAGTATAGACCATATATATACGCACATAGATAAACAGATAAAGTGTAATAGGCTGTTCTAGTCCAGAGTCTGTTTGATGGCGAGTTTAATAGCCTGATGGCTGTGGGGAAGCAGCTGTTCCTGAACCTGGACGTTCCAGATTTCAGGCTCCTGTGCCTTCTACCTGATGGGAACAGAGAGATGAATGTGCGGCCAGGATGTGTGGGTCCTTGATGATGCTGCCGGCCCTTTTGAGGCAGCGACTGCGATAGTATCGTATCTGCCTCCACCCCCTGCTAGGCCCCCACCACCCTTTGTGTAATAAAAAATAGTCCCGCACATCTCCTTGAACCTTTGACCTCTCACCTTACAGTTATGCCCTTTCAACTATGACACTCGCAGCTTGGAGAAGAAGGTTCTGACTATCTACTCTATCTATGGCTTCCAGAGTTGTATATACGTCTATCAGGTCTCTCTTCAGCCTCTGGTACTCCAAATGCAATTGAGTTAAATTGTCAAGGACTACAGGATTTACAAATTAGCCTTGCTGTAAAACACTTTGAAAACGCGTGCTTTGTCGAATGAAGTCTAAGTCAGTTTTAGATGGAATATTAAGCCACAATTACAATTTGGCACACACTCAGTCCGAACATTTTTATCTGTAAATATCTTTGTATAAATGTAATGGATTATAAAATAGATTTTAATTAGGCTTCACTTGTAATATTTCAACATCCTCCTTAATCCGTCATTACATTCTGATCTTCATTTTACCTGTTTTGACTTGTTTAGAATATTAGTCAGAGATAGGGCACATCTTTCCTTCTTAGTTTTGTTTTGTTTAATATGACTGACTGTGTAAATAGTTGGACGATATCTTAGAAACATAGGAGATAGGTGCAGGAGTAGGCCATTTATCCCTTCGAGCCAGCACCGCCATTCAATATGATCATGGCTGATCATTCTGATTATGTGCTCGATACATGGTGTGTGGGAAGGAACTGCAGATGCTGGTTTAAACTGAAGATAGACACAAAGTGCTGGAGTAACTCAGTGGGACAGGCAGCATCTACTACAGAGATATACCGAAGAGTGATACAGTGTAGAAACAGGCCCTTCAGCCCAACTTGCCCATATTGGCCAAGATGTCAGACTGAAGAAGGGTCTCGACCCGAAACGTCACCCATTCCTTCTCTCCGGAGAAGCTGCCTAACCCGCCAAGGACCTGCAGATGCTGGTTTTTCAACCGAATATAGACACAAAACGCTGGAGTAACTCGGCGGGACGGACAGCATCTCTGGAGAGAAGGAAAGGGTGACGCTTTGGGTCGAGACCCTTCTTCAGACATCTCAAGGGATCCCCTTGAGTTGTCTTCTGAAGACAAGCGACTTCAGTGAAGAGGGAAGGTCAGGCACCAGATTGTTACATCTTTCCAGCGACTTTCTTTCAATTCAAAGATTCAATGATGCTTTACGGTGAGATGTTTCGTTTTTGCGTTCAATCCGGTAAAGTCAAACAGCAGAACTCACCAGGGCGGCAGACAAGAGTGGCCACGTTTCTGGTGCCAAAAAGTGACATAAAGTTCATTGATGGTCTGTTCTCAGTGATGTCCCAGGCCGGCCCACCACACCGGACAGCAGGCAGCCCCCCTCCCCCCCCCCCCCCCCCCCCCCCCCCCCCCCCCCCCCCCCCCCCCCCCCCCCCCCACCCCCCCCCCCCCCCCCCCCCCCCCCCCCCCCCCCCCCCCCCCCCCCCCCCCCCGCTGGGTCAGTTTGGGTCCAGTTTAGTTTATTGTCATGTGTACCGAGGGTACGGTGAAAAGCTTTTGTTTGTGTGCTAACCAGTTACTCCAGCACTCTGTGAAACGTCACCTATCCATGTTCTCCACAGATGCTGCCTGACCCGCTGAGTTACTCCAGCACTCTGTGAAACGTCACCTATCCATGTTCTCCACAGATGCTGCCTGACCCGCTGAGTTACTCCAGCACTACTATCCATGTTCTCCACAGATGCTGCCTGACCACTGAGTTACTCCAGCACTCTGTGAAACGTCACCTATCCATGTTCTCCACAGATGCTGCCTGACCCGCTGAGTTACTCCAGCACTCTGTGAAACGTCACCTATCCATGTTCTCCACAGATGCTGCCTGAGCCACTGGTGTAAACTTGATGGTGTCAGGGGGTTACGGGGATGGGGTTAGGAGGGAGCGAGATCAGCCATGATTGAATGGTGGAGTAGACTTGATGGGTTATTTCTCCTCCCATCACTTATTAAATGATGAACAGCACCTGCAGTTCCCTCCATCACGTTTTTAAGCATCTTTTCATTACCATAGAATCTTTGGGTCAAACCCGTCTTTCGTTCCGAAGATGGATGCAAAAAGCTGGAGTAACTCAGCGGGACAGGCAGCATCTCTGGAGAGAAGGAATGGGTGACGTTTCAGCTCAGGAATCATCTTCAGACTTAATTTGATATTCGATATCACTCTGAAGGAGGGCCTGTCCTGCTGAGTTACTCCAGCGCTTTGTGTCTATCTTTGGTTTGGACCAGCGTCTGCAGTTCTCTACACACACCCGCCGCTCTCTCTCTGCTTTGGTCCCACTTCCAGCCAGTTCCTCCCAAGTGGCCCAAGCACTTGGCCGATTCTTTCGGTGACGTATTGCTCTTCACGTCGGCCCGTTTCATATCTGAATTATGTCCCGTGTTGTGTGTGTGTGTGTGTGTGTGTGTGTGTGTGTGTGTGTGTTATTACCCTCTGGGAGGGTATTGACAAACTCCGGGCCCCATCGGCAAGTCAAGGGTTGACTTGACTTTAAACGGCCTCTCCCCTGAATCGCACTCTGAAACAGCTGGAATAACAAATCATCTGACATTTATATTGGCTGGTTGGCGAGGTAGCTGTTTGTTAAGTGTTAAATGGTCATTCGTAAAGGTGCACCTTGATTAGCTGTTACTTTTTTTTTGATAACGGTCATAAAATCATATTCTTGGGGAGTGTACGTTTCAAACCGACGGGTCACGAGGGTTTGTAAGTGGGCCGTAAATTACATTGGAAAACAAGCATTGCTCTTGTTTTCATTCAAAGGGGAAAATTTAACCTCTCCCCATTTTTACTGCCTCACCTGCTGTGGCTCAAACAGTTGCTGTGATGGCAACCTGCATCGTTAAGAAGGACTCGGACAGAGTGACAATTGCTGGCAGATTGAAATTAGAAAAGCATATGCTTAAATGCTGAATACTTTCAGCTTGTTAGAAGTTGATCAGACTTATCCAATTTCAGTGTCAACTTGTTCCTGACATCGGGAAGAAGGCGCAATAGTCTGAGAACCGTGACCTCCTGGTTCGGGAGCAGCTCCTTCCCACCAACTATCAGGCTCTGAAACACAAACACCTCTTTAAGGGTGGCACGGTGGCGCAGCGGTAGAGTTGCGGGTACCAGAGACCCGGGTTCCATCCCGACTACGGGCGCTGTCTGTACAGAGTTTGCACGTTCTCCCCGAGACCTGCGTGGGTTTTCTCCGGGTGCTTCGGTTTCCTCCCACACTCCAAAGACGTGCAGGTTTGTAGGTTAATTGGCTTGGTATAATTGTAACTTGTCCCTAGTGTGTGTAGGGTAGTGTTGGTGTGCGGGGATCGCTGGTCGGTTTGGTCTCGGTGGGCCGAAGGGCCTGTTTCCGCGCTGTATCTCTAAACTAAACGAAACTAAAACGAACCAAACTACGATCTGTCTCGGTTGCGCTGGGAACTTTGCCTTTTATTTTGCACAAATGTTTTTTCCAAATCTATTGAGCTTTCTTTAGTAGAATGTGTTATCCATGAGCACTGTGTTTACAGGTCTGTTATGCTGCTGTAAATAAGAATTTAATTGTTCTGTTTTCGGTAAATTGGACAATGAAACACTCACGAGAGGAATAGATCGGGTAGACGTTCAGAGTCTCTTGCGCAGAGCAGAGGAAGCGAGGACCAGAGGACATAGGTGCAAGGTGAAGGGGGAAAGATTCAACAAGAATCTGAGGGGTAACTTTTTCACACGGTGGGAGTACGGAACAAGCTGCCAGAGGAGGCCGTTGAGGCTGGGACTATCCCAATGTTTAAGAAACAGTTAGACAGTTACATGGATAGGACAGGTTTGGAGGGATATGGGCCAAGCGCAGGCAGGTGGGACTATTGTACTAGGACATGTTGGCCAGTGTGGGCAAGTTGGGCCGAAGGGCCTGTTTCCACACTGTATCACTCTATGACAACTCTTAGCTCTTGACTCATGATAATTTAAAACCTGCACTTTCTGTGAATTGGAAATAAAAAAACAAATAATGCAGGAAATACTGGTCAGGTCAGGCATCATCTGTGGGCAGAGAAAAGGTGTGAATGTTTGAGGGGTATCCAGTATCTGTCCAGTGTTTCTCGCCTTCTCTGTTTGTTTTCCAAGTTATTTGAACCTGGCATTGATCCTTTTGATACAGACATCAGTAATGCAAAGTATTTATACATGGCAAGATGCTGGGCTAATGTTAAATGTTCAACGTATTCTAGATGTCACAGAACATAGAACAGTACAGTAACAGGCCCTTCGGCCCACAATGCCCATGCTGAACATGAGGCTGAGCTACACTAAATCTCTGCCTGCAAGTGATCCATATCATCGAGACATCGAAAATAGGTGCAGGAGTAGGCCATTCGGCCCTTCAAGTCAGCGCTGCCATTCAATGTGATCATGGCTGATCATCCAGAATCAGTACCCCGTTCCTGCCTTCTCCCCATATCCCCTGATTCCGTTAGCCCCAAGAGCTAAATCTAACTCTCTCTTGAAAACATCCTGTGAATCGGCCTCCACTGCCTTCTGTGGCAGAGAATTCCACAGATTCACAACTCTCTGGGTGAAGAGGTTTTTCCTCATCTCAGTCCTAAATCCCTCCATTCCCTGCCTATCCATGTTCCTATCTAAAAGCCTCTTAAAAGCCACTGGCAGCGTGTTCCAGGCACCCACTAGTTCAGTTTAGAGGTACAGCGCGGATACAGGCGTTTCGGCCCACCGAGTCCGCAACTACCACTGCACACTAACACTATCCCACACACACTGGGGACAATTTACATTGACACCAAGCCAATTAACCTATAACACTGCACGTCTTTGGAGTGTGGGAGGAAACCGGAGCACCCGGAGAAAACCCACACAGGTCACGGGGTGAACGTGCAAACTCCGTACAGACAGCGCCCGTAGTCGGGATTTAACCCGGGTCTCCGGCGCTGTGAGGTAACAGCTCTCCTCTAAATGTAAAAAAAATGGACCCAATCATCCTCTTTAAACTTTGGCCCTCTCACCTCAAAGGGTAAATTTCCTAATGTCTCTCATATAAAGCAGGGTAGTTTTAAATGGTGCGATATTCAGTAGTGTTATTGTTTGGAGCATCCCAGATATCCTTGTACTGGGAACTGAAAGCCAGCAAGTGATTAGGAAGGCATATGTAACGTTGGCCTTCATGTGATTGATGTGAGTGTACACATAAAGTTGTGGCAATTATTATACGGGCCTTGGTGAAGCAACACCTGCAGTGTTGATTTGATTTACACAAGGGAGTCTATAATTGCAGAGGGGGCATTTCAGTGAAGACACACTTGACTGATTGCAGGGATGTCAAGTGTGGAGGGGTTGAGGAGACCTCAAGGGCCCGTCCCACTTGCGTGATTTTTTTCGGCGACCGTCATAGTTGCAGTAGCGGGTCGCCGGAAATGTTCAAAATCGTGTCGAAAATCCAGCGGCGACCAGAAAAAGGTACGCCTCTTTGGGCGACTGCTCACGGTCACCCGTGACGCCTGTATGGCCGTGAGTAGTCGCCCAAAGAGTCATACCTTTTTCTGGTCGCCGCTGGATTTTCGACACGTTGAACAATCTCGGCGACCTGCTGCTGCGACGGGTGCCTGCAAGTCGACGAAAAAAAATCGCCTAAGTGGGACAGGCCCTCCTTCAGTGTGTGCTTTCCAACTTTCAGAAGGATGAAAGGAGGTTGAATTGAAATGGACAAATTCTGCAAACCGATGGCAGGGAAGATGCGCCTTCTGGCTGACGAGCCAGTCTCGGAGGTTGGGCTGAGATGAGGACGGACATGTGTCAGAAGGAAGTGCAGGTGCTGCTTGAAAACGAAGGTAGACACAAACTGCTGGAGAAACTCAGCGGGACAGGCAGCATCTCTGGAGGGAAGGATTGGGTGACGTTTTGGGTCTTCCCTTACTATTTGAGTTCCTCCAGCTTTTTGAATGTATCTGAGATGAGGATAACTGGCAGAGCGTTTATCCGTGAATCTTGGGAATTCCCAGTCCCAGCTGGTTGTGGAGACCTAGTCACTGATTGCAAAAAAAAAAAGAACCAAAATCAATTGTAGACAAAAGTGCTGGAGAAACTCAGCGGGTGAGGCAGCATCTATGGAGCGAAGGAAATAGGCGACGTTTTGGGCCGAAACCCTTCTTCAGACTGGAACTTTGGCCCGAAACGTTGCTTATTTCCTTCGCTCCATAGATGCTGCCTCACCCGCTGAGTTTCTCCAGCATTTTTGTCTTCCTTCGATTTTCCAGCATCTGCAGTTCCTTCTTAACCAAAATCAATTGATTTCTGGATGTTAAGGGAACCAATGATGAGATTACAGGAAACGGCAGTGATGGAAGTCTTCAGCCTCGATCTTAATGAATGTCAGAGCAGCCATGAAATGCCAAATAGACACTTTATGGTCTAACTTTCTTGGAAATTGAAAGGCTCGGTTTATTTGATGAATTGTGCACTAGTTTAGTTTAGTAGTTTGGTTTAGATTTAATGTAGATTAGCTTAGAGACACAGCGCGGAAAGTGGCCCTTTGGCCCACCGAGTCCGCAATGACCAGCGATCACCCCGCACACTAAAACCCCTGTCCCACGGTACGAGTTCATTCCAAGAGCTCTCCCCGAGATTGCCCTGATTCGAATTCGGAGATTTACGGTAATGGCCGCTCGTCGGTACTCGGGGCTCTCGTGGACATTTTTCAACATGTTGAAAAATCTTCACGAGTCTTCCCGTGCTTACCTGCCGTTAGCGAGTCTTCCCGAGTACCTGCCGTTAGTGTTACGAGCCGCTAAGAGACATCCCCGAGCTCCGACGTACCCGCTACGTTCATTCTCCGTGCTTACCACGAGTTTGATTTTTTTAAACTAGGAAGAGCTCTTGGAATGAACTTGTACAGTGGGACAGGGCTATTACACGACCCTACACACACTCAGGACAATCTTACATTGACACCAAGCCAATTGACCTACAAACCTGCACGTCTTTGGAGTGTGGGAGGAAAGCAGAGCTCCCGGAGAAAACCCACGCAGGTCATGGGTAGAACGTGCGAACTCCGTACAGACAGCGCCCGTAGTCAGGATGGAACCCGGGTCTCTGGCGCTGTGAGGCAGCAACTCCACAGCTGCACCACCGCATGTTCCTACTTTCTCGGAAAATGAAAGGCTCACCATATTAATTAGTGAATTGTTCTCACATTCTCCACTTAATTGCCCGTGTATAAAGCCCATTCTGATGGGGTCTGCATGAACTGCTTCATGTGGCATCTCTATCTCTGATTATATTTGCTTCCTTGCTTTCTTCCGTCCTCTCTCCCGTCAACATATCACGGTAGACCTGGTCGAACGGCACTGACACCATTCCTGCATTTTACCATAGAGTGTAAAAGTTTAACTTGCTGAAAAGTGAAATGCTTGGATAGAGTGGATGCGGAGAGGGTGTTTCCACTGGTGGGAGAGTCTAGGACCAGAGGGCACAGCCTCAGAATTAAAGGACATGCTTTTAGAAAGGAGATGAGAATGTATTTCTTCAGTCAGAGGATGGTGAATCTGTGGAATTCATTGTGGAGGCCAAATTAATGGATATCTTTAAGGCGGAGATTGACAGATTCACTTTGTCGACCAACATGTCCCATCTACACTGGTCCCATTTATCGTCGTTTGGCCCACATCCCTCTAAACCTGTCCTATCCATGTACCTTCCCAGATGTCTTTTGAATGTTGTTATAGTAACAGCCTCCTCCGGCAACTCGTTCCATAAACCCACCACCCTCTGTGTGAAGAGTTGCCTCTCAGGTTGCAACTAGATTCCGCTCTTCTCACCTTGAACCTGTGACCTCTGGTTCATGACTTCCCTCCCTTGTGTGAAAGACTCTGTGCATCCAACCTATCTCTTCCCCTTGTGATTTTTATATACTTGGAGTGTATTAATCAAATGGTACAAGGACCTTTCTGCCTGCTTACCCAAGGGACCCTGGATTCAGTTTGGATAATGTGCTCACTGTAATCCATTTCCAATAATACCATAATCTCTGTAGAGTCTAACACTATTTGATTCACTATTTTAGCTCACACACACGCACACACACACACACACACACACACACACACACACACACACACACACACACACACACACACACACACACACACACACACACACACACACACACACGTATGCACAGCACGCGCACACACTCTTGATGCAGTCAAAGATTTATACAATCAGTTCTGTACAATATGAAACTTTGATTCTTTATTTTAACTCACACACACAAATACACAACACACTGTCTTGCACAATGTGAAGCAATATGATTCTTATTTTCACACACACACACATTTGACACAATTATTTACGTCCTCAGCAAGGCTACTTGGTTCTCTATTTTACACACTCACACAAACACACATGTGACACTGCTAACGTTTCATACAATTATTTCTGTACAGAGTGAAACGATTTCATTGTCCATTTCACACACTCACACTCACACATTCTCACGCGCACACACACACACGCGCACACACACACGCACACACACACACGCGCGCACACACACACATGCACGCACACGCACACACACACTCTCACACACACACTCACACACACTCACTCACTCACCCACACACACTTACACACGCACGCACACATGCGCACACACACACACACACACAAGTGCACATTTGACACAGCTACAGGTTAATACATAGTTAAAATTGTAATCCAGTTGCCTGTTCTGTTTCCGAGCTAATTGGACATGTTTTGGTTACTAATGCAGGCATGGAGAATGGTACCATAAGTTTGGCAGTAATGTTTCTCTTTAAACTAGGAGGCTTGTTTTTTTTTTGCCATTTTATAATCCAGGCAGGGTTTGAAACTTCTGTGTCACTTAGGACAGAAGTTTTTGATCCATGTGAGGTGGGGGTTGGGTGGTGTGTGTGGTGTGTGGGGGGGGGGGGGGGGGGGGGGGGGGGGGGGGGGGGAGGTGGGTGGAGAAAGGATAAATAATTTGTTTTACAAAACACTTGGACAAACACCATCCCAGCTCTCCGCTTTTGTCCCACGGACAAGAGTGACAATTTCCGAGGCTTCTGCACCGACCTTGGAGGCAAGGACACTATAGCGGAGTATCTTTGCTTGGAAGTTTGGCGCACTTGTCGCTCGATCTGTCCCGTTACAAATCTTCCCCTGCCCATTAGTCCCTCTGTGAGAACCAAACCCATTGTGTCGTCGTCCCTCCCCCCCCCCCCCCCCCCCAAAGACCGGGGTTTGCGGAATATGTTGCAAAATCTTCTCCAGACCCATTGATACCCAGGCTGTTAATGCGGTGGGCTTGGAACAGGGGAGCTTGCCGACGGTAGAATGGAAAGCAGAGTTGAATGTTTTCCCAACTGCGATTACACTTTAGCAGAAGCAAGGAACAATAATAGCTTGTGGCTTGCGTGCCAGTTCACGACGTACCAATTCATCCAGTTTAAAATGACTTCCCACTCGTTTAAAAGAGGAGTGATGGGTATTTGGAGAATATTTCTGAGTTTGCATTCGAGGGAGTCTGTAGCAGAAACCGAGATAGAATTGTATAATGTTGCTTGTATAATGTAGAGATGGCTGTGTGGAGGAAGGGGAGGGGGAGGAGGGAGAGGAGGGGGGTTGGGGGGAGGTGGGGAGGGAGCCTGGCATCTAAGACCCAACACAATGGAAATGCAATGAATCGGAATGTCTCACAGATCATAGCGAAATCGGAATTTCCAGCCAGGACAATCTTTTCACGGTGAATTAAGGAGGGGTGGAGGAGAGAAAAACGGCGATTGGGAAAAAAAAAAAAGTATGCTCAGTTTCACAAATACTGCCCTCACGACTCGGGGGTGGAAGATTTAAAAACCCCGGGGAACGCCAGGAAGAATAGAATGTGGAAAATTGAATTTACTCAACAATTAAGCATTGAATTAGCTTGCATCCAGTATTAGAGGAAAGTGGAGAAGGGGGGGGGGGGGGGGGGGGGGGGGGGGGGGGGGGGGGGGGGGGGGGGGGGGGGGGGGGGAAGGAGCAGGAAAAAGGACATAAAAATCGAGTTCTTTAAAGGCTGGTGAATATGTCAGCCTGGTGGTGTGGCTCGAGATAGAGTTGATGACCAACCACTAACTACTTGGTTCTTCTGAGGCAGCAGATATATTTTTTTCTCCCTTGAACTCATACACTTAATCTGGTTAATAAAAGCTTTAGTTTTTTTTACGGCTGAGGCCAGGTTTTTTTCATATTGTATTCACTTTTTCTTTTCTATTAATTAGAAGTTGTGTGGCCAAGGGAGAGGGGAGGGATAGATGCCTCTATCCAAGCTGGTGTGTCCCACATTTCCCCCGAGTCCCCCCGGCAGCCTCCCACATGCCCTTCTGCTCAATTACAGTTAATGCAATAGTTTGCCATTTTCTCCTTTCTAATTATATTTTCAAGTGGGATTTGTATCAGATAGGAAAAACATCCTCTTACACGTTGAGGCATTGTGTTTGCCATTGTCCTTCCCCTGAGTGCTGTATGATTCTTTGCACAGAGCCCTGAGTAAACAATTCTCCCTTTTAAAACTAGCTCTGGTGCAGCCGAACAATAAATGCTTTAACCCTGCACACACTGCGTGTGTGATGGAGGTTTCCACAAGCAGCTTTTTTTCAATTGCAATCTGCTTCAAGCCTTTCCCCTGGTTGGTATCTGGTCACCTCTTAATAGATCTCTTTGCCATTAGAAGATTGCTTTGTTTAAGATGTGTGTGAGTGTGTGTGAGTGTGTGTGAGTGTGTGTGAGTGTGTGTGAGTGTGTGTGTGTGTGTGTGTGTGTGTGAGTGTGTGTGAGTGTGTGTGAGTGTGTGTGTGTGAGTGTGTGTGAGTGTGTGTGAGTGTGTGAGTGTGTGATTGTGTGAGTGAGCGTGTGTGTGTGTGTTTGAGAGAGTGTGTGTGTGAGTGCGTGTGTGTGAGTGCGAGTGCGTGTGTGTGTGAGCGAGAGTGTGTGTGTGAGAGTGTGAACGTGTGTGTGTGAGCGAGAGTGTGTGTGTGCGAGAGTGTGAGTGAGTGAGAGACAGTGTGAGCGTGTGTGTGAATGCGTGTGTGTGTGAGAGTGTGTGTGTGAGTGTGTGGCACTTTTAAAATGAAGAAATGAGCGTTAAATTTAGTCGGCAAAAAATCCAACCACGGGTTTGCGACGATGAGACGGTTGAATCAGCAAACTGCAACAAATGCGAACCAACCCATAAAGTCTCCCTCTCTGCTGTCTGACACCGGTGCTTGATATTTATGGCATGGTTATCATCTCGCCTTTCCACACAGCGCAAATAAGAATATATCCCGGGGCAAGAGCAAAAACTATGTGTGAACCTGGGTCAGAATTCTCATCCCCCCCCCCCCCACCTCTGTCATTTGGAAAGACACACAGCACACCAGTCATGCATTAGCCGATACAGCAAGCACTCGTCACACACACACACACACACACACACACAGACACACACACACAAACATGCCACAAACAGACTGTTCAATTTGTGGCCAGATAGAAATCTGCCTGGAATGGTCTTATCTTCTGGGGTGGATGTTTCTACGGTACTTAAAAAACAAAATCGGCACTAAAGCAATAAAGAGATAAAGAGAGTTGACTCCTCAACCCTTCCAGATAGAATTCCTGCAAACAAGCTAGATTTCTGAAGGAGGAAAGTCCTCACAAGGACAAAGGGGCATCTCCTTGAAGGGATTACATTTCACCGTTAATCCAGTAGCAACTTCTGCAAATTGGCAGTAACCCTTATATTTGTACACACAGCCACCACGTTAGTTTAGCATTTGAATTTGATCCCTTCCGAACCGTGATATTTGCATTTTTGAAAACCCAAAGGATTTGTGCAAAAACGCAGGTAATTCAGGTGCTGGGACGTCTTTCTAAAGCGTGAGCCTTTACTTTAGGGCCTTTAACTCTTTGAATCATTTCCCTCTGGAAGGCGACTCCGGACTGTCAAAGCCGCCACAGCCAGACATAAAAACAGCTTTTTTCCACGAGTAGTTGCTCTACTCAATAACCCAAATTCTGTAGCCTCCTTTTGCTCTGGTATTTTATTTAATTCACATGTTTAATAAATAATGTTTTATTATTAATGTTTTATGTCATTCTTAACTGTCACTATATGTCATGTTGTCACTTGCGGGCGGAGCACCAGGGCAAATTCCTTGTATGTGAATATGGTCAATAAACTTATTAATCAATCAATCAATTAATTAATTAATTAATTAATTGATTAATTAATTCAGAGATACAGCGTTGAAACTGGCCCTTGGCACTGTGCTGACCAGTGATCGCCGCGCACGCTAACACTAATCTACACACACTAGGGACAATTTTTACAACTTACCAAAGCCAGGTAACCTACAAACCTGCACGTCTTTGATGTGTGTGGGAGGAAGCCGGAACACCCGGAGAAAGCCCAGGTCATGGGTTCGATCCTGACTACGGGTGCTGTCTGTACGGAGTTTGTACCTTCTCCCCGTGACCTGCGTGGGTTTTCTCCGGGTGCTCCACACTGCAAAGACGTGCCGGTTTGTAGGTTAATTGGCGTTGGTGTAAATGTATATTGTTCCTAGTGTGTGTAGGAGAGTGTTAGTGTGTGGGGATCGCTGGTCGGTGTGGACTCAGTGGGCCGAACGGCCTGTTTCCGTCCTGTATATCTAAACTACACTAGTAAAAGATGAGATTCTCTGCCAATGACCCATTGAGAGGACTATTTATCTCCTTTGTGTATAATGTAGAACATGTTTATTCAAAGTGTTAATAAACACTGAAAGACTGGAAAAAGCTATTGATTACTTTGGGATAATTTAAAAAGTTTAGGATGCAAGAAATTTAAAAACATCATCTTTCAGGCGGATCAGATCTTGCAACACATAGATACAATCAAATTAATAGGTGGAGCAAAGGGGAAGATACAGAGTGCAGAATATAGTTCTCAGCATTGTAGCGCATCAGTTCCAGAGACAAAGTCCAACGTCCGCAATGGGGTAGAGGTGAATCGGACAGTGCCCTAGCTTATGGAAGGGCCGTTCAGAAGCCTGATTACAGAGGGGAAGAAGCTGTTCCTGAGTCTGGTGGTGCGCGCTTTCAAGCTTCTGTACCTTCTGCCGGACGGGAGCGGGGAGAAGAAGGAATGACCGGGGTGGGACAGGGACAAGTCTGTGATGGTGTCGGCTGCTTTACCGAGGCAGCGTGAAGTGGAGATGGAGTCGGTGGTGGGGAGTGTGGTCTGTGTGACGGGCTGGGCCACATCTACAATGGTGGGGAGTGTGGTCTGTGTGACGGGCTGGGCCACATCTACAATGGTGGGGAGTGTGGTCTGTGTGACGGACTGTGTGATATGGGTTCCAACTGCAAGAACTCGAACAAAAAAGCTTACGCTGCCACACCAATGTAGCGCTGAAGATAGACACAAAAAGCTGGAGTAACTCAGCGGGACAGGCAGCATCTCTGGAGAGAAGGCATGGGTGACATTTTGGGTCGAGACCCTTCTTCTCGTCCCGACACGTCACCCATTCCTTCTCTCCTGAGATGCTGCCTGTCCCGCTGAGTTACTCCAGCAGTTTGTGTCTATCTTTGGTTTAAACCGGCATCTGCAGTTCCTTCCTACACACTGCAGGGAACTATACAGACTGTTTGAGGGATGCAATTATTTAGTTTAGTTTTAGTTTAGAGATACAGCCCACCCGAGTCCAGCGGCTCGATTGTAATCATGTATTGTCTTTCCGCTGACGGGTTAGCGCGCAGCAAAAGCTTTTCCCTGTACCTCGGTACACGTGACAATAAACTAAACTGAACTGAATTGGGGACAATTTACACTTATCCCAGGCCAAGTAACATACAAACCTGCACGTCTTTGGAGTGTGGGAGGAAACCGAAGATCTCTGAGAAAACCCACGCAGGTCACGGGGAGAACGTGCAAACTCCGTACAGACAGCGCCCGTAGTCAGGATGGAACCCGGGTCTCTGGCGCTGTGAGGCGGCAACTCTACCGCTGCGCCTCCGTGCCGATCAGTTGTGGTCAATTATGTGTGTGAGAGTGTGAACGTGTGTGGGTGGGAGAGAGTGTGAGTGTGAGTGGAATGTTCTCCGTGGATTGTCACCTTGTGGTGGTGGAGAAGCTTGTGTGGACCTGAGATCCTGAGAGCGATGCCGTCTGGAGCGATGCTCCTGGTAGGGCCACCCATGGCGGTAAGGTCGAGGGGGAGGTCTCTGACAAAGAGCAATCCAACCGAGACCTCAACGGTGGAACAGGCGGGGGACGATGGCTGACCTTAGTGGAGCGTCACAACGGCTGGGAAGGCGGATGAAGGCTGCGGCAGGAAAAGGGTCTCCGGTCGTCTTGGACTCCATGCCCCTGGATCCTGACCCAGATCTGTCAGGGACCGTGGGACCACGTTAAACAAAGTCACGCACAGGCGTCCCCCAACCCTGGAGACTCCCGTGGTCAGCCACGACCGAGGGGGGGGGGGGGGGGCCCTAAGAAGAAGGAATGTTGCAGCAGGTAGTGACATCGTCTCACATCTCCGTGAACGCTTCTTCAATCCTCTGGTGCTGTCTGTGTGGAGTTTGCATGTTCTCCCTCCGACTGCATGTGTTTTCGCCACGGTTTCCTGGTTTGTCCAAAGGCAGTTCTGTTCAGTTTAGGTTTTGTTGTGACCGGTGCTCTATAAATGCAGCATCCAATTTTCGCGGTTGAGCGTTTACCGTGAGGCAACATGGTCCATTGTGAAAATCTGCTTCAGTTCCGAGTTAACTGTGCTCAGACACACAGGCTCTTGGTGCTGGAAATGGGAGACAGCATTACTTGCATCAAAGAAGTGAGGCGTTTTATTAACTTTCAAAGATAGCTGAATTATTGTTCCCTAATCTGATACTAGATGATAATAAGTCAGTTTATCCATGGCGTGTATAGATGCCGTTTCAGTTAGGACTGAAACTACTGCATTTGAAGAGCTTGTTGTGAGAGTTAATTAGATTATTTTTGTTCTTGTGACAAAGTGCAGAAGTGGGAGGTCAGTTCGCAGTAATTGTTTTATTTCTTCCAAAATTTAATTTACAACCAATTTTATTTTTTTTCCAAATCTTGATGCAATGCTGACACACGGCCAGCGATAAGCAGGAGCATCTGTTTTCTGGTCTGTGGCACTTGGTTGCTGGGTATGAGTTTCTCTGTGGCTTTGTTCCCTTGTAAGCCAGGCTTGTTCCATTAAGCCAAACACAAGTAAGGTCATACGTGATAGGAGCAGAATTTAATCCATTCGGCCCATCGAGTGTGGCCAAAGGGGCGCAGCGGTAGAGTTGCTGCCTCACACGCCGGAGACCCGGGTTCGATCCTGACCACGGGTGCCGTCTGTACGGAGTTTGTACCTTCTCCCCGTGACCTGCGTGGGTTTTCTCTGAGACAATAGACAATAGACGATAGGTGCAGGAGGAGGCCATTCGGCCCTTCGAGCCAGCACCGCCATTCAATGTGATCATGGCTGATCATCCCCAATCAGTACCCCGTTCCTGCCTTCTCCCCATATCCCCTGACTCCGCTATCTTTAAGAGCCCTATCTAGCTCTCTCTTGAAAGTATCCAGAGAACCGGCCTCCACCGCCCTCTGAAGCAGAGAATTCCACAGACCCACAACTCTCTGTGAGAAAAAGTGTTTCCTCGTCTCTGTTCTAAATGGCTTACCCCTTATTCTTAAATTGTGGCCCCTGGTTCTGGACTCACCCAACATCGGGAACATGTTTCCTGCCTCTAGCGTGTCCAAACCCTTAATAATCTTAAATGTTTCAATAAGATCCCCTCTCATCCTTCTAAACTCCAGAGTGTACAAGCCCAGCCGCTCCATTCTCTCAGCATATGGCAGTCCCGCCATCCCGGGAATTAACCTTGTAAACCTACGCTGCACTCCCTCAATAGCAAGAATGTCCTTCCTCAAATTAGGGGACCAAAACTGCACACAATACTCCAGGTGTGGTCTCACTAGGGCCCTGTACAACTCGATCTTCGGTTTCCTCCCACACTCCAAAGACGCACAGGTATGTAGGTGAATTGGTCGGTGCGGACCAGCTCTGTGGACCGAAGGGCCTGTTTCCGCACTGCATTGATAAACTAAAAATAAAAACTAAAACGTCTACTCCACCATTCAATCATGAATGGGCCCCTTATCTGAGGAAGGATGTGCTGGCTCTGGAGAGGGTCCAGAGGAGGTTTACGAGAATGATCCCAGGAATGAGTGGGTTAACCTATGATGAGCGTTTGTTGGCACTGGGCCCGTACTCGCTGGAGTTTAGAAGGTTGAGGGGGAACCTCATTGAAACGTACAGAATAGTGGACAGGCTTGGATAGAGTGGATGTGGAGAGGATGTTTCCACTGGTGGGAGAGTGCAGAACAGGGGTGGGCAACCTTGTTCGGCATAGGGGCCTGGACGCACGTCTGTGAGCGGATGGCGGGCCACATCTATCACGTGTACACACGGGATCCCGCCCCCATCCCGCCCCAGATGGCAGGCATCAAATCACGCGTTCACAGAAGGTCGACAAAAATGCTGGAGAAACTCAGCGGGTGAAGCGGCCTCATGCAACCCATGTATGTCCAGCATTTCTGTCCATCTTTGATTTTCCCAGCAACTGCAGTTCTTTCCTAAACGTGTTCACAGAAGGTGCGTGGCCGTGCCGGTGGCTTTGCGCAGGATGCGGTACGGCCAGAGCTCGGCCGCGCTCGCCGCGCTCGGTGGGCCCGATGATTACGGAGGAAAAAAAAAAATCCGCTTGCGGGTTGGATGATTTCGGGTTACGGGCCGCGTGTGGCCGGCGGGCCGTAGGTTGCCGACCCCTGGTCTAGAACTAGGAGTCACAGCCTCAGAATTAAAGGACGTTCTTTTAGGAAAATTAGGAGAAATTCTTTTAGTCAGAGGGTGGTGAATCTGTGGAATTCTTTGCCACAGAAGGCTGCGGAGGCCAAGTCAGTGGATATTTTTAAGGCAGAGATAGATAGATTCTTGCTTAGTACGGGTGTTAGGGGTTACGGAGAGAAGGCAGGAGAATGGGGTTGGGAGGGACGGGTTAAGGTTAGATGAACAAGATGAAGGGTCTGAAGATAGTTCTCTACCCGAAACGTCACCTATCCATGTTCTCCACAGATGCTGCCTGACCCGCTGAGTTACTCCAGCACTCTGTGAAACGTCACCTATCCATGTTCTCCACAGATGCTGCCTGACCCGCTGAGTTACTCCAGCACTTTGTATCTACCTAGTTTCTCTCTGATTGTTTTATCTTGCAAATGTCTTTATCCCCATTCCGAGTCTGTTGCTTTTATTAAGAGACACAGCATGGAAACAGGCCCTTCGGCCCATCGAGTCCCTGCCGACCAGCGATCCCCGCACACTAACACTATCCTACACACACACCACACACACACACACTAGGGACAATTTTTACATTTATACCAAGCCAATTAACCTAGATACCCGCACGACTTTGGAGCGTGGGAAGGGCACTGAAGATCTCGGAGGAAAACCCACGCAGGTGACGGGGAGACCGTGCAAACTCAGCACAGACAGCACCCGTAGTGAGGGTGGAACCCGGGTCTCTGGCGCCGTGAGGCAGCGACTCTCCCTCTGCGCCAGCGTGCCTCTCGCTCGCTCGCACGGCACGGCGGGGCAGCGATAGAGCTACCTCCTTTGGGGCCGGACACCGCACACAGATGGGCCGGGACCGGGTTGGAGCTCCTGACACGGCTGTGCTGACTCTTTACGGAGTTTTACGGTGGAGGCCACAGATGGGCCGGACACTACGCATGGGACTTACTCCCCAATCTGTCCACAATGAGGTGGCCAAACTGGAATGGACTGACGGCCCTGGAGCCACAGATGGGCCGGACACTGTACGAATGTCTGGCCAGACCTCCTTCCTGCCAGACATTTGTGAATCAGATATGTTTATAGTCTCCATCACAGAACGATGGGCGTTCATTCCAGATTTATGCAATTAGTTGAATTTATATTCTCCAGCTGTCATGTCCATGTCTCTGGATTGATGGCTGGGGCCTTGTGGTGCTAATTCAGCGATTTAACCACTAACTAACAATAGACAATAGGTGCAGGAGGAGGCCATTCGGCCCTTCGAGCCAGCACCGCCATTCAATGTGATCATGGCTGATCATCCCCAATCAGTACCCCGTTCCTGCCTTCTCCCCATATCCCCCGACTCCGCTATCTTTAAGAGCCCTATCTAGCTCTCTTTAACCGGAGAACCGACCTATCACCGCCCTCTGAGGCAGAGAATTCCACAGACTCACAACTCTCTGTGTGGAAAAAGTGTTTCCTCGTCTCCGTTCTAAATGGCTTACCCCTTATTCTTAAACTGTGACGTTATAACCGTCTGAAGAAGGGTCCCGACCTGAAACGTCACCTGTTCCTTCCCTCCAGAGATGCTGCCTGTCCCACTACGTTCCTCAAGTATTTGTACCTACCTTCGATGTAAACCAGCATCTGTAATTCCTTCTTACACAAAAATATTGTAGCTACTCTTCTTCAAAGACTGACTTACTCCAGCATTTAGTGTCGAGCTTCAGCATCCGTAATATTGCTGGTTTAGTTTAGTTTAGTTTAGTTTAGAGATACAGCGCGGAAACAGGCCCTTCAGCCCACCGGGTCCGTGCCGACCAGCGATCCCCGCACACTAACACTATCCCACACACACTAGGGGAAATTTACATTTATACCAAGCCAATTAACCTACAAACCTGCACGTCTTTGGAGTGTGGGAGGCAAACCGGAGCACCCGGAGAAAACCCACGCAGGTCACGGGGAGAACGTGCAAACTCCGTACAGACAGCACCCGTGGTCGGGATGGAACCCGGGTGACCGGTGCTGCAAGAGCTGTAAGGCGGCGACTCTACCCCTGCGCCACCGTGCCACCCTGCGTTAAACAAATACGCCCCTGAAGATAGAGCAGGGTTGAGAGAGAAAGGTGGATCAGCCATGATTGAATGGTCGAGCAGACTCGATGGGCCGAATGGCCTGATTATGCTGCTATGGTTTATGAGCATGAAGATGGGGGGGGGGGGGGGGGGGGGGGGGAGGAGGAGGTCTTTGGACCATGCAGAGCGGACGAGATTAGTTGAACGCAACATTATGCTGAGCATGGAAGTTGCGGGCCGAAGGGCCTGAACCTGTGCTGTACTGATCTCTGTACTTGTGGGCTCAAGTGTTTCCTAATGGAGTATTTGGATTTGCACAGTGTATTATGTGATGAGCTACTTCCTAATGTCGCTATGAATGTACCAATGTAATTGTAAACTTGTCCGGTGTAGTGTCATAGAAACATACAGCATCGAAACAGGCCCTTCAGCCCAACTCATCCATGGTAAACAAGATACCTAAACAAGATAGTCTAATTTGCCTGAAGAAGTGTCCCGACACAAAATGTCACTCATTCTTTCCCTTCAGAGATGCTGCCTGACCTGCTGAGTTGCTCCAGCACTTTGTGTCTACAGTATCTCATTTGCCTGCATTTCATCCATTTACCTACAAACCATTCCTATCCTTGTACCTGTCCAAGTGTCTTTAATGTTGTTATTGTACCTGCCTCAACTACCTCATCTGGCAGCTCGTTCCATACACCCACCACCCTCTGAGTGAAAAAAATTACCCCTCAGATTCCTATTCAATCTTTCTCCTCTCCCCTTGAACTGTGTCCTGTGATTCCTGGTTCCCCTACTCTGGTTAAAAGACTCTGTGCGCTTAACCTGCCTGTTCCCCTCATGGTTTTATACATCTGCTCTTCCCTCACCCCACTCCACACCTTTTATACACCTGCTCTATCCTCCACACACGCACGCGCACACACGCACACGCTCACACACACATGCACGCACACACGGGCACACACACGGACACACACACACAGACACAGACACGCGCGCACACGGGCACACACACACACACACACACACACACACACACACGGGCACACACACACAACACACACACACACACACACACACACACACACACACACACACACACAACACGGGACACACACACACACACACACACACACACACACACACACACACACAACACACACACACACGGACACACACACACAAGGACACACACACACACACACACACACACACACACACACACACAAGGGCAACACACACACACACACACACACACACACACACACAAGGACACACACACAAGGACACACACACACGGACACACACACACAGGCACACACACACACACACACACACAAGGACACACACACAAGGACACACACACACACAGGGACACACACACACACACAGGACACACACACACACACACACAAGGGACACACACACACACACACAGGGACACACACACACACACAGGACCACACACACACACACACACAGGGACACACACACACACACACACACAGGACACACACACACACACACACACAGGGACACACAGGGAACCACACACACACACACACAAGGACACACACACACACACAGGGACACACACACACACACAGGGACACACACACACACACACACACACACACACACACACACACACAGGGACACACACACACACACACACACACACACACACACACACAAGGACATACACACACACACACACAGGGAACACACACACACACACAAGGACACACACACACACACAGGGACACACACACACACACACACACAGGACACACACACACACAAACACACACACACACAAGGACATACACACACACACACACAAGGACACACACACAGGGACGCACACACACATAGACACAGGCACACACTCAACACACACAAGCACATAACAGGGATACACTCACACAAATGTGCCCACACACACGCACACCCCCCGATACACTGTTTACTCTCACACACACACACCCCTCCCCACTGACACCCATCAAAGGGGACCTCTCTTCCCCTGTCTACCTTATTCATTCCTTTAATCGCGGTGAAACCTCGATTAGCTCATCTTTTAATCTGCTAAACTCAAGGGGCTGTAAGCTTCGTCTGTGCAACCTGTTCTCATGCCTGAACCTGTTTAACCCCTTTCATCATTAGCCTGGATCTTCAAACCGGCAACAACAGTAAAAGCCCCCTGCCCTGCCTGTCCATCGCCACGGTGGTGAGAGGCTGCCCGCATCACTCCTGGACTTTATTCATGGCTTCCCATTGCCGACTGGTTGGTTGTACTATTTACAAAAGTTACAAATCTTTATCCCTTAAAAGCTGCACAAATCTCTGACCTGCACAATAAATAATCATAGGTTTAGATTGCTGTAAATCCCATTTGTGGAGTACAGATTCCATAGTTGTTAATGAATGCTGATTATAGCAGAAACTCCGAGCTTTCCCCACCATGACCAATACGAGACCTCAACAGTGGATGCTTTGCTGGCCAATAAGCCCTCTTAGTTTAGCTTAGGTCAGTTTTGTTTAGAGGTACAGCACGGAAACAGACCCTTCGGCCCACCGAGTCCGCATCGACCAGCGATCCCCGCACACTAACACTACCCTACACACACTAGGGACATTTTCACATTTACACCAAACCAACTCACCTGAAAATATGCACATCTTTGGAGACTGGGAGGAAATACATTTTCACACAGAGTGTTGTGAGTCTGTGGAATTCTCTGCCTCAGAGGGCGGTGGAGGCCGGTTCTCTGGATACTTTCAAGAGAGAGCTAGATAGGGCTCTTAAAGATAGCGGAGTCAGGGGATATGGGGAGAAGGCAGGAATGGGGTACTGATTGTGGATGATCAGCCGTGATCACATTGAATGGCGGTGCTGGCTCGAAGGGCCGAATGGCCTACTCCTGCACCTATTGTCTATTGTGTATAACCGAAGATCCCGGAGAAAACTCACGCAGGTCACAGGGAGAATGTACAAACTCCGTAGTCGGGATTGAACCCGGGTCTCTGGCGCTGTGAGGCAGCAACTCTACCGCTGCGCCACCGTGCCGCCCTAGAGACCGAGAGGCACAGTTGCGAATTGTGAAGCTAGAAGAAGGAATGTAGGGGGGAGGGTAGAAATAACTGTGTGGATGATGGGGCAGTGTTGTGGGGGACATGGGGAGGGTTTTCTAGTTACCCTAAATTGGAGAAATCAATGTTCATAGCGCTGGGGTGTAAGCTGCCCGAGCAACATATGAGCTGCTGTTCCTCCTGTATGCGTGTGGTCTCACCCTGACAATGGAGGAGGCCCAGGACAGAAAGGTCAGTGTGGGAATGGGGGTGGGTGGGGAGTTAAAATGGCTCACAACTTGGAGATCCAGCAGGCCTAGGTGAACCGAGCGAGAGCGTTTGGTCCAAATGGTCGTCGAGTCTACGCTTGGTCTCGCCGATGTACAGGAGGCAATAATTTTACTGAACCGTACGCAGAAAACGATTTCACTGTACCTTGGTTATAATAAAGAACCATTGAACCATGTGTAAGAAGGCACTGCAGATGCTGGTTTACACTGATGATAGGCACCAAATGCTGGAGTAACTCAGCGGGACAGGCAGCATCTCTGGAGAGAAGGAATGGGTGCTGTTTCGGGTCGAGACCCTTTATTCAGAATCTGGAGGTGTGTGTTTGGCTTGGTACCCAAGAGCGGGTGGGTTTCTCACGGTTTTGTCGTTCCAAAGTCCCTGAGTTTCACCACTTGGAACATCCTCGACTATTGTCAGGGCAACTGTGATATCTGGACATTGAATTTTCTCAATTCTGTTAACCCTTGCTGTCTCCTCCCCTTCCCACCTCTCCCTCAGCCCTCGGGCCCTGGCATTCCCTCTCTCTCTATCTCTCTCCCCCACCCTAGTCGCACCAGCTTCTCATTTTCACACCACAAACAGCTTACAATGGCTTGTTCCCTTTATCATCGATACTTTTTTGCATATCTTTCATTCATTGTTCCTTATCTCTCCACATCACCGTCTATATCTCTCGTTTCCCTGATCCCCGACCAGTCTGAAGAAGGGTCTCGACCCGAAACGTCGCCTATCTCCTTCGCTCCTTAGATGCTGCTGCACCCGCTGAGTTTCTCCAGCCTTTTGTGTAACCCTGTGATATCTGCTCAGTGTTTTCACTTTGAAGGAAATTGCCCGAAAGTCGGGAAATTCTGGTTGTCTTCGGGTAATTTTAGGGAAATTGCACGAAGACAATCGGCGCCTGCGTAGTTGGGGGAGGCCCGTCAGCCGCGTCACAATTCAAAATGGTGCTGGTGACGCGGTCGGGACGCAAAGTGACGCGTCTCCCCGTGCGTGCGCAGTGGGCCCGGTATCCATGCGTGCGCAGTCGGGGCGGCAGTCGCACACGCAGTTGGGAGAAGGCTTAAATTTCAGCAAATACCATCAAATTCCAGGAAATTTGGGATTCTACTTGAGGGGATTTTGTTTTTGAGGTGTGGAAGCTCTGGATCTGCAATCTGTGCCACTCAATTGCCAAGAAAGTGTCTAAATTAAACATCGTCTCGTGCTTACGATTAACCTATATTCCGCTCGCAACGTCATTAAAACAGCGCTCCAGGATAGAGTAGCCTCAGCACCAAAATGCCTCGCAGTAAATCACTGAGCTACTTAGCGGGTTAAACAATACTGCCATAGTAGTGCACCTTCCTGTCTGTCAAATGTTAAGGCCTCACAAGTACTTTATGCAGTTTGGTTACTTCACACTAACCAACTGTAGTGTTTATTAGTAGAAGCTCTGCCTACCATGCGGTTTATATTATCAGAATTGAGTTCATACTGGTCGTCGAATAGCTGCCACGCTGGCCTTAAAAATACGCTGAAGTGTACCGTGACAAATCTTTAATAAATATGTTGTACCGAGTTGTGCGAGTGACTTGCTCTTTTACATGGTGTCAGAAGTAGTATAATGTGTTGTTTATCCGGCCAGCCTCGCCGGATGACTGACGACTGATGACTGAGGACATCCGGCGTGGCTGGCTGGACACACACCTCAGCATGCCACTTCTGACACCATGTAAAAGGGCCAGTCACTCGCATTGTAAGGCCTTAACATTTGGCAGATGGGAAGTTCCACAACTGCGGCAGTATTGTTCATCCCGCTAAATACTGAGGTCACATCAGCAGCCATGTTTCTGCTTATTGGCTTGCATTTGGTTGTGCTTTATCTCATTTCCACAAGGAGAGATGTAGATTGGTTACCTCACACTAACCAATTTGCACACTAATCTTTCACACTTGATACGCCCCAGTCCAGACCACGAGCTTCCAGGTCAATTCTCTTTTCATTTGTCACCGAAGAAACAACGATTGGAGGCCTGGGCTCGTATCTCACTTCTGACACCACGTTGAGTAAATCACACGTACTCGTGGGTCTGGTACAACAGTAACGTCTACAGCACTCAAGCAGTTCCACCGCGCTGCATCACCAACCAACAGCACATGTCGGCTTGCCATAGTATGAATATTGTGGTAGTAGGCGGAGCTTTATTAATAGAGCACTACATTGGTTAATAAGTGATGTAACCATTCTACACAATACACAATAGGTGGAGGAGGAGGCCATTCGGCCTTTTGAGCCAGCACCGCCATTCAATGTGATCATGGCTGCTTCTTCCTCTTGCGTGTGGCGTGCACGGCCTAAAGTTGCAAGACAACTTGTTCTGTTTGATCTTCCGTTTATGCACACCGGGCTGATTGCATTCGTCGAAACGGGGCGGGCCACGTGATGGTTGCAATCTCCCCCTCCTGATCGTGGCTGGTCATCCACAGTCAGTACCCCGTTCCTGCCTCCTCCCCATATCCCTTGATTCCTTTCGCCCTAAGAGTTAACGAACATTAAACATGCCTAAAATCTTAATGCGTCGGAAGGAACTGCGGATTACAAAGAGAGGCACATAAAGCTGGAGTAACTCAGCGGGACAGGCAGCATCTCTGGAGAGAAGGAATGGGTGATGTTTCGGGGCGAGACCCTTCTTGAGACTGACGTCAGGGGGGAGGGAGACACAGAGATAGGGAAGTGTGAAGGTGTGAAAACATAGGGAGGTTAATATATCATAAATATTATGTTAACACATTATGTCTGAAGAAGGGTCTCGACCCGAAACGTCACCTATTCCTTTGCTCCATAGATGCTGCCTCACCCGCTGAGTTTCTCCAGCAATTTTACCTACCTTTGATTATGTTAACTTACATATTTCTATTCGGTACAAATTGTTGGAGGATCAAGAACCAGAGAAGATAAATTTAATGTGTAGGAAGGAACTGCAGATGCTGGTTTGCACTGAAGATAGACACAAAATGCTGGAGTAACTCAGCGGGACAGGCAGCAGTGAGAGAAGGAATGTGTCGCGACTCATAACATCACCCATTCCTTCTCCCCAGAGATGCTGCCTGTCCCGCTGAGTTACTCCAGCATTTTGTGTCTATCTTCAGACATAGATCTAAGCTGAGGTGAGAAAGATTTAATAGGTACCTGAGACACACCTTGTACACACAGAGGGTGGCGGGTGTATGGAACGACCTGTCAGAGGCGGTGGTTGAGGCAGGTACAATAACATCATTGAAAAGACACTTGGACAGGGAAAGGTTTAAAGAGATATGGACCAAAGGTGGGCAAATGGGGACCAGCTTAGATTTGGGCTGAAGGGCCTGTTTCCGTGCTGTATGGGACTATGACTTTGTGTACTTGCATCTCGAAAGAAATGTGACTATCAAGTCACTTTAGTTTGGCCTTATCACTGCAAACCCCTCTCTGTTAATCCCAAATGATTTTTGATTAGAGTCACAGAGTGATACAGTGTGGAAAGAGGCCCTTCGGCCCAACTTGCCCACACCGGCCAACAATGTCCCATCTACAATAGTCCCACCTGTCCCTATCCCTCCAAACCTGTCCTATCCATGTACCTGTCTGACTGTATCTTAAAAGATAGGATTGACCCGGCCTCAACTACCTCCTCTGGCAGCTCGTTCCATACACCCACCACCCTCTTTGTGAAAAAGTTACCCCTCAGATCCCTATTACATCTTTACCCCTTCACCTTGAACCTATGTCCTCTGGTCCTCGATTCCCCTACTCTGGGCAAGAGATTCATTATAAAATGGGTTTGGACGTGTCAGTAATGAAATGTAAAGAGTTTCAGACTTAACTTTATTGCTGGGCATTTCCAAAGGGCCTGTCCCACGTGGCGATTTTTTCGGCGACTGTTGGCATCATTGACTGACGTATCAGGTCACCGAAAAAGTCGTGGCGTGACGCGGCGTGACGACTTATTGACGCGTGGCGTCTCCTCAAGTGTCACCTCATTTTTTTTTTGTCGCCGCTGGATTTTGAAATGGTCAGAATCTTTCGGCGACCCTGATACGCCAGTCAATGACGCTGGAAGTCGCTGAAAAAAACCTTTAGGCGACTGCCAGGGACTAGTTTTAATGGAATTCACCTACCACACCTGACGACAACCTACGGCAACACCCACGTCAACCTACGACAGCAAAAACTGTCGCCGGAAATTTTTAAACATGTCGAAAATTTCACACCAGTCACCCAATAAATCGCCTAAGTGGGACAGGCCCATAAAGGGTGCAGGTGTTTTAGGTTTTGCCGCATAGCTCAGCGGGATTGATGAGTACTCACCAATGTTATTTTGTCCCCTCTGCTGCAGACATTAATGCAACTTGGCGCAGAGATTTTCTTGGCTTTTGGCTTTTGTCCTATTTATGAAAGTTTGATCTATTTACGAAAGTTCTGTCCTACTTCTGAATGTTTAACCTACATAGGAAAGTCTACTTTTATTTCCAGGACAAAAGCGTGCATGATAAATGGACAAGCTATACAATGCTAGCAATAATTTAGAAACATAGACAATAGATAATAGGTGCAGGAGGAGGCCATTCGGCCCTTCGAGCCAGCACCGCCATTCAATATGATCATGGCTGATCATCCCCAATCAGTACCCCGTTCCTGTTTTTCCCCCATATCCCCTGATTCCTTTAGCCCTAAGAGCTAAATCTAACTCTCTTGAAAAATGCAGATGCTGGTTTAAACTGAAGAAAGACACAAAATGCTGGAGTAACTCAGTGGGACAGGCAGCATCTCTGGAGCGAAGGAATGGGTGACGTTTCGGGTCGAGGCCGTCAGACTGAAGAAGGGTCTCGACCCGTAACGTCACCCATTCCTTCTCTCCAGAGATGCCGCTCATCATTGGCGGTCACTTGAAACGAGTGTGACTGTCCTCTCATGGAGGACGCCTGTGCGTGACTTTGTTTAACGTGGGGAGACTGGTGCACAGACAGCCACCCCACGGTCCTTGACAGATCTGGGTCAGGATCCAGGGGCATGGAGTCCAAGACGACCGGAGACCCTTTTCTGCCGCAGCCTTCATCCGCCTTCCCAGCCGTTGTGACACTCCACTAAGGTCAGCCATCGTCCTCCGCCTGTTCCACCGTTGAGGTCTTGGTTGGATCGCTCTTTGTCAGAGACCTCCCCCTCGACCTTACCGCCATGGGTGGCCCTACCAGGAGCATCGCTCCAGACGGCATCGCTCTCAGGGTCTCAGGTCCACACGAGCTTCTCCACCACCACAAGGTGACAATCCACGGAGAACATGTGTATATGTGTGCGTGTATATATATCTATATCTACTCTGGCGAGAGTCTGCTTTCAGTTCCTTTATCAGTGTCGTTTCCCCTCCTCCAGACTTGGAACAGAGACCACGATGACACAGCATCGACACGGTCAGGGGGGACCCCCGGACCCTCGAGTGGGGGGCACACGTCACACAGCGGGGACAACAGCAGTGAACAAGGTAAGCGACCGCAGGCTGATGCCAGCTCTAGACAGCCTCTGTACAGTCATAGAGTGACACAGCGTGGAAGCAGGCCCTTCGGCCCACACTGGCCAACATGTCCCAGCTACACCAGTCCCACCTGCCTGCCCTTGGTCCATATCCCTCCAAACCGGTCCTATCCATGTACCTGTCTAACTGCCTCTTAAACGTTGGGATAATCCCAGCCTCAACTACCTCCTCTGGCAGCTTGTTCCATACACCCACCACCCTTTGTGTGAAAATGTTACCCCTCAGATTCCTATTAAAACTTTTCCCTTTCACCTTGAACCTATGTCCTCTGGTCCTCGATTCCCCATTCTGGGTCAA
>CM069138.1:3813450-3895950 GCA_035221665.1 Okamejei kenojei
TGACACTCCATTTTTCATGTTCATCCAATTATCAGTTGGCGGCAGAGCAGCGCTGTCATGTCCATACCCTCTGCCCCCCCGCTCCCCTCTGACCCCGCACTCCCACCCCCACCCCCACCCCCTCCCGGAGACCCTGTGCTTAAAAGCACATAAAATGCTTTACGCGTTGGACGGAGCTGCTGGTTACAACCGAAGACAGACACAAAATGCTGGAGCAACTCAGCGGGTCAGGCAGCATCTCTGGGGGGAAAAAAAGGAATGGGCGACGTTTCAGGTCGAGACCCTTCTTCAGAGTGAGAATCGGGGGAGAGGGAAAGGAGAGATATAGACAGTACTGAGGGGGAATGAATGGAAGATAAGCAGAAAGCAACGGCGATCGATAACATGTGCGTCACACAGACAGTTGGTTATTGTCGGGCGTGAGATCGGTGATTTACAGAGCTGGCAATCCAGATTTAAATTAAAATCTGAGATTAGCTTCAAGATTTCCACGCGGTTCCCCATTATCAATACAGGAGACATCAACACTAATCGCAATTAATAGTCCACCAAGAGGCGCTCTCATCGATTATCAGATTAGTCTAGAGATACAGGTCATAAGGTCATGCGGAATTGTAGAATGAGGCCATTCGGCCCATCGAGTCTACTAGGCCATTCAATTATGGCTGATCTAGAGTAGACAATATTGCTGGAGAAACTCAGCGGGTGCGGCAGCATCCACGGAGCGAAGGAAATGGGCGACGTTTTGGGCCGAAATCCGGAAGGAAATAGGCGGCGTTCCGGGTTTCGGCCCGAAACGTCACCTATTTCCTTCGTTCCATAGATGCTGCCGCACCCGCTGAGTTTCTCCAGCAATTTTGTCTACCTTCGATTCTCCAGCATCTGCAGTTCCTTCTTGAACATGGCTGATCAAGGGCCAGCACCACCATTCAACGTGATCGTGGCTGATCATCCCCAATCAGTACCCCGTTCCTGCCTTCTCCCCATATCCCCTGACTCCGCTATCTTTAAGAGCCCTATCCAGCTCTCTCTTGAAAGTATCCAGAGAACCTGCCTCCACCGCCCTCTATATGGAAGGGTAAGGTGTGAAAACGAGAGATCAAAGAGGTGGATGCGCCAGGAAAATGGATCTGTTATCTGAGGGGAAAGTAACAACGAGGTTATACCCACTGGGTAGACGCAAAATGCTGGAGTAACTCAGCGGGACAGACAGGCAGCATCTGTGGAGAGAAGGAATGGGTGACGTTTCGTGTCCAGACCCTTCTTCAGACTGAGAGTCGGGGAGAGGGAAACACAGAGATAAGGAAGTGTGAAGGTGTGAAAACTCTGATCAGTCTGAAGAAGGGTCACAACCTGAAACGTCTCGCCTTTTCCTTCTCTTCAGAGATGCTGCCTGTCCCGCTGAGTTACTCCGGCATTCTGTCTACCTCTGCGCGGGGGAAAATATTCACGATTCAGGAGAGTTTATTGTCATGTGTCCCAGGTAGATCAATGAAATTCTTGCTTCAGCACAACAGAACATAGTAGGCATGAATATAGAACAGATCAGTGTGTCCATATACCGTTAAATAAATATATCCACACATGCAGATGCTGGAGAATCGATAAAACTGGAGAAACTCAGCAAAAAATGTTTAGTTCAGTTTATTATTTACCGAGGTACAGTGAAAAGCTTTTGTTGCGTGCTATCCAGTCAGCAGAAAGACAACACATGATTACAATCGAACCATTTACAGCGTACAGATACAGGATAAGGGAATGTTTAGGAAGGAACAGCGGATTTAAACTGCAGATACACACAAAAAGCATCTCTGGAGAAATGGAGTAGGTGGCGTTTTGGGTCGAGACAATACTGCTCAGTGCAAGGTAAAGCCAGCAAATTTCGATCAAGGATAGTCCGAGGGTCACCAATGAGGTAGATAGTAGTTCAGGACTGCTCTCTGGTTGTGGTAGGATGGTTCAGTTGCCTGATAACAGCTGGGGGGAAAGCTCTTTAGATTTTCAGCAGAGAGTGGTGAAATGGGCCGGCCCCATACGCAAGCTTCTGATCATTAAAAAAGAAACAATTGATCGCTGTGAGTGCGCTGTCATTAACGCATATCGACTGATGGCAATTTGTCACGAGCTTAGAAGGTCACGCTGACTGTGCATGGCTCAGCCTGCCATCGTTGGCCTTTGCTGTTGCCACTGTGGTGTGACGGTCTCAGTTCAACGTGTGTGTAGCGTCTACACCGAGATGAACGAGGCCACATTCGGGCTGGCACAGCGGTAGAGTTGCTGCCTCACAGCGCCCGAGATCCCGGGCTCGATCCTGACCACGGGTGCTGTGTGTAGTTCAGTTTGGAGATACAGCGCGGAAACAGGCCCTTCGGCCAGCGATCCCCGCACACTCACGCTATCCTACACACACTAGGTAGTCGGGATCGAACCCGGGTCTCCGGCGCAGTGAGGCAGCAACCCTACCGCTGCGCCACCGTGCGCTGTTTGTACGTTCTCCCTGTGACCTGCGTGGGTTTTCTCCGGGTGCTCCGGTTTCCTCCCGCACTCCGAAACGTGCAAGTTTGTAGGTTAATAGGCTTGGTATAAGTGTAAAATTGTCCCCAGTGCGGGTGTGGTGTGTTAGGGTGGGGAGATCCAAACCGTGGTCGGTGCGGACTCGGTGGGCCGAAGGGCCTGTTTCCGCGCTGTAACTCTAAACTAAACTAAACTGTACTAAACAGACAGCCACAGATATCCAGCAGGCGATGGCCCTGGCTGTATTTTATGTTCACATATTGGGAGGGATACAGTGCATTGTACGGGTCACTTTATCTTCCGAATGCATGTGTTTACAGCGATCCCTCCAGTGAATCTCAGTTTGTTCCAATCCCATTAGAGGATCCCAAATAGTAGGAGTGAACGGGTCCAGAATGGCAGGCAGTGACTAGTAAGGTACCGCAAGGCTCAGTGCTGGGACCCCAGCTATTTACAATATACATTAATGATCTGGACGAGGGAATTGAATGCAACATTTCCAAGTTTGCGGATGACACTAAGCTGGGGGGCAGTGTTAGCTGTGAGGAGGATGCTAGGAGACTGCAGGATGACTTGGATAGACTGGGTGAGTGGGTAAATGCATGGCAGATGCAGTATAATGTGGATAAATGTGAGGTTATCCACTTTGGTGGCAAAAACAGGAGGGTAGATTATTATCTGAATGGTTGCCGAATTAGAAAAGGGGAGATGCAGCGAGGGGGTGGGGGGGGGGGGACCTGGGTGTCATGGTACACCAGTCATTGAAAGTAGGCATTGCAGGTGCAGCAGGCAGGTGAAGAATGCGAATTGGTATGTTGGCATCATAGCAAAAGGATTTGAGTACAAGAGCAGGAGGTTCTACTGCAGTTGTACAGGGTCTTGGTGAGGGCACACCTGGAGTATTGCGTACAGTTTTGGTCTCCTATCTGAGGAAAGACCATTCTTGCCATAGAGGGAGTACAGAGAAGTTCACCAGACTGATTCCTGGGATGGCACGACTTCCATATGAAGAAAGACTGGATAGACTCGGTTGTACTCACTGGAATTTAGAAGAAGGGGGGGGATCTCATAGAGTGACTTACAAAATTTCTTAGGGGTTGGACAGGCTAGATGCAGGAATATTGTTCGATGTTGGGCGAAGTCCAGGACAAGGGGTCACAGTTTAAGGATAAGGGGGAAGTTTTTTAGGACCGAGATGAGAAAATCGTTTTTCACACAGAGAGTGGTGAGTCTGTGGAATTCTCTGCCACAGAATGTAGTTGAGGCCAGTTCGTTGGCCATATTTAAGAGAGAGTTGGATGTGGCCCTTGTGGCTGAAGGGATCAGGGGGTATGGAGAGAAGGCAGGTACAGGATACTGAGTTGGATGATCAGCCATGATCATATTGAATGGCGGTGCAGGCTCGAAGGGCCGAATGGCCTGCTCCTGCACCTAATTTCTATGTTTCTATCATCCCCATTATACAGTTTAGTTTTGACACAGACAGTTTAGCTTAAGAAGGAACTGCAGAACTCATAAAAAATCACCCAGCCTTTTTCTTCAGAGATGCTGCCTGACCCTTTGAGTTACTCCAGCACTTTGTATCTATCTTTGCCGTAAACCAGCATCTGCAGTGTGTAGGAAGGAACTGCAGATGTTGCATTAAATAGACATACAATGCTGGTGTAACTCAGAGCGGGACAGGCAGGCAGCATCTCTGGAGAGAAGGGATGGGTGAAGTTTCGGGTTGAGACCCTTGTTCAGACAGTTAGTTTAATTTAGTTTATGAATGAATGAGTATGTTTATTGGCCAAGTATTCACATACAAGGAATTTGCCTTGGTGCTCCGCCCACAAGTGACAACGCGACATACAGTGACGGTTGGGAATGGCACATAAAACATTCCACTGATTCACCACCCTCTGACTAAAGAATAAAGTGATGATATTTCATTGTCACTGTGGTAAGTCACAGTGCGGTTCCTTGTTTTCCTTACCCAAGGTATGCAAATAGTTGGCACCTAAAGGGCAGCGACAAAGTGACAAAGTACCACACACACAAACTATTTTAACGCATTCCAGTGTGGTTCCCCTTAGTTCTCCTGTGCATCTGGATAATGCCCAAACATGGTACAGACAAACTATCCCACAGTTTTAGCCCTGACATACCCACTTATCTAAAGGGTGTATTGACACAAGCAACTGCAGATGCTGGTTTGTAAGAAGAGACACACTTTGTCCTGGAGTAACTCAGCGGGTCAGGCAGCCTATCCATATTCTCCAGTGGTGCTGCCTGACCCGCTGAGTCAAAGCCCTGGCCCACTGTACGAGCTAATTCAAGAGTTCTCCCGAGTTTGCCCTGATTCAAACTCGGAGATTTACGGTAATGGCGCTCGTCGGGTACTCGGGGCTCTCGTGGACATTTTTCAACATGTTGAAAAATCTACACACGAGCTCTTACCGTGCTTACCTGCCGTTAGCGAGTCTTCCCGAGTACCTGCCATTAGCGTTACGAACCACTAAGAGACGTCCCCGAGCTCCGACGTACCCGCTACGTTCATTCTCCGTGCTTACCACGAGTTTGATTTTCTTTTAAACTCGGGAGAGCTCTTGGAATGAACTCGGACAGTGGGACAGGGCCATTACTCCAGCACTCTGTAACTTGTTTTAATCTAAAAGCTTGGGCTGAGTGGATGTGCAGAGGACGTTTCCACTCGTGGGAGAGTCTAGGACCAGTCAAATACTCAACATTAAAGGATGTTCCTTCAGGAAGGAGATGAGGAGGAATTTCTTTAGTCAGAGGGCGGTGAATCTGTGGGATGCATTGCCACAGGCGGCTGTGGAGGTGAGATCAATGGATATTTTTAAGGCAGAGATAGATAGATAAGATTCTTGATTGGTGCAGCGGTTATGGGGAGAAGGCAGGAGAATGGAGTTAGGAGGGAGAGATAGATCAGCCGTGATTGAATGGCAGAGTAGACTTGATGGGCCGAATGGCCTAATTCTGCTCTTATCATTTATGAAATTATGATTTCCGTTGTATCATGGGGTGAACGTATTGTTGTTTAGCTGACGGCATTACCCAAATCTCTGGCTACTAATACAACACCTTGGTTCAAATATTCAAATGCAATGAAGAATACAGCAGCTATGTTTGTACGCATGTTAAAACCAGCATCCTCTCCCTAAGGCTAACTGTGAGCTGTGCACAGCTACACTGTCCATGGAAATGGTATTTATTCCATTTTAAAATCAAATGAAGAGTGGATGGAATGTTTTTGTACGAGGTTGCATACGTTAGATGACAAATCTGGCCGACCGCTTTTGAAAGTGAGAGATTAAAACACTTGAAATGCAAAGCGCCGGACTCTCGGGTTAGGAACTTTGAATATTCTTCAAACAAAGTTGCCAAATGCGCTGCTTTCGCTCGCAGTTCATCCTTCATGCTTTCTCGAGCCTGTAATTTAGATATTTAGACCACTATTCAGAGAGCCTGTGAGGATGTGTAAAATTGTATTTTCCAGACAATATTCCACAAAAGCCGTTTAGAGCGATTTTGCGAGTGTGAAATCCGTCGTTGAGCTGCTGGGAAGCTGCTGAATACCAAGACTGAACGCTGAAATGGTGGAGGGAGATTTTGCATTAGTGTCTCTCTGTTAATCTGTAAACAAACAGCCAACTGCATCCCGGAGCATAAAATGCCAAGAGTTGGAAGATATTTATTAATGCACCCGCAGACAGCGTTTATACCAGAGCATGACAATTGATTTTGGCAGCCTATCTTTCATTACCACGCACGGCACGGTGGCGCAGCGGTAGAGTTGCTGCCTCACAGCGCCAGAGACCCGGGTTCCATCCCGACTACGGGTGCTGTCTGTGCGGAGTTTGTACGTCCTCTCCGTGACCTGACCCGCTGAGTTACTCCAGCACTCTGTGTAAACGTCACACCTATACATGTTCTCCACAGAGGCAGCCTCTGCCTGACCCGCTGAGTTACTCCCACATCATATCCAGTGAGGCTGCCTCCGTTAATCCAGCACTCGGTGAAAAACGTCACCTATCCAGGGTTCTCCACAGATGCTGCTGACCCGTGTACTTCCAGCACCTCTGTGATAACGTCACCTATCCATGTTCTCCCGAGGAGGGCCTGACCCGTGAGTTACTCCGGCACTCTGTGAAACGGCACCTATCCATGTTCTCCACAGAGGCTGAACCCGCTGTTACTCACCCTGTGACCGTCACAATATCATGTTCTCCACAGATGCTGCCTGACCCGCTGAGTTACTCCAGCATTTTCCGTCTTTTAAAAAAAAAATTGCAAATCGGCATCTGCAGTTCCTAGTGTCCGCATTCATCCCAACCAAGGGTACGCTGGCCTTGCTATTCCTCTTCAGAGTCCTCCCACTAATTGCATCTTCCCCTTACTTTCTCCTCCCTCGTGAACACATCAAGCCTCGTAAAGGCACAGTGCTCCCTGAGGCAACAGCTCCTCATTCTCACACTCTGTGAGTACGGAGAAACGTTTCACATTCTTAATGCAGTCATTTACCAGCAATTGTACACTGAAGCTCCCTTATTCTTGCCTCCTATAAAACAATCTCGCTATATCTTCTCCGGCATCGTTTTGACAATCTCCTCTCAAGTTTTATTGTCTGCCATCTCAGTCCAATCTTCTCCCTTCAAAAGTTACTTTGGCCCGTTCCATCTTTACTGCCTGTGGAGCTTTCATTACTCAGGTGACATTATGGGCCGGCACGGTCTCGCAGCAGGTAGTGTTGCTGCCTCACAGCGCCAGAGACCCGGGTTCCATCCTGACTACGAGTGCTGTCTGTATGGAGTTTGCACGTTCTCCCCGTGACCTGTGTGGGTTTTCTCCGGGTGCTCCGGTTTCCTCCCACACTCCAAAGACGTGCAGGTTTGTAGGTTAATTGTTTTGGTATAAATATAAATTGTCCCCAGTGTGTGTAGGGTCGTGTTAGAGTGCGGGGATCGCTGGTCGGCGTGGATGCGATGGGCCGAAGGGCCTGTTTCCGCGCTGTAGCTCTAAACTAAATTATAGAGGTGTACAAAATCATGAGAAGAATAGATCGGGCAAACGCAGAGATTCTCTTGCCCAGAGTAGAGGAATCGAGGACCAGAGGGCATAGGGTTAAGGTGAGAGGGGAAAAGATTTAACAGGAAACATGATGGGCAAATTTCTTCACGCATTCTGTGGAAGGTGTATGGAACGAGCTGCCGGAGGAGGTAGTTGAGGCAGGGACTATTGAAATGTTTAAGAAACATTTAGACAGGTACATGGATAGGACAGGTTTGGAGAGATATGGACCAAACGCGGGCAGGTGGGACTAGTGTAGCTGGGACGTGTTGGTCCGTGTGGGCAAGTTGGGCTGATGGGTCTGTTTCCACGCTGTATCACTCTGTGACTGTTATTTCCTCAAGGTTCTCCGCAATGAGCAACCTGATAGGTAGAGTCAGCATGATGCACTCTGTCACTGTGTCACCCGGACACATTCATTGCCAACTCCAACTATTTTATGCACTTTCCCTCACGATCATCTTTGTAGTTTAGTTTAGTTTAGAGATACAGCGTGGAAACAGGCCCTTCAGCCCACAGAGTGCATGCCAACCAGCGATCCCCGCACACTCACACTATCCTACACACACTAGGGACAGTGTACAGGAAGGCAAGAGCGGGGTACAGATTGGGGATGATCAGCCATGATCACATTGAATGGCGGTGCTGGCTCAAAGGGCCGAATGGCCTACTCCTGCACCTATTGTCTATTGCATCTTGTCTATTGTCTACACTTATACCAAGCCAATTAACCTACAAACCTGTACTTTTTGGAGTGTGGAGTAAGCTGCAGCATACGGGGAAACTCCGTGCAGACAGCACCCGTAGTTGGGATGGAACCCGGGTCTCTGGCGCTGTGAGGCGGCAACTCTACTGCTGCGCCCCCGTGAAACGTCACCTATCCATGTTCTCCACAGATGCTGCCTGACCCGATGAGGTTATGGTTCTTGCCATGACCCGCTGAGTTACTCCAGCACTCTGTGAAACGTCACCTATCCATGTTCTCCACAGATGCTGCCTGACCCGCTGAGTTACTCCAGCACTCTGTGAAACGTCACCTATCCATGTTCTCCACAGATGCTGCCTGACCCGCTGAGTTACTTTTCTTTATATTTGCTGATGGGGATGACACGGGTTGACAAGTGATTTGCACCCCACCAGAAAGGAAGGTTGCAAAACTTTAACCGTTGCCACAGAGTTTTGTTAGATTGCCTGCAAATAATCTCGGTCCCTGCGATAGCTTTGGAATGATTTGTTTGTTGCCAACTATAATGTTTATTGCCTAATTGAATCTCAGTAGCCAGCGCGCCCAGAGATAAGTGAAAATGCAAGTATTATTGACCTTGGCTTGTTTTCACAAGTCGTTGGAGTTGATGGCTTTACTGCTCTTCACTTGATAACATTTGAAATGCCGACCCGAAAGGAAAAACGTTTTAATTCCCAGGGAGAAAAAAAAGATGTTGTTTGCTCTGGGAACTTGCGCTGATCTGAGGTACTAATGTCAACATCCATCTACCTGCAGTGTGGGAAAAGCTCGGACACACGCCAATGGCCCTGTCCCTCCACTCTACATTCAACCACCTGTCGTGGCATGTTGGGCGAGTCCAGAACCAGGGGTCACACCGTTTAAGAATAAGGGGTCGGCCATTTAGGACTGAGATGAGAAAAAACCTCTTCACCCAAAGAGTTGTGAATCTATGGAATTCTCTGCCACAGAAGGCAGTGGAGGCTGATTCACTGGATGTTTTCAAGAGAGAGTTAGATTTAGCTCTTAGGGCTAACGGAATCAAGGAATATGGGGAGAAAAAGCAGGAACGGGGCACAGATTGTGGATGATCAGCCATGATCATATTGAATGGCGGTGCTGGCTTGAAGGGTCGAATGGCCTACTCCTGCACCTATTTTTCGAAGTTCTATCTTTCTATGATAGGATTGGAATTGTCACCTATCATGAGAGGAATAGGTCGGGCAGATGCACAGAATCTCTTGCCCAGAGTAGGTGAATCGAGGACCAGAGGACATAGGTTTAAGGTGAAGGGGAAAAGATTTAATAGGAATCTGAGAGGTAACGTTTTCACACAAAGGGTGGTGGGTGTCTGGAACAAGCTGCCAGAGGAGGTAGTTGAGGCTGGGATTATCCCAACATTTAAGAAATAGTTAGACAGGTACATGGAAAGGACAGGTTTGGTGGGATATGGACCAAGGGCAGGCAGGTGGGACTAGTGTAGCTGGGACATGTTGGCCGGTGTGGCCTGTTTCCACACTGTATCACTCTGTGGCACTAGTTCAGTTCATAGACACAATATGCTGCCGTAACTCAGCGGACAGACAGCATCTCCATATAGAACGAAATGGGTGACGTTTTGGGTCGAGACTCTTCTTGAGACTAAGTTTGGTTTATTGTCACGTGTACCAAGGTACAGTGAAAAGCTTTAGTTGCGCGCTAACCAGTCAGCGGAAAGGCTACACATGATTACAATCGAGCCAGTTACAGTGTACAGATACTGTACATGGTAAGGGAATAAGGTTTATTGCAAGGTCAAGCCAGTAAAGTCCGATCAAAGATAATCCGAGGGTCACTAACGACGTTCTGTGAAGAGTACATCACGGACGTTCTGTTGTTGTTAGTTTGGTTTAGTTTACTTTAGTTTAGTTTAGAGATACAGCGCAGAAACAGGCCCTTCGGCCCATCGAGTCCGCACCAACCAGCGATCCCCGCACACTGACACCATACCTACACACACTTGGGACAATTTAGAATAGTTACTGAAGTCAATTCATCTGCAAACCTGCACGTCTTTGGAGTGTGGGAGGAAACCGGAGCACCCGGAGAAAACCCACGCAGTTCACGGGGAGAGCGTGCAAACTCCCTACAGACAGCACCCGTAGTCGGGATCGAACCCGGGTCTCTGGCGCCGTGAGGCAGCAACTCTACCGCTGCGCCTCCGTGCCTTCCAAAACTAAAACTAAAATTAAAGCAAGTTTTAATCGGCTCAAAATGCTTGCACAAACGGCTAATTTACAAGAAAGAGTTTGGCACTAGTTATAGCAAGAATATTGAACCGTTCACCAAGCATGCCAGGAATATACAAGGAGGCTTAGGAAGGTCTTCACTCTCTCATGCCTGTTAAATGAGAAGCCAATCCAGTCAGAATGTCTGACAGCATGATAACAGGCCCTTCGGCCCAAAGCTTCCTTGCTGGCCAACTTGCCCCAACTAAGCTAGTGCCATTTGCCCACGTTTGGCCCATATTCCTCTAAATCTTTCCTTTCCATGAACCTTATCTTTTAAATCTTGTTATGGTACCAGCCTCGACTACCTCCTCCAGCAGCTCGTTCCATACACCCACCACCCTTTCTGTGAAAAAGTTACCCCTCAGCACCCTATTAAATCCTGCCCCTCTCACCTTAAACCCATGTCATTTTAGTTAAGTTTAGAGATGCAGCACGGAAACAGGCCCTTTGGCCCACCGGGTCCGCACCGACCAGCGATCCCCGCACACTAACACTACCCTACACATGCGAAGGACAATTTTACATTCATACCAAGCCAATCAAACTACAAACCTGTACGTCTTTGAAATGTGAGAGGAGACCGAAAATCTCGGAGAAAACCCACGCAGGTCACGGGGAGAACGGACAAACAGAAGAAACGTAGAAACATATAATATAGGTGCAGGAGTAGGCCATTCGGCCCTTCGAGCCTGCACCGCCATTCAATGTGATCATGACTGATCATCCACAATCAGTACCCCGTTCCTGCCTTCTCTCCATATCCCTTGATTCCGTTAGCCCTGAGAGCTAAATCTAACTCTCTCTTGAAAACATCCTGTGGATTGGCCTCCACTGCCTTCTGCGGCAGAGAATTCCACAGATTCACAACTCTCGGGGCTGAAGAAGTTTTTCCTCATCTCAGTCCTAAATAGCCGACCCCTTATTCTTCAACTGTGTGTGACCCCTGGTTCTGGACTCCCCTAGCATGGCCTGTCCAATCCTTTAAGAATTTTATATGTTTCTATAAGAAACATTAACGGGGAGAAACGTCACCTATGCCTTTGTTCCATAGATGCTGCCTCACCCGCTGAGTTCCTCCAGCATTTTTGTCTACCTGTGACGGGGAGAACAATAGACAATAGATGCAGGAGTAGGCCATTCGGCCCTTCGAGCCAGCACCGCCATTCAACGTGATCTTGCCTGATCATGCACAATCAGTACCCCGTTCCTGCCTTCTCCCCATATCCCCTGACTCCGCTATTTTTAAGAGCCCAATCTAGCTCTCTCTTGAAAGCATCCAGAGAACCGGCCTCCACCGCCCTCTGAGGCAGGGAATTCCACAGACTCACAACTCTCTGTGAGGAAATGTTTTTCCTCATCTCAGTCCTAAATGGCTTACCCCTTATTCTTAAACTGTGTGTGACCCCTGGTTCTGGACTCCCCCAACATGGGGAACATTTTTCCTGCATCTAGCCTGTCCAATCCCTTAAGAATTTTATTTGTTTCTATAACATTGACGGGGAGAAGGGTCTCGACCCGAAATGTCACTTATTCCATCGCTCCATAGATGCTGCCTCACCCGCTGAGTTTCTCCAGCATTTTTGCCCACCTCTGATGGGGAGAATGTACATACACATTCTATAAGAAACATATTCACCCCATGTCTACAGTGCAGTGATTTCCAGTGAAAGTCTGTCCAGATTAAATTTTCGACAGCTTTATTCTCAATAGTTTCTTCAGGGAGTGAAATCCAGACGTTTGATTTGTGATTCTTGACGCTTGCTTCAGCTTAAGTTCCTCTTTAAACTGTAAAAAGGAATTCCAAACAAGCTTATTAAAGCCTGAAGGTTTTCATCTGAATTTACCACATGCAGTTTTAAAAGCTTCAGCGAGCAGGTGCGTGAGATGTGAGTGCAAGGTCCATTCTGGGGCCGTGCAGTGGATGCCTTTTCTTCAAAAGCTTTTTGTGTTGAAATAAAATTAACAAAACCTACGGTTGGAACAAATAGTTTATAAAATGTAGTCAGTGCTCCAGATTTCAGAGTTAAAAAGAACGCGAAACTTTGAAGATAGCATCTCCAGCAAGCAGGCGTGGAGACTTGCGCATGGTTTCTGCACTTGGCATCTGTTCAATTAACGGCTGCAGTGGCTCTTAGAGACGTTTAGTTCAGGTTGGTGTGGAGATACAGAGCGGAAACAGGCACGTCGTCCCCAGGCGAGTGTCGCGCCGACCAGCGATCCCCGCACACGAGCACTGTCCTTCACACACTATGGACCATTTCACATTTTTACACCAAGCCAATTGACCCACAAACCCGCGCGTCTTTGGAGTGTGGGAGGAAACCGGAGATCTCAGAGAGATGTTCCCGGTGTTGGGGGAGTCCAGAACCAGGGGTCACAGTTTAAGAATTTAGAACGGAGATGAGGAAATACTTTTTCACGCAGAGAGTTGTGAGTCTGTGGAATTCTCTGCCTCAGAGGGTGGTGGAGGCCGGTTCTCTGGATACTTTCAAGAGAGAGCTAGATAGGGCTCTTAAAAATAGTGGAGTCAGGGGATATGGGGAGAAGGCAGGAACGGGGTACTGATTGGGGATGATCAGCCACGATCACATTGAATGACGGTGCTGGTTCGAAGGGCCGAATGGCCTACTCCTGCACCTTTTATCTATTGTCTATTGTCCTGGCAACATCCTCGTAAATCTTCTCTGAACCCTTTCAAGCTTGACAATATCTTTCCCATAACATGGTGCCCAGAACTGAGCCCAATATTCTAAATGCGGTCTCACAAACGTCTGATACAACTGCAACATGACCTCCCAACTTCTATACTCAATACTCTGACTGATGAAGGCCAATGTGCCAAAAGCCTTTTTGACCGCCTTATCTACCAGCGACTCTACCTTCAAGGAACCATTCACCTGTACCCCTAGATCCCTCTGCTCTACAACACTCCCCAGAGGCCGACCATTCACTGTATAGGTCCTGCCCTTGGTCAACGTCCCAACTTGCAACACCCCACACTTCTCTGTATTCTTCATTTTAAACATGCTAAAATCTTAAAGGAGATAGTGGGCTAGAATGTGTGAGCTATAGGGAGAAGTTGAGCAGGCTGGGACACTCTACTCCTTGGAGCACAGGAGGATGAGGGGTGATCTTATAGAAGTGTATAAAATCATGAGAGGAATAGATCGGGTAGATCGGGTAGTCTCTTGCCCAGTGTAGGGGAATCGAGGACCAGGGGACGTAGGTTTAAGGTGAAGGGGAAAAGATTTAACAGGAATCTGAGAGGTAACGTTTTCACAGAAATGGAACAAGCTGCCAGAGGAGGTAGTTGAGGCTGGGACTATCCCAACGTTTAAGAAACAGTTAGACAGGTACATGGATAGGACAGGTTTGGAGGGATAAGGGCCAAATGCGGGCAGGTGGGACTAGTGTAGCTGGGACATTGTTGGCCGGTATGGGCAAGTTCAAGTCAAATAGGCAACGTTTCGGCCCGAAACGTTGCCTATTTCCTTCGCTCCATAGATGCTGCTGCACCCGCTGAGTGTCTCCAGCATTTTTGTCTACCTTTGATTTTCCAGCATCTGCAGTTCCTTCTTAAACACTTTATTTGTCACATGTACATACAGGATGTGCTGTGAAATGAAAGTGGCAATGCCTGTAGGATTGTGCAAAACAACAGAACAGAACAGAAAGTTGGGCCGAAGGGCCTGTTTCCACGCTGTCTCACTCTATGGCTCTATGACACTGGGTTTTCCTTTGGATACACCAAGCACTCCGAACGCACACATGTCCTTTAGGCGTTGTTCTGGCGTAGGCAGTAATCAGCCAAACTCATCGTCGGGCTTGTCAGGACGCAGTGGGCGTTTGGTGATCACGCACTGAGTGACGGCTGAGTGACAAGCAGTCGCCAGCCACAAAGACACATGAGGGTGTTGAGAGGCACCATCTGATACACTTGAGCTGAAGGTCCACCATCTGATAACTCATCGAGTGTACGCATCTCCTACTGAGTGCCGCTGCAGGGTTAGCCCGTCATGGCACGAGAAAGGAAGTTAGTTTAGATTAGTTTACAACAGTGGCAAGGTGATGGATGAGATGGAGAACGTAACTCTTCCTACACCCTATCTCTATATTTGCAACAGCTAATCCTAGTGGGTTAGTTTGTACTGTTTGATTAGGAGATTAGGTGGATATCCATCAACAGAATGAATGGTATCTGGGTCATCTTCATTCAGTTGCTCTGTTATCTGTTATTGCTTGCAAACCTTATATGGAAGTGAGATAATCTCCTTTAGTGTATTATCCAGCATCTGCAGTTCCTTGTTTCTAGTTATAGCCTGGCTGTTTTGAACAAAAAATCTTGTCCTACTTTAGAGTGCTGGAGTAACTCAGCGGGTCAGGCAGCATCTGTGGAGAACATGGATAGGTGACGTTTCACAGAGTGCTGGAGTAACTCAGCGGGTCAGGCAGCATCTGTGGGGAACATGGATAGGTGACGTTTCACAGAGTGCTGGAGTAACTCAGCGGGTCAGGCAGCATCTGTGGAGAACATGGATAGGTGACGTTTCACAGAGTGCTGGAGTAACTCAGCGGGTCAGGCAGCATCTGTGGAGAACATGGATAGGTGACGTTTCACAGAGTGCTGGAGTAACTCAGCGGCGGCCAGGCAGCATCTGTGGAGAACATGGATAGGTGACGTTTCACAGAGTGCTGGAGTAACTCAGCGGGTCAGGCAGCATCTGTGGAGAACATGGATAGGTGACGTTTCACAGAGTGCTGGAGTAACTCTTGTCGCGGGGTGATGCTGTATGGTCGTGAGTAGTCGCCCAAAGAGCCGTACCTTTTTCTGGTCGCCGCTGGATTTATCAGAGACCTGCTGCGATTAATGACGGGCGCCAGCAAGTCGCCGAAAAACATTGCGTAAGTGGGACAGGCCTTTAAGGATTGAGATAGTGAGTGAGGGAAGGTTCACTGCGGCCATTGGCATTATCAGGCTGAGCGGCATTGTGGTTAATAAGACAGCGTTGTGCTAATTTTAGCTTGGAAAGAGGATGAAGGTAAATTAACTCCAGCGAGCTGCCATATGCCACGCTGGTGATAATACTGTGCTGCGTGACACCCCGTGAATCGTACAACTGTCATATGTTGGCGGATGTAAGGTTGAAGCCCTTCACAATTCACAACGCCCGGTGAAAAGGTTGTCCATAGTGTCCCCCAGCTTCTTGGATTCAGTTGCTGCGTGTGGAATGAACATATACAGCGATGTTGTACTGTATAAACCATTCGCTGATTGAGCAGGTTTACGTCGAGGTTTAGACAATAGACAGTAGACAATAGGTGCAAGACTAGGCCATTCAGCCCCCCCATGCCAACACCGCCATTCAATGTGTTATCTCTTAGAATGATACCAAGAGCAATTTATATTTATGTGGACACAAGGAACAGCAGATGGTGGAATATTGAGCAATGCACCAGACTCAAGCACTCAGTGGGTCAGGCAGCATCTGTGGAGGGGAACGGGCAGATTATGTTTTAGACAATAGACAATAGGCAATAGGTGCAGGAGTAGGCCATTCGGCCCTTCGAGCCAGCACTGCCATTCAATGTGATCATGGCTGATCATCCCCAATCAGTACCCCGTTCCTGCCTTCTCCCCATATCCCCTGACTCCGCTATCTTTAAGAGCCCTATCTAGCTCTCTTATGAATGTATCCAGAGAACCGACCTCCACCGCCCTCTGAGGCAGAGAATTCCACAGACTCACAACTCTCTGTGAGAAAAAGTGTTTCCTCGTCTCCGTTCTAAATGGCTTACCCCTTATTCTTAAACTGTGGCCCCTGGTTCTGGACTCCCCCAACATCGGGAACATGTTTCCTGCCTCTAGCGTGTCCAAGCCCTTAACAATTTTATATGTTTCAATAAGATCCCCTCTCATCCTTCTAAACTCCAGAGTGTACAAGCCCAGCGTATGGCAGTCTCGCTATCCAGGGAATTAACCTGGTGAACCTACGCTGCACTCCCTCAATAGCAAGGATGTTTAGTTTGGAACTTGGCTGGGAAATGTTCCTATTTGTTGCCCTACGCTGTTCAGCACCTTCTCTCCTCCTTTCTGGTGAAACAAAATTCCCCGTTTTTAGTCGACGTTTAGTTTCCAATTCCATTTTACTGTTAAGGTTTATTGTCACGTGTACTGAGGTACAGTGAAAAGCTTTTGTTGCGTGCTAACCAGCCAACGGACAGACAACACACGATTACAAACGAGCCGTCCACAGTGTACAGGAAGATACATGACAAGGGAATGACATTTAGTTTAAGCTTCTGAGCTTTAATTCACAATTTGGCCGGAAAATGGTCTGACTTATCACCTTGTTTAAGAAGGAACTGCAGATGCTGGAAAATCGAAGGTGGACAAAAAATGCTGGAGAAACTCAGCGGGTGAGGCAGCATCTATGGAGTGAAGGAAATAGGCGACGTTTCGTGTCGAGACCCTTCTTCAGACTGATGTGACGGTGGGGAGGGGGAGAGAAGAAAGGAAGAGGCGGAGACAGTGGGCTGTGGGAGAGCTGGGAAGGGGAGGGGAAGGAGGGAGAAAGCAGGGACTACCTGAAATTGGGGAAGTCAATGTTCATACCGCTGGGATGTAAACTGCCCAAGCGGAATATGAGGTGCTGCTCCTCCAATTTGCGGTGGGACTCACTCTGGCCATGGAGGAGGCCCAGGACACAAAGGTTGGATTCAGAATGGGAGAGGGAGTTGAAGTGCTGGGCCACCGGGAGATCAGGTTGGTTATTGCGCACCGAGCAGAGGTGTTGGGCGAAGGATCGGCAAATGTATTTATTTATTTATTCATCACCTTCATTTATCATCTTAATGTTGATTTATCATCTTAATGTGTTCAGATTCTTAAAGCACGCTCTCTCGGTCTTTCTGCTGAACTAACATTCCCAATGAGCTGGCACGAAATGATCTCGTGGCTTGGTATCGGGGGAAATCTTTAGCGTCCCAGTTCGGGCCCGGGATTGTTTGTGGTTTTTTTTTTTCCACTTGTAACTGAGCCCACTTCAGGGGGCAGGGAGCATTTGGGTATCTTGTTGGGCTGAGAAAAACTGTCCTCCTGTGGATGCCACAGATAGAATGAGCCTTGTTGTCTGATCTGGAGGGGTGGGTGAAAGCATTGTGATCACAACTGCGCAAAAAAAAAAGAGCTTGACCTCTCGATGACCCTGGCCAAACAAAGACAATGCAGGAGAGGCTTCTTTTGACACCGATACCCCATTGAGGCTTGTTTTTCTTTTAAGCAGACCACTGACGCTGACATGACCCACACAGACTTCCAGGTAGTGGCGTTCAAAATGCCTGAGACAAGGAACTCCCAAGTTTGTCTAAGTCGGAATGGGAACGTGGTGCGGAGGGCACGATCAAATGGGAGGGAGTGCAGCGTAGGTTCACCAGGTTAATTCCCGGGATTGCGGGACTGTCATATGCTGAGAGAATGGAACGGCTGGGCTTGTACACTCTGGAATACGGCTCCTTCGAGGCCAGCAACGCCATTCAATATGATCATGGCTGATCATCCAGAATCAGTACCCCGTTCCTGCTTTTAGCCCTAAGATCTAAATCCAACTCTCTCTCGAAAAATGTCCAATGAATTGGCCTCCACTCCGGGATGGCGGGACTGTCATATTATGAAAGAACGGAGCGGCTGGGCTTGTACACTCTATAGTTTAGAAGGATGAGAGGGGATCTTATTGAAACATATAAGATTGTTAAGGGTTTGGACACGCTAGAGGCAGGAAATGTGTTCCCGATGTTGGGGGAGTCCAGAACCAGGGGCCACAGTTTAAGAATAAGGGGTAAGAAATTTAGAACGGAGACGAGGAAACACTTTTTCTCACAGAGAGTTGTGAGTCTGTGGAATTCTCTGCCTCAGAGGGCGGGGGAGGCCGGTTCTCTGGATGCTTTCAAGAGAGAGCTAGATAGGGCTCATAAAGATAGCGGAGTCAGGGGATATGGGGAGAAGGCAGGAACAGGGTACTGATTGGGGATGATCAGCCATGATCACATTGAATGGCAGTGCTGGCTCAAAGGGTAGGATGGCCTACTCCTGCACCTATTGTCTATTGTCTAAATGGCCCTGGAGAGGTGTTTAGCACAGGAGATGTGAGTGAAACACTGAGTGCGGGGATGTGCGTTTCAGATTCCTTCTCTTCCAGAGTCGTGTTACGTGGGTGAAGAAGTGCACACATTTTAACGGGTAATTTGATCCTTGCCTTCGTCCCGCGGAGCTGAAGAGCAGACGGGGGTGGGGGGGGGGGGGGGGGGGGGGGGGGACTCCACACACGGAAGTGGCGGATAAGTGGTGAGAAAATAGGGGAACAGGGCATGAAGCAATGTCCGATCACCACTTAGCAGTCCCCGTTCTTTGTCTCTGTGGATTCTTTTCCCAGGAACAAATAGATGGGAGTAAATAAAAGGCCAAACAACAGCAGTGGGCCATATCTTTGCAGCGCACATGCTGGCAGGACAACTTGAGCAGGAAGCTGAGAGAGCGTGGTGTGGCCAAGTGTTATCTCTCCAGCTCATTGTTTGCTGCCCTGAGTCCTGGATGCAATTTCCCCCCACCAAGTAAAACGCTTCCTGTAGCCTTCCTCCACCATAATATGTGTGTGTTTTCATCAAGATCTTTAAGCCCAGATCGTTCAGCTTTCTGTTCGCATGTAACGAGGGTACATTTAGTTTGGAGGGTAAGGTGGCCGTCACAGGGGCGCAGCGGTAGAGGTGCAGCGCCAGGACCCGGGTTCAATCCCGACTACGGGTGCTGTCTGTACGGAGTTTGCATGTTCTTCCCGTGACCTGCGTGGGTTGTCTCCATGATCTTCGGTTAATATACAATAGACAATAGGTGCAGGGGAGGCCATTCGGCCCTTCGAGCCAGCACCGCCATTCAATGTGATCATGGCTGATCATCCCCAATCAGTACCCCGTTCCTGCCTTCTCCCCATATCCCCTGACTCCGCTATCTTTAAGAGCCCTATCTAGCTCTCTCTTGAAAGCATCCAGAGAACCTGCCTCCACCGCCCTCTGAGGCAGAGAACTCCACAGACTCACCACTCTCTGTGAGAAAAAGTGTTTCCTCGTCTCGTTCGCTTCTTTCTTATTTTAAACTGTGGCCCCTGGTTCTGGACTCCCCCAACATCGGGAACATGTTTCCTGCCTCTAGTGTGTCCAAAACCTTAAAAATCATAGGCCTCCACCGCCCTCTGAAGCAGAGAATTCCACAGACTCACAACTCCCCATGTGAAAACGTGTTTCCTCCTCAAGACCCCACACTCCAAAGACATGCAGGTTTGTAAGTTAATTGGCTGGGTATAAATGTAAATTGTCCCTGGTGTGTGTAGGAGCGTGCGGGGATCGCTGGTCGGTGCGGACTCAGCGGGCCGAAGGGCCTGTTTCCGCGCTGTTTCTCTAAACTAAACGAAACAAACTTAACTTAATGAGGTAAAGGACTTAAGGCACTTGGCAGAAGCGTAAGGAAGCAAAGTTTGAATCGGATACGAAGACAGAAGAGCAGGTGAGCAAAAGCTTGTTGCAGTGGTTAGTTTTTGAGAAGTATCTTCAGGAAAGAGAGAAATCTGGAATGAGAATTTTAGAAGAAGAAGAGAGTTTAATTGTCATGCGTCCCAGATAGGACAATGACATTCTTGCTTGCTGCAGAACAGATAAATAAAGTCCAGTGTGCATATATACACATGCACATTTACTCAATAATAAACTAATATAGTGCAATAATAATTATAGTCTGTTGTAGTTCAGAGCGTATTTGTTGTTGTGTTTAGTAGCCTGATGGATGTGGGGAAGGAGCTGTTCCTGAACCTGGACGTTAGTTTTCAGGCTCCTGTACCTTCTTCCCGCTGGCAGTGGTGAGATGAGTGTGTGGCCAGGATGGTGTGGGTCCTTGATGATGCTGCCAGCCTTTTTGAGGCAGCGACTGCGATAGATCCCCTCGATGGTGGGGAGGTCAGAGCCGGTGATGGACTGGGCAGTGGTCACAACTTTCTGCAGTCTTTTCCGCTCCTGGACGCTCAAGTTGCCGAACCAAGCCATGATGCAACCGGTCAGCAAGCTCTCTAACGTGCACATGTAGAAGTTCAGGAGAATCCTCCTCGACAAACCGACTCTCCGTAAACTTCTCAGGATGTAGAGGCATTGAAGTGCTTTCTTTATAATTGCATCAGAGTGCTGGGTCTCGGAAAGATCGTTGGAAATATGCACGCACAGGAATTTAAAGATTTTGACCCTTTCCACCATCGTCCCATTGATATAAACGGGATTGTGGGTCCTCAACCTTCCAAAGTCCAAAGTCCACAATTAGTTCTTTGGTTTTGCTGATGTTGAGAGCCAGGTTGTTGTGCTGGTACTAATTGGTCAATTGACGTGGCAACTGAACACACAGCCACCAAATGTGGAACAATTCAAATTAGGGGCCAGAAGTGAAGGATGTGTCGGAGTGAAGAGCTACAAGCGTTTAATTATCAGATGTATCGAGTACAGGACAATGACGTTCTTAGATAGACACAGAGTGCCGGAGTAACTCAGCAGGTCAGGCAGCATCTGTGGAGAACATGGATAGGTGACGTTTCAGAGAGTGCTGGAGTAACTCAGCGGGTCAGGGCATCTGTGGAACGAAATGGATAGGTAGACGGTTTCACAGAGTGTGAAGAGTAACTCAGTGGGTCAGGCAGCATCTGTGGAGAACAATGACGACAGAGTGCTGGAAGTAATCAGGCAGCATGTGGAGAAAAATGTATAGGTGACTTTTTTCCAGAGTGCTGGAGTAACTCAGCGGGTCAGCAGCATCTGTGGAGAAGCTGTTAGGTGACGTTTGTGCTGGAGTAACTCAGCGGGTCAGGCAGCATCTGTGGAGAACATGTATAGTGACGTTTCACAGAGTGCAGGAGTAACTGGGTCAGGCGCAGTGTGGAGAACATGTAGAGGATGACGTTTCACAGAGTGCAGGAGTAACTCAGCGGGTCAGGCAGGGCTGATCTGTGGAGAACATGGGATAGGTGACGTTTCAGGTTGAGACAGCCTTTCTTCAGAACCAGGGAGAAAAAGCAAAGCCCAAAGGCATCTCATATTGCGCTCGGGCAGTTTACAAGCCCAGTGGTATGAACATATGAGGTGCTGTTCTCTCCAACTTGCAGGTGGCCCCGGCTTTCCCTCTCTCGTTGCTCTATCCCTCTCCCACCCGTGGAGGATGCACCAGACTCTTGAGGTTTTCACCCACACACCAGACAAGGGGCCTGTTTCCTTTATCATCGTTTACTTTTCTGCATATCTTTCATCATTGTTCTTTATCTCTCCACATCACCGTCTATATCTCTCGTTTTTCTCCCTGACCGAGTCTGACGGAAGGTGTTCGCGACCCGAAACGTCGCCCATTCCTTCTCCAGATGCTGCCTGTTCCGCTGAGTTACTCAGTTTTGTGTGTCTATCTTTGATATATCAGTGATATGGAGAGATATAGAACTAATTAATGAAAGATATATCTAAAAAAGTAACTACATAATGAAAGGTAGACAAAAGTGCTGGAGAAACTCAGCGGGTGCAGCAGCATCTTGGAGCGAAGGAAATAGGCAAACATTTTGGGCCGAAACCCTTCTTCAGACTCATAATGAAATCCTTTTACTTGCACCAGCATAACAGGGCCTGTACATGCAATTACACACAAATAAATATACATAGATAATAATGGTATAGATTAATAAGCATAACACCAGATAACCCTGTCACAATAACTATAATAGATCAAGTGCGATGTGGAGATGGAGAGGGTGAAGACAGTAGGACTTGAACGGTTGGCAAAGGGGAGAATGTTAAAATCCAGGTGGCATCAATCCAAGAGTTTATGAGGGTACACAAAGAAGCTGGGAGAAACTCAGGGGTGCAGCAGCATCTAAGGAGCGAAGGAGATAGGCGACGTTTCGGGTCGAGACCCTTCTTCAGACTGAGTTTTATGAGTGTGGGTAACTGGGTCAATGACCTGAAGATCTGTGGAGGCCAAGCCAATGGAGATAGATTGATTCTTGATTCGTTGGGTGTCAAGGGTTATGGGGGAGAAGGCAGGAGAATGGGGTTAGGACAATAGACAATTGGTGCAGGAGTAGGCCATTCAGCCCTTAGAGCCAGCACCACCATTCAATGTGATTATGGCTCATTGTACACAATTAGTTCCCCCGTTCTGCCTTCTCTATAATGACTCCTCTATTTTTAAGAGGCCGGGGGAGAAAACAAGGACTACCTGAAATTGGAGAAGTCAATGTTCATACCGCTGGGGTGTAAACTTCCCAAGCGGAATATGAGGTGCTGCTCCTCCAATTTACGGTGGGCCTCACTCCTGGCCATGGAGGAGGCCCAGGACAGAAAGATCGGACTGAATCTGGAGGTGTACGTTTTCACTACTGTACCTCTTGCTTATGGGAGAGGGGAGAAGAGGGAGTGGTGGGGGTGCGACTGGCCCTTGGTTATGCTGCTGGACCAACAATATACCCAACATTGGGACACTTTAACTTGTACGTAATAACGATTGTTAAAAATCTAAACAATTAAAGTTCTAATTCACTCATTACGTTATCCAGTAGTGAGTATTAGTTGACGTAGGTGTCAGTGGCAGCACGGAGGCGCAGTGGTAGAGTTGCTGCTCACAGCGCCAGAGACCCGGGTTCCATCCCGACTACGGCGCTGTCTGTACGAGTTTGCACGTCCCGTGACCTGCGTGGCTTTCCGGGCGCTCCGGTTTCCCCACACTCCAAAGACGTGCGGGTTTGTAGGTTAATTGGCTTCTGTAAATCGTCCTGGTGTGTGTAGGAGTGCGTGTGATCGCAGGCCGGCACGGACTTGGTTGGCCGAAGGGCCTGTTTCTACACTGTTATCTCTAAAATCTAAAAGACTAAAGCAATCTTGTGGCCCAGTGTCAGTCACCAAGATCTGTTCATGGGCATAGATTTGTTGCACTGTGACAGTTTCTCGTGAGTTGTGGAAAGCGCCTGTCCCACTTACGCTAACTTTTTCGGCGACTGCGGACTCGTCACAGGTCGCCGAAAATGTTCAACGTGTTTGAAAATCCAGCGGCGACCAGAAAGACGCTACGACTCTTTGGGCGGCTGAGGAGACGACTCACGACCATACAGGCGACCCCCTGGCGGCATGCCCCCCTGGTGACACCCCGCGACCCTGTGTCCCCAGGTTGTCGCCTGTATGTCGTGAGTCGTCACCTTAGTCACCAGACAGTCGTGTGTCTTTCTGGTCCCTTTCTGGTTAAGGGGGGACTTGATTGAGGTCTTTAAAATGATGAAAGGGATAGACAGAGTTGACGTGGATACGTTTTTCCATTGAGGGTAGGGAAGGATCAAACAAGAGGGCATGACATGAGAATTAAGGGACAGAAGTTTCGGGGTAACGTGAGGGGGAACTTCTTTACTCAGAGGGTGGTGGCTGTGTGAATGAGCTTCCAGCAGAAGTGGTGGAGGATCGATTTTAACATTTAAGAGTAAAGTGGATAGGTATATGGACGTGAAGGGAATGGGGGAGGGGTATGGGTCTGAGCGCAGGTAGATGGGACTAGGGAAAAACAAATGGTCGGCACGGACTGGAAGGGCCGAGAGGGCCTGTTTCCCAGCCCGTGCTGTAATTGTTATTTGTTATTTGTTTTGTTGGTCCCACTGGATTTTCAACATGTTGAAAACCTTCGGCGACCTATGACGGGTGCCGGCAGTCGCCGAAAAAAGTTGCGTAAGTGGGACAGGCCCTTGAAGAGTTAACTCATATTGTGACCTGACGAAGAAGTTAATGTGAATAATATCTCCCCCCAAAAATAATATTCTATTTACAGGAATTCTTGAGTAGAGAACGCAAAATGTTTGTTTGTTTTCAAAGATTGTAAGGGCAACAGATGTTTAATTGATTGAGTGAGTTAGAACGGGGCAAATAGAACATAGAACAGGTCAGAACAGGAACAGGCCCTTCAGCCCACAATCTCTGTGCTGAACATGATGAAACGTTGAACTAATCCCCTCTGTTGTCCCATACCCCTCCATTCCCTGCAAGATTTTGTTTGGAGATACAGCGCAGAGACTGGCCTTTTGGCCCACCAACCAGCCATCGCCCATACTGTTGGACATACTGGTGACAAACTACAGAAGCCAATTAACCTACAAACCTGCAAGTCTTTAGAATGTGGGAGCTATACTGGAGCACCCGGAGAAAACCCACGTTAGGTCACGGCAGGTCGTGCCTAAACCCACTGCAGGTCACGGGGAGAACGTGCAAACTCCGTACAGACAGCACCCATAGTCGGGATCGAACCCTGGTCACTGGTTGTCAAGGCTGCGGGGAGAAGGCAGGAGACAATAGACAGTAGGTGCAGGAGTAGGCCATTCGGCCCTTTGAGCCAGCACCGCCATTCAATGTGATCATGGCTGATCATCCCCAATCAGTACCCCGTTCCTGCCTTCTCCCCATATCCCCTGACGCCGCTATTTTTAAGAGCCCTATCTAGCTCTCTCTTGAAAGCATCCAGAGAATTCACCTCCACTGCCCACTGAGGCAGAGAATTGCACAGACTCAGAATGGGGTTGAGAGGGAAAGATAGATCAGCCATGACCCTAGTAGAGTAGAATCGATGGGCTGAAAGGCCTAAATCTGCTCCAATGTCTTATGGTCGTAATATTCAATGATGTGAGTGTCTGCTACTAAAAATCCAGACGACTCCCCATCACACCCCCCACCCCCACCCCCATTCCCGTACAAGCAAACAAAAGGAAATAAAGAGTATTCTTGGCGTCAGGCTAAATCCCTGCGTCACACTGTATCATCATTTCTGTTTGAGTTTAGCATGTTTGGTACATAAGCTCAGTACATCAAACTCACTTATCTGCTTGCTGCCTGTGCCACTCAGATAAGTGGCATCTAAGAAATTGTTCATCCACTGTTAATAAAAAGAGCTCACTTTGGGTAAACTGCAGCGGGGAGTTTACAGGGTAAATCTGGAAATATTTGGAGGCCTGCTTAGAGGCCGGGAATGCAGTCGGCAGCTGTCTGGAACGGCACGCTGGTGTGTCCGCCCGCCCGCCACGCTTTATGCCTCTCCGCATCTTGCTCACTCTCGAGACCGTGAAGGAAAGCAGTAGACTTTACAACCCGTAGTGGAAGAGCTAATCAGACTCGCACTTTAATATCATAAATCAAAACGCCTTGCGCGCCAAAATACAGAACGACGTAATAACGCTACGATTAGCGATGTCAGCCGGAAATTTTTTAATGGCAAGGGGCAGAGCTACAAGGCAGATACAAGCTGGATTTAACACTAAAGAGGAGGGGGGTGGGGTGGAAGGAAAAATATGAAGTGCTACCAATCCATAAAGGTATTGATTTTAGAAATTGTTTGTTCTGTGAAATGCTGGCTCTGGGGTCACCCACCTCCATCGGGGACTGATGTATGTTTATTCTGAGAGGCAGCCCTCATTCACCGCAGACTCTTCTCCAAAGCACTAAACTCATGCTGGAGGTGGCTGTCTAATTGGGATGACCAAGGGGGCAGGTTTCCATTGCAATGTGCCGACTGATATCGAGCTTTGGAATTTGGTGTCAGCTTTTGTTAGGTAGGATAATTACTCTCTTGAAAAGGGTAATGCCTCAGGTTGCTGGGACACTTGTTCATTCAGTCAGATCGCTTTTATACCACCTCAGCAGTGGTGCAAGACAATTTTTTCCGAATGTTACGACAAGTTCGGTGAGCCTTTTAAAGATTGTGTCCAGAGGAAAAGTTGGTCAAGTTAGCAACGGATTACTGAATGAATGAATGAATGAATGAATGAATAGGTTTATTGGCCAAGTATTCACATACAAAGAATTTGTCTTGGTGCTCCGCCCGCAAGTGACAACAATGACATACAGTGACTGTTAGGAATGACTCATAAAACATTAAACATTAATAATAAAACAATATTGATTAAACATGTGAATTAAATAAAATACCAGAGCAAAAGGAGGCTACAGATTTTTGGTTATTGAGTAGAGCAACTACTCGTGGCTAAAAACTGTTTTTATGTCCGGCTGTGGCAGCTTTGACAATCCGGAGTCGCCTTCCAGAGGGAAGTGATTCAAAGGGTTTGTGGCCAGGGTGAGAGGGGTCAGAGATGATCTTGCCCGCTCGCTTCCTGGCCCTTGCAGTGTACAGTTCATCAATGGAGGGAAGGTTGCAGCCATTAGCCAATTAAAGGATGATAATAGGTGCAAGAATAAGGGCCAGGCCATTTAGGAGTGAGATGAGGAAAAACTTTTTTCATCAAGATTCAGAGTTGTGAATCTACATAGATACTTTTCAATCCTCATAATTGTCAAAAGCCGTACCTTGACAAAAATCTCTGCAGAAGATTGCTTCCATCGCGATAATTGGAAACAGACAATGTTGAACTTTGTCTGGCGTGATCATTTCAAAATTTGGACACACTCTGAATCCTGAAGATTCAGCCGAAAATAACTCCTGTTCTGCATATTTGCCTGAAGAATTTTATAACTGAGACAGAAATGTGTTTAGTTTAGTTCAGAGATACAGGGCGGAAACAGGCCCTTCGGCCCACCGAGTCCGGGCCGACCAGCGATCCCCGCACATTAACACTATCCTACACACACACACTGGGGGCAATTTACACTTATACCAATCCAAGCAACCTGCAATCCTGCACATCTTTGGAGTGTGGGGGGAAATGGAAGATCTCGGTGAAAACCCACGCAGAACAATAGACAACAGACAGTAGGTGCAGGAGTAGGCCGTTTGGCCCTTCGAGCCAGCACCGCCATTCAATGTGATCATGGCTGATCATCCCCAATCAGTACCCCGTTCCTGCCTTCTCCCCATATCCCCTGACTCCACTATCTTTAAGTGCCCTATCTAACTCTCTCTTGAAAGTATCCAGAGAACATGCCTCCACCGCCCTCTGAGGCAGAGAATTCCACAGACTCACAACTCTCTGTGAGAAAAAGTGTTTCCTCGTCTCTTGTTCTAAATGGCTTACCCCTTATTCTTAAACCGTGGCCCCTGGTTCTGGACTCCCCCAACATCGGGAACATGTTTCCTGCCTCTAACGTGTCCAAACCCTGCAAACCTGTACATCTTTGGAGTGCGGGGGGAAACAGTCAAGAACTCGGAGAAAACCCACGCCGGTCACGGGAGAGCGTGCAAACTCCGTACAGACAGCACCCGTGGTCGGGATGGAACCCGGGTCTCTGGCTTGACATTTATCCCGGCTGAATTGTCATAAAAGGCTACACTGTTGTCGCAGTGTGTTGTGTTCTATTTCTACACTTCATTCCAGGGACTGTAATGGAATAGCATTTGGAGGAACTGATGCAATTGTTTAGCCTGCTTAGCCGCGGATGAATTTCGAAGCATTTATTGCTCGCTGGTAGAAATCTATTTTCTAAAAGGAAATGGCCTCATTTTATATAGCAGGCGAGATTCCCAAGTTGCTCTGCTAAAGGCACGTGCACAAGAAATGTGTTTAAACTCCATGTAGTTTTACTACCAAGGTACTTTTAACCATCGCAGCAAGTCCCAGACGTATTCAAACTCCACCTGAAATTATTTGTTAAACAAAGCAGGAGTTTTAACATCAGGCCACGCTTCAGTGTACACAATTACATTTCTTCCCTCTGCTTGTCTATCAGACTGAGCCATGTGAAGGGAAAATGTAAGAACAAGGCACTGCACAGTCTGAAGGAGGGTCTCGAGCTGAAACGTCACCCATTCCTTCTCTCGCTGCCTGACCCGCTGAGTTACTCCAGCACTCTGTGAAACGTCACCTATCCATGTTCCCCACAGATGCTGCCTGACCCGCTGAGTTACTCCAGCACTCTGTGAAACGTCACCTATCCATGTTCTCCACAGATGCTGCCTGACCCGCTGAGTTACTCCAGCACTCTGTGAAACGTCACCTATCCATGTTCTCCACAGATGCTGCCTGACCCGCTGAGTTACTCCAGCACTCTGTGAAACGTCACCTATCCATGTTCTCCACAGATGCTGCCTGACCCGCTGAGTTACTCCAGCACTCTGTGAAACGTCACCTATCCATGTTCTCCACAGATGCTGCCTGACCCGCTGAGTTACTCCAGCACTCTGTGAAACGTCACCTATCCATGTTCTCCACAGATGCTGCCTGACCCGCTGAGTTACTCCAGCACTCTGTGAAACGTCACCTATCCATGTTCTCCACAGATGCTGCCTGACCCGCTGAGTTACTCCAGCACTCTGTGAAACGTCACCTATCCATGTTCCCCACAGATGCTGCCTGACCCGCTGAGTTACTCCAGCACTCTGTGAAATGTCACCTATCCATGTTCTCCACAGATGCTGCCTGACCCGCTGAGTTACTCCAGCACTCTGTGAAACGTCACCTATCCATGTTCTCCACAGATGCTGCCTGACCCGCTGAGTTACTCCAGCACTCTGTGAAACGTCACCTATCCATGTTCTCCACAGATGCTGCCTGACCCGCTGACTCCAGCACTCTGTGAAACGTCACCAGTCCTTGTACTCCAGAGATGCTGCCTGACCCGCTGAGTTACTCCAGCACTCTGTGAAACGTCACCTATCCATGTTCTCCACAGATGCTGCCTGACCCGCTGAGTTACTCCAGCACTTTGTGTGTTTTTTTTTTGTAAACCAGCATCTGCCGTTCCTTGTTCTTCACCTTCAGTTTGAAGATTAATAGAGGTCTATCATCGTTAATAATAGGCAGGGCCTCAGCAGGATAATTTAGGGCCATGACTGTATTGTGAATGTCAGGAAGTCCAAATTAAAAGCAATCCCAAGAACAGATAAAAACAAAATTCTTAGAGATCTAAAAGTGTCCAACATTTGTAGCAAGCATTGATTTTTGTATAGGCTGTTTATTCACAACAGAATTCAGTTAGAGTGTTCTGTGTTATCTCGTAGATTGATACCAAGAGCAATTTATATTTATGTGGATACAAGGAACAGCAGATGGTGGAATATTGGGCAATGCACCAGACTCAAGCACTCAGTGGGTCAGGCAGCATCTGTGGAGGGGAACGGGCAGATGATGTTTTGGGTCAGGATCCTTCTTTAACTATTAATAGAGCAAAAATATTTCAAAGAACTCCATCAAAGTGTAACACCGATTACGTTTATTATTGCCACGTGTAGCGAGGTACAGTGAACAGCTTTGTTCTGCGTGCTGTCCAAACAGATCAGGTAACACTACACATAAATACAATCAGGTCAAACTCCAGTCCAATAGGTGGGGTAAAGGGGAAGATACAGAGTGCAGAATATAGTTCTCAGCATTGTAGCGCATCAGTTCCAGAGACAAAGTCCAACGTCCGCAATGGGGTAGAGGTGAATCGGACAGTGCCCCGTTAGGTCACTATGGGGGATGATATGACCGATATGTGAAGTAGAGGTTTGTTTTCTGGAATGTTGTGAAGGAAGAGAGAGACAGAGAGGTGGAGAGTGATAGTCACACAGCTGTGCCAGCTACACGAGTCCCACCTGCCTGCATGTTGCCCATATCCCTCTAAACCTGTCCTATCCATGTTACTTAAACGTTGGGGTAGTCCCAGCTTCAACTACTTCCTTTGGCAGCTCGTTCCATACACCCACCACCATCTCATGTGTGGAAAAAGATAGCCAACTGGATCGTATTAAATCTTTCCCCCCTCGGCTTAAACCTATGTCCTGTGGTTCTCAAATGCCCTACTCTGGGCAAGAGACTCTGTGCATCTACCCGATCTATTGGGGTACCAGATCTAATGGGGTTCCAGATCTCATGGGTGCCAGATCTGTTGGGGTAATGATCTGTTGGGGTAATGATCTATTGGGGTACCAGATCTATTGGGGTAATGATCTATTGGGGTAATGATCTATTGGGGTACCAGATCTATTGGGGTAATGATCTATTGGGGTAATGATCTATTGGGGTAATGATCTATTGGGGTAATGATCTATTGGGGTAATGATCTATTGGGGTACCAGATCTATTGGGGTGTCATGATCTATTGGGGTACCAGATCTATTGGGGTAATGATCTATTGGGGTACCAGATCTATTGGGGTAATGATCTATTGGGGTAATGATCTATTGGGGTAATGATCTATTGGGGTAATGATCTATTGGGGTACCAGATCTATTGGGGTACCAGATCTATTGGGGTAATGATCTATTGGGGTACCAGATCTATTGGGATAATGATCTATTGGGTTACCAGATCTATTGGGGTACCAGATCTATTGGGGTAATGATCTATTGGGGTAATGATCTATTGGGGTACCAGATCTATTGGGGTAATGATCTATTGGGGTACCAGATCTATTGGGGTACCAGATCTATTGGGGTAATGATCTATTGGGGTACCAGATCTATTGGGGTAATGATCTATTGGGGTAATGATCTATATGGGTGCCAGATCTATTGGGGTAATGATCTATTGGGGTACCAGATCTATTGGGGTACCAGATCTATTGGGGTAATGATCTATTGGGGTAATGATCTATTGGGGTAATGATCTATTGGGGTAATGATCTATTGGGGTAATGATCTATTGGGGTAATGATCTATTGGGGTAATGATCTATTGGGGTACCAGATCTATTGGGGTACCAGATCTATTGGGGTACCAGATCTATTGGGGTGCCAGATCTATCGGCTGGGGCAGGAGTTGCAGAACAATAGACATTGCCAGCTGAAGCCACGAGTACCAATGGCAAAGCCATTCACATCTGGGTGCGGTAACATCGCTCCCATAGACCAATTGGCAACGTTTATGTCATTCTTCCAGTTTTGTCCAAAAGTCGTAGCTCTTAAAACTTTAAAGTTGGGAGGGGGTGAAAGACAAATCTAATTCCGTTCTCAAATGGTGCGGGATAGTGCAGCACAGTAGAGTAATTTAAAAATAAGGATTGTTTTTTAGTAGAGTTTGTTTGGCAGGCTGAGGCATGAACTCTGTGCTAAAGTTACTCCCCCCCCCCCCCAATAAATCACAGCAGCAGGTTCGGTCGAATACATGTGGGACACATTGAACCTTTTGAGCAGTACATTGCTAGTAAAAGTTGTAGCCAGTTATACGCTCCTCTCCAGTCCGTTTGCGGAGAGCTTTGCCAAACGATCAGGGATCTCACACACAGTCCCGTCAGCAAGAGTGTCCGCTCACTAAGGAGCAGTCTGAGCAGAAGATTAGTTTGGATTAGATAGACACAGAGTGCTGGAGTAACTCAGCGGGTCAGGCAGCATCTGTGGAGAACATGGATAGGTGACGTTTCACAGAGTGCTGGAGTAACTCAGCGGGTCAGGCAGCATCTGTGGGGAACATGGATAGGTGACGTTTCACAGAGTGCTGGAGTAACTCAGCGGGTCAGGCAGCATCTGTGGAGAACATGGATAGGTGACGTTTCACAGAGTGCTGGAGTAACTCAGCGGGTCAGGCAGCATCTGTGGAGAGGAGGAATGGGTGAACGGTTTAGTTTAGTTTGGTTTAGAGACACATCGCGGAAACAGTCCCTTCGGCCCATCGAGCCCACTGTAGTTTCAGGTCAGTCCATTGTCCCGTGTACCGAGGTACAGTGAGAAGCTTTTGTTGCGTGCTAACCCGTCAGCGGAAAGACAATACATGATCACAATCGAGCCGTCCACAGTGTACAGATACAGGATAGAGGGAATAACGTTTAGTGCAAGGTAAAGCCAGCAAAGTCCGAACAAGGATATTATGTTTAAGGAGGAACTGCAGATGCTGGAAAATCGAAGGTAGACAAAAATGCTGGAGAAACTCAGTGGGTGCGGCAGCATCTATGGAGCGAAGGAAATAGGCAACGTTTCAGGCCGAAACCCTTCCGGGTTTCGGCCCGAAACGTTGCCTATTTCCTTCCGGGTTTTGGCCCGAAACGTTGCCTATTTCCTTCGCTCCATAGATGCTGCTGCACCGGCTGAGTTTCCCCAGCATTTTCTGTCTACCTCCGATCAAGGATAGTCCGAGGGTCCGAGGGATGGTTCAGTTGCCTGATTACAGCTGGGAAGAAACTGCCCCTGAATCTGGAGGTGTGCGTTTTCACAGTGGTCGGGCCCTGACCTGATACGCCACCTGTTCCTTCCCACTGTAGATGCTGCCTGACCAGCTGCATTCCTCCAGCACACTGTGTTGTGCTCACCATAATCCGTCATCCCAGCAGAGAGTCAAATGACGACAGATGACGACAGCGTTGGTGGCGTTAGTGTTGTACGTGCGTGGCTCACTGACCCAAATCTAGAGGCTGAGAACACAAGAGCTATCAATAAATCCAAAAGACAAATGTTGGAGCGACTGTGGACACACAGGACCAGCTTAGATGGGGCATGCTGGTAGGCCATGCCAACAACGGCAGCGCAGCGGGTAGAGTCGCTGCCTCACAGCGCCGGAGACCCGGGTTCCATCCCGACTACGGGCGCTGTCTGTACGGAGTTTGCACGTTCCCCCCGTGACCTGCGCGTGGGTTTTCTCCAAGAACTTTGGGTTCCTCCCACACTCCAAAGACGCGCGGGTTTGTAGTTTGATTGGTTTGGTGGAAAAAAATGCAACAAAAACTGTCCCTAGTGTGTGTCGGACAGTGTTAATGTGTGGGGATTGTTGGTCGGGACGGACTTGGTGGGCCGAAGGGCCTGTTTCCGCACTGTATCTCTAACCTAGTCTGTGGAACCTAGTCTGTGGAATTCTCTGCCTCAGAGGGCGGTGGAGGCCGGCTCTCTGGATACGTTCAAGCGAGAGCTAGATAGGGCTCTTAAAGATAGTGGAGTCAGGGGATATGGGGAGAAGGCAGGAACGGGGTACTGATTGGGGATGATCAGGCATGATCACATTGAATGGCGGTGCTGGCTCGAAGGGCCGAATGGCCTACTCCGGCACCTATTGTCTATTGTCTTGTCCAGGTACCTATTACATCTTCCCTTAGAGCATGGTCAAGAATGCGGGCTTCATAGAGCGGTAGAGTTATAGTTTCCATACAGGCCCTTTCGGCCCAACTTGCCCATGCTGGCCAACATGCCCCATCTACACTAGTCCCGACACAACCCACATTGAGCCCATGTCCCCCTAAACCTGTCCTATCCGTGTTTAGTTTTGCTTATTGTCACGTGTACCGAGGTACAGTGAAAAGCTTTGTTTGTTGCATCCTATCCAGTCAGCGGGAAGACTAATAATAACCCAGTTGTCCACAGTGTACAGATACAGGATAAAGGGAATAACATTTAGTGCAAGATAGAGTCCAATTAAAGATAGTCCAAGGGTCTTCAACAAGGCAGATGGTGCGTCAGGACCGCTCGCTCCTCTGCTCCAATGTTCCAATTTTAAGGTGAAGGGGAAAAGATTTAATGGGAATCTGAGGGGTAACTTTTTCACACAGAGGGTGCTGGGTGTATGGAACAAGCTGTTGGAGGAGGTAGTTGAGGCTGGGACTATCACAATGTTTAAGAAACATTGAGACAGGTACATGGATAGGACAGGTTTGGAGGGACATGGACCAAACGCGGCAGGTGGGACTAGTGTAGAGGGGGCATGTTGGCCGGTGTGGTCAAGTTGGGCTGAAGGGCCTGTTTCCACACTGCATCACTCTATGACTCTAGAGATGGGACATGTTGGCCGGTGTGGGCAAGTTGGGCCAAAGGGCCTGTTTCCACACTGTCTCACTCCCTATGACGCGAGCTGGTGAGAGGATGTTTCAGGATGGTTGCGGCAGGACCTCCAGAATGGTGTGAAGGGAGGGTGTGCCACGGTTTTGCTCTCTATCCAGCTATTTGCTGAGCAAATAGACATGGCATGTGCAGAGCAGACTGCTGTTAACGGTGCCAAAAGCAGGCTCTGGCCTTCCACACATTGACTGTTCTGTGGTTTCACTTGGCACGCTGTGTATTTCTGGGGCTTGTGTGTAAATATCTGCGATTTCTTTTTGTTGCAGCTTTTATTGAACCAAAGTACACAACCATACCACTCACCCCGACCAAGGCAGAAATCACCTCCAGTCACTGCCGAGGGCAGTGTGGGGTCATCTTGTTGGTATTCAGTTGCCCAAACAACATGAACATAGAAATATAGAAACATTTGTCCAGGAGTAGGCCATTCGGCCCTTCGAGCCAGCACCGCCATTCAATATGATCGCGGCTGATCATCCAGAATCAGTACCCCGTTCCTGCCTTCTCCCCATATCCCTTGATTCCGTTAGCCCGAAGAGCTAAATCTAACTCTCTCTTGAAAACATCCAGTGAATTGGCCTCCACTGCCTTCTGTGGCAGAGAATTCCACAGATTCACAGCTCTCTGGGTGAAGACATTTCTCCTCATCTCATGTCCTAAATGGCCTACCACTTATTCGTAAACTGTGTGCGACCCCTGGTTCTGGATTCCCCCAACATGGGGAACATTTTTCCTGCATCTACCCTGTCCAATCCTTTAAGTATGTTGGATGTTTCGAAAGAACGGCCAGCTACGGCTGGGAGATTGTAATCGGAAGAGTTGCAGTCATTGCCCTGTCTCTGTCCACCAAGTTTACATTAATTTGCAGGAGTGATACAATGAACCATTTGCTTGCCTAAAGGGCCGGTCCCACTTAGGCCATTTTTTAGGCGACTAGGCAGTCGCCAGATGGTCGCCGGGGTGACGCCTGTATGGTCGTGAGTCGTCTCCTCAGCCGCCCAAAGAATCGTAGCGTCTTTCTGGTCGCCGCTGGAATTTGAAATGTTCAAATATTTTCGACGACAATCGGCGACAGTTGGCTTGGCGCCAATGAGCGAAGCTTGTCTTCTCCTGACGTAGGCGCTGACGTAGGTTGTCGCCAGGTGCTGACGTCGGTGAATTCCATCGGCGACTACCTGCGTCAACCGGCGACAGGTACCGGAGAACTGAATTGCTTCAGTTGTCGCCGGCAGGGTGGTTGCTTGTCGTAGCTCGTCGCGGGTGGACGTGGGTTGTCGTAGGTGTGGTCGTAGGTGGACGTCCTAATGGGTCGCCGGTTGTTGGTAGCTTGCCGTAGTTGGACATCGACTAGGAGGTAGGTTGTTGTAGACATTGACATTGAGGGGGGGATGTCCAGTTGCCGGTTTTTCGGCGACCTGCTACGACTGTGACATTCGCCTAAAAATTTGCCTAAGTGGGACAGGCCATGGGCACAAATTCTTTTCTATATGATACGATGCAATATAATATCGTGCAGGACGAAACTGCAGATGCTGGTTTAATCCGAGCGGGCAGATAGACATGCTGGCACACAGGTAAGGGGTCGGTCACTCAGCGGGTCAGGCAGCATCTCTGGAGAGAAGGAATGGGTGATGCCAGAAAGGTCTCGACCCGAAAGATCGCCCATTTCTTCTCTCCAGAGCTGCCATCGGACCCGCTGACTTACTCCAGCTTTTTGCGCCTTTTTTTTGCAGAAGTTTATAATAATGGATTTGTATGTAAAGCAAGAATCCCACTGCACCTTGGTACACATGATCATTTCGAAACCATTAAAAAAAAATAAGTTCATCAGTTCATAAGTAATAGGAGCAGGATTTGGCCCATCAAGTCCTCTCCGCCATTCAGTCATGGCTGATCTATCTCTCCCTCCTAACCCCATTCTCCTGCCTTCTCCCCATAACCCCTGACACCCGTACTAATCAAGAATCTATCTATCTCTGCCTTAAAAATATCCGCTGACATGGCCTCAGAGGGCGGTGGAGGCCGGTTCTCCGGATACTTTCAAGAGAGAGCTGGATAGGGCTCTTAAAAATAGCGGAGTCAGGGGATATGGGGAGAAGGCAGGAACGGGGTACTGATTGTGGATGATCAGCCATGATCACATTGAATGGCTGGAAGGGCCGAATGGCCTACTCCTGCACCTATTGTCCATTGTCTATTGCCTATTGCCTCCACAGCCGTCTGTGGCAGAGAATTCCACAGATTCACCGCCACTAACAGAAAATAGAATTCAAGAAAAGTTGACCACGTGGCAAAAATATGCGTAAATTAGGGCGGCGCGGTGGCGCAGTTGGTAGAGTCACCGCTTCACAGCCGGAGAGAACCCGGTTCGATCCTAACCTCGGGTGCTGTCTGTGTGGAGTTTGCACGTTCTCTCTGTGACAACGTGGATTTTCTCCGTGTGCTCTGGTTTCCTCCCACATCCCAAATACGTGCAGGTTTGTAGGTTAAAAAGTCCCCTGTAAATTAGCCCTGAATGTGCCAAGAGTGCATGAGAAAGTGGGATGACAAGAATTTAGATAGAACTAATGATCGGTACTATTGCAACGGTGTTATAATAACATTTAAGAATCATTTAGACAGGTACTTGGATAAGGACAGGTTTGGAGGGTAATGGACCCAGCGCAGGCAAGTGGGACTAGTGTAGGTGGAATGTGTTGGCCGGTGTGGGCAAGTTGGGCCGAAGGGCCTGTTTCCCCGCTGTATCACTCTATGACTAGTGTGAACGGGTCATCGATGGATGTCGTCGACACTCTGGGACATGGGGTTTTCTTTCCACCCTCTATCTCTAAAACTAGGGTAACATCCCTGGGTAAAGGACTCAAAACCTGCAGGGCGCTGGTACATGGTGAGAGGTGAGAGATGAAGGAAGGACCTCAGAAGCATTTTTTTTCACTCAGAGGCTAGTCAGTGTGTGGAGTGAGCTGCCAGAGGAAGATGAAGAAGTGGTTACAATTCTATTTGGACAGATATATGGATAGGAATGGATTTGGGAGATATGGGCCAAATGCTGGCAAATGGGAGAATCCCAGTATGCCCAACCTATTCAACATGGGCAAGGTGGGCCGAAGGGCCTCTTTCAATGCTCTTTGATTCAGAACAATGATCCTGGGGATGTGGGTTAACCTATGGTGAGCGTTTGTCGGCACTGGGCCTGTACTCGCTGGAGTTTATAATGAGGAGGGGGACCTCATTGAAACTTACCGAATAGTGAAAGGCCTGGATAGAGTGGATGTAGAGAGGACGTTTCCACTAATTGTAAATTGTGCCTAGTATGGAGGAGAGTTTTAATGCACAGAAAGCTGGAGTAACCCAGCGGGTCAGGCAGCATCTGTGGAGAACATGGATAGGTGACGTTTCACAGAGTGCTGGAGTAACTCAGCGGGTCAGGCAGCATCTGTGGAGAACATAGATAGGTGACGTTTCACAGAGTGCTGGAGTAACTCAGCGGGTCAGGCAGCATCTGTGGAGAAACATGATAGGTGACGTTTCACAGAGTGCTGGGAGTAACTCAGCGGGTCAGCAGCAGCATCACTGTGGAGAAACATAGATAGGTGACGTTTCACAGAGTGCTGGAGTAACTCAGCGGGTCAGGCAGCATCTGTGAAGAACGTGGATGGTGACTTTCGGATCGAGACCCTTCTTCAGTCCAGGGGTCTCCACCAGGAATGTTCACCCATCCTTTGTTTTTTTTTTTTTTTTTTTTTTTTTTTTTCTTTTTTTTCTTTTTTTTTTTTTTTTTTTTTTTTTTTTTTTTTTTTCTTTTTTTTTTTCTTTTTTTTTTTTCTTTTTTTTTTCTATTTTTTTTCTTTTTTTTTTTCTTTCTTTTTTTCTTTCTTTTTTTTTATTTTTTTTTCTTTTTTTTTTTTTTTTTTTTTTTATTTTTTTTTTTTTTTTTTTTTTTCTTTTTTTATTTTTTTTTTTTTTTTTTTTTTTATTTTTTTTTTTTCTTTTTTATTTTTTCTCTTTTTTTTTTTTTTTTTTTTTTTTATTTTTTCTCTATTTTTTTTTTTTTTTTTTTTTTTCTTTTTTTTTTTTTTCTTTTTTTTTCACCCATCCTTTTTTTCCAGAGAAGCTGCCTGACCCGCTGAGTTACTCCAGCACTCTGTGTGTTATCTTTGGTGTAAACCAGCATCTGCAGTTCCTTCCTAACCCAAAAGCCTCTGTTGGATCGAGCTGCAACCAGTCACACAGAGATAAGCAGATGGTCCAGGAGATTTGAAGCAGGATTTATCCCGCAAACACCACAATGTTTTGCCCTTATCGTTAACTGGCATTAGTTGACAATGCTCATTCACAAATCCCTGTTATTTTCTGTAGACAAAGACCACAGTTGGACAAACGCCAGAACTCAAGGCTGTTGAAAGCTTCACCTTTGTTAGTGGCAGCAACTTGAATGAAGAAGACAAACCATCTTTTTTATTTCGCAGGAATAAATGGTGACAGACACATTGAGTTACATTCACTGGTTAGATTTTTTCTAAACAGACTTGGTGACCAAAGAAAACATCAAAAAGATGATTTTTAAAAAATTAATTACCAGTATGTTTTGAATGGGCATTTTAGGTATTGAGTAGCTCACAATCTAGCAAGAGTTAAAATTATAGGAGTTAGCAACACACACACACTTCCAGCCATACAGTTGCACGCATACACGTGCCGCGCAAATGCACACTCACACACACGCACACACTTCCACCCTACACAAAGCACGCGTGCACACACACCACACACGCACACGGCGCACACATATACCGTGCACGCGCATGCACACACACACGCACACACTAACACGCCACATACACGACACGCACACGCACCACACGCACACATACACACACACACGCACACCCCACACACACAACACACAACACACACACTTCACACAACACACACACACACACACACATCTCACACACACACACTCACACACACACACACACACACACACACACACACACACACACACACCCCACACACACAACACACACACACCACACACACACACCCCACACACACACCACTCACACACGCACACGCACACGCACACACACACAACACACACACAAGCCAACACACACACACATACATACGCACACACCACACACTCACACATACATACGCACACACACACACACACACAACCTAACGCACACACACACACACACACACACACACACACACACCACATGATTACACACACACACACACACACACACCACCCACACACACACACACACACCCCACACATACACACACACCACACACACACACACACACTAAAAACAACACACAACACCACACACACACACCCTCACACACACACACACACACACACACACACACACACACACACACACACACACACACACACACACACACACACACACACACACACACACACACACACACACACACACACACACACACACACACACACACACACACACACACACACACACACAGTTAACAGACCAGCAGCACAGCAGCAGTGGGGAGTGAGCAGGCGGCTGGGCTGTTTGTGGCGTGTCTGGATGTAGCAGAGAGAGGGGGGGAGGGCACGATGCCGTGACCTGTGGAGCGGGGACCCCTGCAGACATAACCATTCTGACCCATTGAATGGTCTGAATGTGATAAATGCTGCTTTATCGTCTTTTGAAAGGAAGTGGAGTGCAGCACAAACGCTCGGGCAATGCTTAAATGGACCAGTGCTCCGCGTTTGTGTGGAGAGTGCGTTTGAAATCTGAGCACTCCGGCAGGCCCTGAGCTGCCACAGGTCACCTGAATCTGTCCATTGGGGGAAGCCACAGGCCTTACAAGAAATTGCCCAATGGACGAATTTATGGAGAAATTCTTTTCCCCGCTGCCTGGGCTCCCTCACCAGGCCTTGGCCGATAACAATTTGGTTCAAGAACAAATCTTAAAAAAACAAAACAAATGTTCAAAGGACAAAGAGCGGTGATGAAAGGTTTGACAGTTTTGACTTACAATTCATCTGCAGTCTCACAGTTTAAGAATAAGGGGTAGGCCACTTAGGACTGGGTCGACTGGGCTGGCATTCAGTGGAAAATCAGAAGGATGAGAGGGAATCTTGTAGAAACATATGAAATTCTTAACGTTTAAAAAGGAACTGCAGATGCTGGAAAATTGAAGGTAGACAAAATTGCTGGAGAAACTCAGCGGGTGAGGCAGCATCTGTGGAGCGAAGGAATAGGCGAAGTTTTGGGTCGTTTACAATTTAGTTTATTGTCACGAATGGGCAATGTTTTGTGCCGAAACTCAGAAGGAAATAGGCAATGTTTCAGGCCGAAACCCGGAAGGGTTTCGGCCCGAAACGTTGCCTATTTCCTTCAGGGTTTCGGGCCAAAACGTTGCCCATTTCCTTCGCTCCATAGATGCTGCCGCACCCGCTGAGTTTCTCCAGCACTTTTGTCTACCTAAAATTCTTAATGGGTTGGACAGGCTAGAGGCAGGAAAAATGTTCCCCATGTTGAGGGGTGTGCAGAACCAGGGGTCACACACAATTTAAGAATAAGAGGTCGGTCATTTAGGACTGCGATGAGGACAAAACCTTTTCACCCAGAGAGTTGTGAACCTGTGGAATTCTCTGGCACAGAAGGCAGTGGAGGCCGATTCACTGGATGTTTTCAAGAGAGAGTTAGATTTAGCCCTTGGGGCTAACGGAATCAAGGGATATAGGGAGAAGGCAGGAACGGGGTACTGATTGGGGATGATCAGCCATGATCACATTGAATGGGGGTGTTCATCCCGATGTTGGGGGAGTCCAGAACCAGGGGCCACAGATTAAGAATAAGGGGTAAGCCATTTAGAACGGAGACGAGGAAACACTTTTTCTCACAGAGAGTTGTGAGTCTGTGGAATTCTCTGCCTCAGCGGGCGGTGGAGGCCGGTTCTCTGGATGCTTTCAAGAGAGAGCTAGATAGGGCTCTTAAAGATAGCGGAGTCAGGGGATATGGGGAGAAGGCAGGAACGGGGTACTGATTGGGGATGATCAGCCATGATCACACATTGTATGGTGGTGCTGGTTCGAAGGGCTGAATGGCCTACTCCTGTACCGATTGTCCATGTTCCTATGTTGTGTGCTTGCTTGCTAGTAAAATTGGATGTCCCTGTGAGATAGATATCTTATGCTATTGAGACACGAAGCTGGCTTGCTGTGCTCCCCCCCCCCCCCCTTTGCTTATAGTCGTGAAGCAAAAATACACATCGGCCTCACTGATTTTTAAAATCGTATTTCGAGGCGCGTGGAGTCAGTACGTGGTCAGGTAGCGGCAATTAGAGTGGCATCTCCTACAACCGTATCAAAAGAGATTACCCTAAATTAATCTGATAATGTCATGCAATGCCTAGAGAGGTCGTGCACGGGGAAAGGGGAAGGCCAATTGGAATGAATCAAAGCAACCAGGGCTAAAAACAGTGGTGCTGCTCACATGATGGGTGAGAACGCGCGTTGACTGTATATTGAACGAGTGCAGAACCTGTAGCCCCCCCTGCTCCCTTCATCCCTTCCTCCCTCTCTCCCTCCCCTCCCCCCCCATCTCCCCATTCCCCCGCTCCCTCTCCCCTCTATCCTCTCCTCTCCCCGCCTTCTCCTCTTCTCTTCTCCACTCCTCTCCCCCTCTCTCCCCCCTCTCTCCTTCCCCCTCCCTCTGCTCTCCTCTTCACTACCCTCCGTTACTCTCTCCCGTCTCCCCGTTCTTCTCCCCTTCTCCTCTCTCACCTCTCGCTTCCCGCTTGCTATTTTTTACTCCTGTTTCGTCCCTCCACCCCCCCCTCCCTCTCTCCCTCAACTCCCTCTCCCCTCCTCCTCTCTCTCTCCCTTCTCCCCTCTCTTCTTCTCTTCTCTCCCCTCTCTCACCCCCCCTCCCCCCTCACTCCCCCTCTCTCTTCTTCTCTCTACTCCCCCTCCCCCTCTCTCTCTCTCCTGCTCATTCCCCCCTCCTCCTCTCCCTCTCCCCTCTCTCCCCCCGCCTCTCCCTCCTCCCCTCCTCGTCGTCTCCTCCCCTCCCCCTTCTCCGTCTTCGCTCCTCTCTCTCATCTCCTCCTCTCTCGCGCTCCCCCTCTCTCTCCACCTTCTCCTCCCTCCTCTCCTCTCCCCTCTCCCCTCTCCCTTCTCTCTCCCCTCTCCCCTCCCTCCCCTCTCCCTCTCTCCCCTCTCCCCTCTCTCCTTCTCCCCCTCATCTCCCCTCTCCCCTTCTCCCTCCTCTCCTCTCCCCCACTCCCTCCCCCTTCCATCCCCCCTCCCCTCCCCCTCCCCCCTCCCTCTCCACCCTCTCCCCCCACCTCCCTCTCACCTCCCTCATCTCTCCCCTCATCCCCCTCTCACCCCTCTCCCTTCCACTCCCCCTCTCCCCTCCCCCTCTCCCTCTCTCTCTCTCTCCCACTCTCCCCTATCCTCCCCTCTCCCCTCCCTCTCCTCTCTCTCCCCCTCCTACCTCTCCCTCCCTTCCCCTCCTTCTCCCCCCTCCTCCTATCGCCCTCTCCCCTCCCTCTCTCCCCTCTCCCCCTCTCCCCCACCCTCTCCCCTCTCCCCTCACCCCCTCTTCCTCCCCCTCCCTCTCTCCTCCCTCTCTCCCCCCTCACCCCCTCTCCCCTCTCCCCCTCTCCCCTCTCCCCCCTCCCTCTCTCCCCTCTTCTCTCCCATCTCCCCTCTCTACCCCTCTTCCCCCTCCCCTCTCCCCCTTCTCCCACTCTCCCCCTCCCCTCTCCCTCTCCCCCTCCCCCTCCTTCCCCCCCCTCCCCTCTCCTCCCTCTCCCCCTCCCTCTCTCTCCCTCTCCCCCCTCCCTCCTCTTCTCTCTTCCTCCCCCTCCTCCACCTCTCCCCTCTCCCTCCCCTCCCCCCCCTGCCCTGTACCGCCAGGGGCAATAGAACACTGCCTCCAGCGCAGGCTCCCCACTGCCCTGCTGGATAATTGCCACACAGATTTGGTGGCACATGGGCCGACAGGATGACATTCCCATCTCCTGTCAGTCGCGAGAGCCGGCAACGGCACACTCACACTAGTTGCGGAGAAGCTGTCAGAAAGTGTTAGCAGTTGGCAAAAGTTGCCCTGTGGCATTTCCTCGTGGCATCAGCAGCATCGCAGCATCAGCGGGCCCAGCGCAGCCAGCCCCACTGCTCCAGTAATGAGGCTGCAAGCTTGTTTATGGACTCACATCATTTTTATGATTATTTCCACCTTTTCAGTTTTCCCTTCATAATTTGCCCTTCATTTCAAGCCAGGGGAAGCCTAGTCGAGCAACGAGGTTACTGCTGACATTATTCTGCAAATGTGGCCCAGCCAGCAATGCCACCCGACCACGGGGCTCTGTGTGATGGGGCTCAGTGGAGTGGGGACTAGAGGGGGAGACGGGGGGGTGGGGGGGGGGGGGGGGGGGGGGGGGGGAGGGGGGGGGGGGGGGGGGGGGGGGGGGGGGGGGGGGGGGGGGGGGGGGGGGGGGGGGGGGGGGGGGGGCTGGGGGGGGGGGGGGGGGGGGGGGGGGGGGGGGGGGGGGGGGGGGACAGGGGGGGGGGGGGGGGGAGACCAGAGGGGGGGGGAGACAGAGGGGGGACAACCACTTGGAGGAACGGCGGGGGAGACAGAGGCAGAGGGAGACACAGGGGGGGGGAGTAACAGAGGGAAGAGGAGAGAGGGGGGAGACAGAGGGGGGGAGTTCCCTAGAGGCAGGGGGAGAACAGATGGGGGGAGGGACAGAGGGGTGGAAGACAGAGAGGGGGAGACAGAGGGGGGGGGAGACAGAGGAAGGGGGGGAGACAGAGGCAGGGGGGAGACAGACCGGAGAGAGGAGGAGAGGGGGGAGATAGAGAGGAGAGGAGAGGGGAGACAGGAGGGGAGAGGACAGGGGGGGGGGGGACAGCGGAGAGACAGAGGTGTGGAGAGAGAGGGGGCCAGAGAGAGAGGAGAAAGGGGAGCAGGGGGAGTAGAGAGGGAGAGGAAGGTGGGGGGGGGAGAGAGAGAGGAGAGAGAGAGAACGGGGGGGGGGGGGGGGAGAGGAGAGAGAGGGGAGAGAGAGAGGGGAGAGGGGGGGGCGAAGACGGGGGGGGACGACAGAGGGAGAGGAGGTGGGAGAGAGAGAGGGGGGAGAGAGGGGAGAGGGAGAAGGGAGATGGAGATGGGGGAGAGGCAGAGGGGGGAGACAGAGGGCGAGAGAGGAGGAGAGTAGCGGGGGGAGAGAGAGGGGGAGAGAGAGATAAATTAGGCACAGACTTCACAGAGGTGATTGATGGGATCGGATTTTCAGGGGAGTGGAAATGCCAATGAAACTGATGCTTTTGAATCTTCTCCGAGGTTTCACTGCGCAGAGATCAGTGGCAGGAAAGTCAGCAAAGACTCTGTTAAATAAAAAGTGCTTACAGGGGAAAGGTAGAGATGGGGGGGGTGGGGGGGGGTGAAATGTGGGTGTGAGAGGCAATCATTTCCTCTGGTATCCTGTAAGGGGAATGGGTTCCTGAAGATAGACCGACACTCCTGGATGTCCTTAACTCAATCAGGGGAGGTTTCTAGGGATGTTACACTCAGACTCTGTGTGGATTTGAGGCCTGTACTCCTAATGGGAACCTTATCTTGGATTCACAATCCAGCAAGCTGATTTTCCCCGAAGACAGATGCAAAATGCTGGATTAACTCAACGGGACGGGCAGCATCTCTGGAGAGACAATAGACAATAGGTGCAGGAGGAGGCCATTCGGCCCTTTGAGCCAGCACCGCCATTCAGTGTGATCATGGCTGATCATCCCCAATCAGTACCCCATTCCTGCCTTCTCCCCATATCCCCTGACTCCGCTATCTTTAAGAGCCCTATCTAGCTCTCTCTTGAAAGCCTCCACCGGCCTCCACCGCCCTCTGAGGCAGAGAATTCCACAGACTCGCCACTCTCTGTGAGAAAAAGTGTTTCCTCATCTCCGTTCTAAATGGCTTACCCCTAATTCTTAAACTGTGTGGCCCCTGGTTCTGGACTCCCCCAACATCGGGAACATGTTTCCTGCCTCTAGCAATGGGTGATGTTTTGGGTCGAGACCCTCCTCCCACAAGTGGATCAATTTGACTGGAAAAAAAAACAGTTGGACAAACAAACTGCATAAAAGTGGAAGCCACTTTCCACAAGGAAGCCATGATTCTTTTTGATTTTTTTATTTCAAAATATATTTTATTTGTGGTGCTAATGATGGAACAAAACCCGGTCATTTAAGGGTAGGCTGCGTTCTGCAGAATGGCTGAGGGAAACAGTCCTTGCATTAAACCTTTCACCATTGTATCTACACGAGTCTTTACTTAAATAAAAATTCTGTTTCTAGTGGGGGCGCATGAGAAAAACAGGAAAGGTACTGGTGAGTGTTTTATAAGGAATGCAGAAAGCCTTTATTTCCCCTAATGGCGTGTATAATTCAGGTACCCTGAAGGCATGCTTTCAGAAATTCTTTTGCCTGAGGTAATATGAAGCAAAGGCTGTTTTAGAGCCTTGATTATTCTATTGATGCACAAAGCTGGAAAAAGTCATCGCAGAATCCTGGCAGATATTTCCATAAATTATCAATGAATTCCTCTCTAGTGAGGCAGTGGGGCATTAGTGGTAAATGAATCTGAAGGTTTTTGTAAAGTTATATGTAAAGAGGAGTGTTGGTGCAGAGAGATCAAGATGGAGGCGGCCAGACGTTAGGCACTACGCTCATCGTTCTGAATTTTAATCAATATTGTATATCCATGTGGAAAATGTGTAGGAAGGGACTGCAGATGGGACACGACCCGAAACGTCACCCATTCCTCCTCTCCACAGATGCTGCCTGACCCGCTGAGTTACTCCAGCACTCTGTGAAACGTCACCTATCCATGTTCTCCACAGATGCTGCCTGACCCGCTGTGTTACTCCAGCACTCTGTGAAACATCACCTACCCATGTTCTCCACAGATGCTGCTGCCTGACCCCACTGAGTTACTCCAGCATTTTTGTGTCACCTCAACTCCAGTTTTTATTTTAACTTGTTAAAAATAAAAGACAACAGCTTCCCCCATCCATTGCAACAGTTTTCTTTCTTTCATCCCCTTTGATCCTCATTTTTTCACACCTTGCCCTTCCATATCTCTCGTTTCCCTCTCACCCGACTATCAGTCTAGGAAGGGTCTCGACCCGAAACTTCACCCATTCCTCCTCTCCACAGATGCTGCCTGACCCGCTGAGTTACTCCAGCACTCTGTGAAACGTCACCTATCCATGTTCTCCACAGATGCTGCCTGACCCGCTGAGTTACTCCAGCACTCTGTGAAACGTCACCTATCCATGTTCCTCCACAGATGCTGCCTGACCCGCTGAGTCACTCCAGCATTTTTGTGTCTCATCTTCTGCCCGTCCATGACTTATTTCAGTATGTGGACAATAATCCTGTATTTACACTCAGATTTCCGCAAAATGCCAGTCTGTGTTTGCAACTCGGTCTGGCTTTTAGTAAATTATAATGCAATGGAATAAATGGATCCACCTTATAGTAAATAAACTGCCTTCAGTTTGGACGCAATGACAGCAGGTCAGCATGTCGCTCACCCTTGATGTCTTATTGATCAATCTGTGCCTGCGTTTAATTTTCTTTTTGTTTCGTTACCAACAAAAAAAAACCCGACAGCCTCAGTTATGATATTGAAGGGAATCGGGATAGTTAATTTGTGAGCTATCCCCGCCCCCCCCCCCCCCCCCCCCCACCCGCACCTCAGCTCCCCACGTATTTAAACGGCTGTATGGGAAAGGGGAAAGGTGCCTCTGGAGAAATGAAACATTGTTCGCTCTGAACCCCGTGTCAGCCTCCACTAATTTCAGGTCAGGAGCAATGTAGGTCATATGCATTGTTGCTTCCCACTCCAATATACAGGGACTTAACCTTTGCCTCGAAACTGCACCCCCTGCCGACCCTGGGCTGAATTTCCGCTTCCCGGGCCATCTGGACTGATATCAGATATTGGCCGCTCACCAAAGTCTCGTCTCACGCTGTGAGTCTGTATCCACAGACCGCACGCCAGGGAACTCAGTTCCAGTGCAGTTTATTGTCCCGTGTACCGAGGTACAGTGAAAAGCTTCTGTTGCGTGCTAACCCGTCAGCGGAAAGACAACACACGATTACAATCGAACCGCTCACAGTGAATAGATACATGATAAGGGAATAACGTTTAGTGCAAGGTTTAGTGCAAGCCAAGACTACCCAGAGTAGGGGAATCAAGAACCAGAGGACATAGGTTTAAGGTGAAAGGGGCTGGAGATTTAACAGGAACCAAGTTTTCTATTCAGAGGGTGCTGGGTGTATGGAACGAGCTGCCGGAGCAGGTAGTTGAGGCAGGGACTATCACAGCATTTGAAATACAATAGGCAATAGACAATAGACAATAGGTGCAGAAGAAGGCCATTCGGCCCCTCGAGTGTGCATGGCTAGGGCAGGTTTAGAGGGATTTTAGAGATAAAGATGACTTAAAATTGGAGAATTCACACAATCTGTCCATTCCCCCACACCAACGCTGTCTGACTCATTCAGTTCCTCCAGCACTTTGTGTTTGTGATCAGGATTCCAGCATCTGCAGTTCCTTTTGCCTCTGTCTTTATTTTATGGTGTCTTGCACTAAATGGCCTTGGTGAGGCGAGGTTCCACTTATCCGTACCCGAAGCAATGCAGCCGTGGTGGCGCAGGGGTAGAGTCGCCGCCTTACAGCGCTTGCAGCGCCAGAGACCCGGTTCCATCCTGACCACGGGTGCTGTCTGTACAGAGTTTGCACGTTCTCCCCGTGACCCGCGTGGGTTTCCTCCAGGCGCTCCGGTTTCCTCCCACACTCCAAAGAGGTGCAGGTTTGTAGGTTACTTGGCTTGGTGTAAGTTTAAATTGTCCCTGGTGTGAGTGTAGGATAGTGTTAGCGTGCGGGGATCGCTGGTCGGCGCGGGCCGCAGGGCCTGTTTCCGCGCTGTGTCTCTGAACTAAACTAAATCGAGTGGCAAAGCCACTTTAGTGGCGAGTAAGCCATTTAGAACAGAGACCTTTCCTCACAGAGAGTTGTGAGTCTGTGGAATTCTCTGCCTCAGAGGGCGGTGGAGGCCGGTTCTCTGGAGGCTTTCAAGAGAGAGCTAGATAGGGCTCTTAAAGATAACGGAGGTACACAAAAATGCTGGAGAAACTCAGCGGGTGCAGCAGCATCTGTGGAGCGAAGGAAATAGGCAACGTTTCGGGCCAAAACCCTTCTCAATAGCGGAGTCAGGGGATATGGGGAGAAGGCAGGAATGGGGTACTGATTGGGGATGATCAGCCGTGATCACATTGAATGGCGGTGTTGGCTCGAAGGGCCGAATGGCCTCCTCCTGCACCTTTTGTCTACTCTATTGTCTATTGTCAAACACGGCCCCTTTTTTTTGTTGAAACATAAAGGCAATGGAAAAAGCCTAAATGACCAAGAAAGATTGCCTTAAACGTGCAACCTTTGCTGTGCTGACAGGAGATGGCTTGGACAACAGCGTAGCGTCACCAAGCACGGGAGACGACGATGACCCAGACAAGGAAAAAAAACGGCAGAAAAAACGAGGCATCTTCCCAAAAGTAGCGACGAACATCATGCGAGCCTGGTTGTTCCAACACCTCACAGTAAGTGAAACGTAACGTCAATGCACCTTGAGATGCACGTGCGCGGGGCTCGGCTGGGGCGGGGAGAGGGGCTGACAGAATCAGGGGATACGGGGAGAAAGCAGAACGGGACGGGGGGGGGGGGGGGGGGGGGGGGGGGGAGTACTGATTATGGATGATCTGCCATGATCACAATGAATGGCGGTGCTGGCTCGAAAGGGCAAAATGGCCTACTACTGCACCTGTTTTCCTATGTTTCTATGTTTCTATGTTTCTATGTTGTTGAGTGGTACCTCCATGGAGATGAGTGGTACCTCCATGGGGATGAGTGGTACCTTCATGGATCTGATCGTCCCATGCCAAACATGGGAACATAGGATTAGCTTGGATGGGGCACCTTGTCTGTGTGATGACTGGACTACATCTACAACTGTGCAATTTCTTGTTCTCAAACCAAGCCGTGATGCAACCCAACAGTTTATTTTTATGGTGCTTCTGTAAGAGTCATTGGATAATTTCCTCAGTCTAATTTAGAAGGATATGGGCCAAACGTGGAAAAACAGGATTAGCTCAGATGGGGCATCTTGGCCAGCATGGATGAGTTGGGCCGAAGGGCCCTGTTGGGTGCAAAGACCCACCTGCATAAATTGTGGAGGCTAAGTCAATGGATATTTTTAAAGCTGGGGTGGGTAGTTTCATGATTAGTACAGGGTGTCAGGGGTTATGGGGCGAAGGCAGGAGAATGGGGTCGAGGGGAAAAGAAAGATGAGCCATCGTTGAATGGGAAGTAGATGCGATGGGCCGAATGGCCTAATTCTGCTCCTACCACTTATGAACATAAAATAAAACTATGGGGTGAGGGGTTAGCACACCATTAAAGACATTTGGACAGGTGCATGGATAGGAAAGGGGATACACGGGATACAGGCAGTTGGGACTAGTGTAGATGGAGGACCATGGCTGGCATAGATGAGTTGGGCTGAAGGGCCATACATCCTATGAGTATGATTCCAATTGCTTTCCCCATTTGCCTCTGAGCCTCTACACACCTCCATTAGTTAAACTAATTTCCCTCATTAGACTTAGCTTTAGGGTACACAAAAGGCTGGAGAAACTCAGCGGGTGCAGCAGCATCTAAGGAGCGAAGGAGATAGGCGACGTTTCGGGTCGAGACCCTTCTTCAAACGTCGCCTATCTCCTTTGCTCCTTAGATGCTGCTGCACCCGCTGAGTTTCTCCAGCCTTTTGTGTACCCTCGATTCTCCAGCATCTGCAGTTCCTTCTTTAAGACTTAGCTTTAGGTTTATTATTGCCACGTGTAGCGAGGTACAGTGAACAGCTTTGTTCTGCGTGCTGTCCAAACAGATCAGGTAACACTACACTTAATACAATCAGGTCAAACTCCAGTCTAACAGGTGGAGCAAAGATACAGGTGCAGAATATAGTTCTCAGCATTGTAGCGCATCAGTTCCAGAGACAAAGTCCAACGTCCGCAATGGGGTAGAGGTGAATCGGACAGTGCCCTAGCTTATGGAAGGGCCGTTCAGAAGCCTGATAACAGAGGGGAAGAAGCTGTTCCTGAGTCTGGTGGTGCGCGCTTTCAAGCTTCTGTACCTTCTGCCGGACGGGAGCGGGGAGAAGAAGGAATGACCGGGGTGGGACAGGGACAAGTCTGTGATGGTGTCGGCTGCTTTACCGAGGCAGCGTGAAGTGGAGATGGAGTCGATGGTGGGGAGTGTGGTCTGTGTGACGGGCTGGGCCACATCTACAATGGTGGGGAGTGTGGTCTGTGTGACGGCCTGGGCCACATCTAGAACGCTGCAATTTGTTGCAGTTCTGCGTAGAGCTGTTCTCAAACCAGGCTGTGATGCAACCCGACAGTTTGGTTCTTATAGTGCATCTGCAGAAGGTTTGAAGAATAATTGGATAATTTCCTCTGTCTAATTTAGAAGGATATGGGCCAAACATAGGAAAATAGGATTAGCTTGGATGGGGCACCTTGGCCAGCATGGATGAGTTGGGCCGAAGGGCCTGTTTCCGTGGTGTATGACTCTATGACTCCAATTCCTATTCCAAGTTGTTCCTTGCCTGACCAGGCACCTCCACCAGTTTGTGTCGGAAGGACCGACAGATGCCGGTTTGAAGCGAAGATAAACACAAAATGCTGGAGTGACTCAGCGGGACGGGCAGCGTCTCTGGAGAGACGGAATGGGTGGAGTTTCGGGTCGAGACCCTTCTTCAGACTGAGAGTCAGGGGAGAGAGAGGGAGATACATGGATAAAGAAACATCACCCATTCCTTCCCTCCAGAGTAGCTGCCTGTCTCGCTGAGTTACTCCAGCTGTTTGTGTCTGTCTTTGATGCAGAAGGTAGCCGTTCGGCCCATTGAAATGTTGCTAGCTCTTTGATGAAAGCCTGGTCAGGGGATTGGGACGAAGCGCAGCACCTGGCTGCTGTTACTGGGCTCTGACTGGCTGCTGCAGTGTGGGGGATGGTATCACAGTTCTCAGCTTCACGCCAGTGCTGGCAGCATCCAGACCAGTGGCCAGACAATGGACCATGGTGAAGGACCTTGCCCAGACACTCACGGAGTCCGCGTCTAGGCAATGCTCTGTGTCCGCCCGGTTCCGTCACCCTCAACTCGCCCAACTCCTTGTTCAGTACGACTGCACAACAGGTCACATTCCTCGTATGTTGCTAAAACATACTTGGCTAATAAAGCACGATTATGAGTATGATTTACTCCATCTCCAGCATCTGCTGTCTCTCCACGCATGTGACTTTTATTCAACGCCATTATTACAAATGTTCAGTTTAGTTTTGTTTCGAGATACAGTGAAGGATAGTGTTCGGTGATCGCTGGTTGGTCCAGACTCGGCGGGCTGAAGGGCCTGTTTCTGCGCCGTATCTAAACTAAACTAGACTAAACTAAACTAAACTAATCTAAAGGTCATAAGTGATTGGAGCAGAATTAGGCCATTCGGCCCATCAAGTCTACTCCGCCATTCAATCCAGGCTGATCTATCTCTCCCTCCTAACCCCATTCTCCTGCCTTCTCCCCATAACCTCTGACACCCGCACTAATCAAGAATCTATCTATCTCTGCCTTAAATATATCCACTGACTTGGCCTCCGCAGCCTTCTGTGGCAAAGAATCCCACAGATTCACCACCCTCTGACTAAAGAAATTTCTCCTCATCTCCTTCCTAAAAGAACATCCTTTAATTCTGAGGCTGTGACCTCTGGTCCTAGACTCTCCCACTAGTGGAAACATCCTCTCCACATCCACTCTATCTGGGCCTTTCACTGTTGGGTAGGTTTCAGTGAGATTTGGATATCCAAACATCCACATATTTTGATTAGTACGGGTGTCAGGGGTTACGGGGAAGAGAATGGGTTAGGAGGGAGAGATACATCAGCCATGATTGAATGGCGGAGTAGACTTGATGGGCCGAATGGCCTAATTCTGCTCTTATCATTTATGAAATTATGATTTCCGTTGTATCATGGGGTGAACGTATTGTTGTTTAGCTGACGGCATTACCCAAATCTCTGGCTACTAATACAACACCTTGGTTCAAATATTCAAATGCAATGAAGAATACAGCAGCTATGTTTGTACGCATGTTAAAACCAGCATCCTCTCCCTAAGGCTAACTGTGAGCTGTGCACAGCTACACTGTCCATGGAAATGGTATTTATTCCATTTTAAAATCAAAATGAAGAGTGGAATGTTTTTGTACGAGGTTGCATACGTAGATGACAATCTGGCCGACCGCTTTGAAAGTGAGAGATTAAAACACTTGAAATGCAAAGCGCCGGACTCTCGGGTTAGGAACTTTGAATATTCTTCAAACAAAGTTGCCAAATGCGCTGCTTTCGCTCGCAGTTCATCCTTCATGCTTTCTCGAGCCTGTAATTTAGATATTTAGACCACTATTCAGAGAGCCTGTGAGGATGTGTAAAATTGTATTTTCCAGACAATATTCCACAAAAGCCGTTTAGAGCGATTTTGCGAGTGTGAAATCCGTCGTTGAGCTGCTGGGAAGCTGCTGAATACCAAGACTGAACTACAAGACCTATTCCTTATGACATGATCCCAACTTTAAATACAGCATGTCTGAGGATGGGTCTCGACCCGAAACGCCACCCGTTCCTTCTCTCCAGAGATGCTGCCTCTCCTGCAGGGTTACTCCAGCCTTTGGTGTCTGTACCCAGCTTTAGGTATCCTGGAGGAGTGAGCCTCGAGGTAGTGGATTTTAAAGAATCACTACCCCCCGCATGCAAAAATGTCACTTATCCTAACATCTTGTTAAAAAATCAGGGCATCGTGTCTGGAGGCATTATTTAAAACTAATTATAGATTGATTCTGTAGTTCCTTGTCACTATTAGCTGTAGGGGTGGCAATTAGTTCCATGCTTTCAATAGTCACCTTTTTCTTCTTCTGTCGTGTGGCGTGCACAGCCTAAAGTTGTTGGACAACTTGTTCTATTTGATCTTCCGTTTGTGCACGTCGAGTTGATTGCATTAGTCGAAACAGGGCGGGCCACGTGAAGGTTGCAATCTCCCGCCCCGAACAGTCACCTCATGTAACATGGCATCTTGCTGTCTTACTCACATTATCGATAGACAATAGACAATAGGTGCAGGAGTAGGCCGTTCGGCCCTTCGGGCCAGCACCACCATTCAATGTGATCAAGGCTGATCATCCACAATCAGTACCCCGTTCCTGCCTTCTCCCCATATCCCCTGACTCCGCTATCTTTAAGAGCCCTATCTAGCTCTGTCTTGAAAGTATCCAGAGAACTGGCCTCCACCGCCCTCTGAGGCAGAGAATTCCACAGGCTCACCACTCTCTGTGAGAAAAAGTGTTTCCTCATCTAAATGGCTTACCCCTTATTCTTAAATTCTTGCCCAAATAGCCCGCCAACTTTTAGTTTTATTTATTTTTTTATTTATGTTTTTAATTTAATTTTTTTGAATTGTCGTTTTTCAGTTTTAGTTGATTGTCACGTGCAGAAACGGGAGCATCGGCCCACCGGGTCCACGTCAACCGGCGATCGCCCCGTACACTAGCACTATCCTCGATTGTAATCATGTATTGTCTTCCCTCTGGCTGCTTAGCACGCTACAAAAGCTTCTCACTGTACACGTGACAATAAACTGGACTCAAACTCGACCAGGAACAATGGACAAGAGACAATAGGTGCAGGAGTAGGCCATTTGGTTTGTAGGTTAATTGCCTTTGTGAATGTAAAAATGCCCTCAGTGTGTGTAGGATAGTGTTAGTGTGCGGGGATCGCTGGTCGTGCAGACCCGGTGGGCCAAAGGGCCTGTTTCCGCGCTGTATCTCTAAACTAAACTAAATGAGTTTATTTTGGTGTTATGTTAAGCATGGACATTGCGGGCTGAAGGGCCTCTACCTGTGTTGCACTGTTCTATGTCTATGTTTAGATGCCAATTTCAGAACAAACAAGGCAACAACCTTTTGCAATACATCAAAGATAACACCCATACAGTCAGTCTGATAAGGGTCCCAACTTGAAACGTCACCTATCCACGTTCTCCACAGATGCTGCCTGACCCGCTGAGTTACTCCAGCACTCTGTGAAACGTCACCTATCCATGTTCTCCACAGATGCTGCCTGACCCGCTGAGTTACTCCAGCACTCTGTGAAACGTCACCTATCCATGTTCTCCACAGATGCTGCCTGACCCGCAGAGTTACTCCAGCACTCTGTGAAACGTCACCTATCCATGTTCTCCACAGATGCTGCCTGACTCGCTACTCGAACGCTTTGTGTCTTTTCTTGGTGAACAAGTATTTGCACGTACAAAATCATGAGAGGAATAGATCGGGTAGAAGCACAGAGCGGTGCTGGCTCGAAGGGCCGAATGGCCTACTCCTGCACCCATTGTCTATTGTCTCTTGCCCAGAGCAGGCGAATCGAGGACCAGGCGACATAGCTTTAAGATGAGGGGGGAAAGATTTAATAGGAATCTGAGGGGTAACGTTTTCACACAAAGGGTGGTGGGTGTATGGAACAAGCTGCCAGAGGAGGTAGTTGAGGCTGGGACTATCACAACGTTTAAGAAACAATTAGATAATACATGGATAGGACAGGTTTGGAGGGATATGGACCAAACGCAGGCAGGTGGGACTAGTGTAGATGGGACATGTCGGTCAGTATGGGCAAGTTGGGCCGAAGGGCCTGTTTACACAACGTATGTCTCTATAACTCTACGACTCTGTGACAGCATCTACTCTATTTTGATAGTCATTCATAACTTGGTTAAAAACGGAGTTCTGAATGAATAGAGAGACAAAAGTGCTGGGGAAACTCAGCGGGTGCAGCAGCATCTATGGAGCGAAGGAAATAGGCAACATTTTGGGGCCGAAACCCACGGGGAAATAGGCAACGTTTCGGGCCGAAACCCTTGGGTTTCGGCCCGAAACGTTACCTATTTCCTACGCTCCATCGACGCTGCTGCACCCGCTGGGTTTCTCCAGCACTTTTGTCTGCCTTCGATTTTCCAGCATCTTCGGTTCCTTCTTAAACATTCTGAATGAATAAACTGCGCCAAATTGTCGTGCTCAGGTTCTTCAAGCGCGTTCTCCCCTCCTTCCTGGAGAAATTAAAATTCCTAGTTTTGAGTCGAGCTTCACTATTCGGTTTCAGTTTTCACTTTTTCAGTTCGAGTTTACCGTCACTCGTACCGAGGTGCAGCCAAGAGCTCACAGTGAGAAAAACGATTAAACAGTAGATTCGCGGAGCTTTCAATAAAACGGCACAGATTCCAGGGCAGAATATTTGTGTGGACACTTTGCCAGCCTCTGACAACAGATTCAACTCATTGCAACTCTCCAAACAGCCACAGCGTTCTTCCATTAAATGCGGAGGACAAAACGATGCCCAGATTTTGCTCATTAACCTCGGCTTCCAGTAAAACGGCTTCAAACCCATGACAGCTTAAAAATAAAATCTTCTGCATGAAATGTAAAATGTAAAAAAAAATTGGATCTCATTGGAGTCAGGGGATATGGGGAGAAGGCAGGAACGGGGTACTGATTGGGGATGATCACATTGAATGGTGGTGCTGGCTCGAATGGCCTCCTCCTGCACCTATTGTCTATTGTCTATATGAGCAACAGTGATGGCAAAGGTTTTACTAATGACAATAGACAATAGACAATAGGTGCAGGAGTAGGCCATTCGGCCCTTCGAGCCAGCACCGCCATTCAATGTGATCATGGCTGATCATCCCCAATCAGTACCCCGTTCCTGCCTTCTCCCCATATCCCCTGACTCTATCTTTAAGAGCCCTATCTAGCTCTCTCTTGAAAGCATCCAGAGAACCGCCCTCTGAGGCAGAGAATTCCACAGACTCACAACTCTCTGTGTGAAAAATTGTTTCCTTGTCTCCGTTCTAAATGCCTTACTCTTTATTCTTAAACTGTGGCCCCTGGTTCTGGACTCCCCCAACACCGGGAACATGTTTGCTGCCTCTAGCGTGTCCAAACCCTTAACAATCTTATATGTTTCAATAAGATCCCCTCTCATCCTTCTAAACTCCAGCGACCGTAACTGTGCCTTTGTACGGGTGTCAGGGGTTACGGAGAGAAGGCAGGAGAATGGGGTTAGGAGGGAGAGATAGATCAGCCGTGATTGAATGGTGGAGTGGACTTGAAGGGCCGAATGGCCTCATTCCTATCACTGATGCCCTCGTTAACAATGGACCATTGTGGACTCTACCTTCCCTCGGCCATCAGTGCCGGGTATAATCTGTGCTGAACCCTTGCCACCCCTCTCGTGTCCCTCTCTCTTGACGCTACTCTGAAGAAGGGTCTTGACCCGAAACGTCACCTATTCCTTTTCTCCAGAGATGCTGCCTGACCCGCTGAGTTACTCCAACGTTTTGTGTCTGTGCGTGTGAGCTTGCAGAGATGGTTGTGGCAATTGGCTTTTGGATGTCTGTGAACCAATGTGTCAAGTCAAGTCAAGTCAGCTTTATTTGTCACATACACGTGCAAGGCGTTCCGTGAAATGAGAGTGGCAATGCCTGCGGGATTGTGCAAAGCAACCGAACAGAACAGAAAATAACATTTAAAAAAGAAGACACAACAGTATTTACGCCCGGTGAGATCAGAGTTTAGAGTCCTGACGGCCTGTGGGAAGAAACTCCGTCTCAGCCTCTCTGTTTCCGCAGCGTGACAGCGGAGGCGTTTGCCTGACCGTAGCAGCTGGAACAGTCCGTTGCTGGGGGGGTAGGGGTCCCCCATAATGTTGCCGGCTCTGGATCTGCGCCTCCTGGTGTATCGGTCCTGCAGGGGGGGAGTGTAGTTCCCGTGGTGCGTTCGGCCGAACGCACTACTCTCTGCAGAGCCTTCCTGTCCTGGGCAGAGCTGTTGCCAAACCAGATCCGGTGATGTTACCGGACAAGATGCTTTCTACAGCCCCAGAGTAGAAGGGTTGAAGGATCCTCAGAGAGACTCTGAATTTCCTCAATATGGTTCAGTTGCCTGATGACAACCGGGAAGAAACAGTCCCTGAATCTGGAGGTGTGCGTTCTCGTACTTCTATACCTCTTGCCTGATGGGAGAGGGGGGGGGAAGAGGGAGTGGCCGCAGTCAATAATATTTAATTGTCATATGTACCAATGATGGAAGAATAAAGTGGCCAGCAAATGAAATAATAGAGATAAGTACAAAATAATCCAAAATACAATAAACTAAAACCCATAATACTAGGTAAGCAATAATAAAGAAACCAGAGAAACATCCATTGAAGGTTCATGTTGTGCAGCGTTCAAGAGCCTGATGGTTGTTGGGAAGAAGCTGTTCCTGAACCTGGAGGTCACGGTTTTCAGGCTCCAGTACCTTCTTCCCGATGGTAGCAGCGAGATGAGAGCGTGGCCAGGATGGTGTGGGTCTCTGATGATGCTGGCTGCCTTTTTGAGGCAGCGACTCCTGTAGATCCCTTCGATGGTGGGGAGGTCAGTACCGGGATGGACCGGGCAGTGTCCACCACTATCTTCGTTTCTGGTCGTTTCTAGTTGCTGAACCAGACTGTGGTGCAAGCAGTCAGAATGTTCTTGCTGGAAAAAATGTATTGGTTGTCGTTAGAATACAGGGGTCACTCTTAAACGTATTTTGGTGTTGAGACAGCGGGCACCAGGAAACCCTGAGGGAATGATTTGGCGATGGAATCCAAGCAATATTCCGTGTGTGGGGAGGAACTGCAGGTGTTGGTTTAAACCAAAGGAAGACACAAGTTGCTGGAGTAACTCAGCGGGTCAGGCAGCATCTCTGGAGAGAGTGATGTTTCGGGTGGAGGCCCTTCTGCAGACTGAGAGTCAGGGGAGAGGGAAACGAGAGATATAGAGGGAGATATAGAACCAATGAATGAAATATGTGTAACAAATTAACAGGCCCTTGTTGGCTCTGGGCTGGGTGCTCATGAGTTGTACAGACAGTGAAACTCAACAAGACGACTTTGAGACTAGTGCAACTATTAGGGTGACGCACAAATGATGCCCTAGTGGGACAGGCCCATTACTTGAAGTTAGAGAAGTCAGTCTTCATACCGCTGGGGTGTAAGCTGCCCAAGCGAAATATGAGGTGCTGCTCCTCCAATTTGTGCTGGGCCTCGCTCTGACAACGGAGGAGGCCCAGGACAGAAAGGTCAGTGTGGGAATGGGAGGGGGAGTTGAAGCGCTGAGCCACCGGGAGGTCAGGTGGGGCTTGGCGAACTGAGTGAAGATTTGAGCAATATTCCATGTATTCTGTACAACGGGATGTCCAGGACTCAAGCTGACCATCCAGTGAGATGGTCTGTACAGGTGAATAACTTTCACATACTTAAGAAAGAACTACAGATGCTGGAAAAATCGAAGGCAGACAAAAATGCTGGAAGATCTCAGCGGGTGAGGCAGCAGCTATGGAGCGAAGGAATGGGTGACGCTTCGGGTCGAGACCCTTCCTCAGACTGACTTCAGACTAACTTTCACATCAGCCGTCTCCCGTTCTTCGAAGATCAAGTATCAAACAAATAAAAACTCCCGGAAACTATTAACCAGTCATAACACCGTAAAACCAAAGTGTAATCAGATAACTTGCAATTAGTTAGAAATTAGAGGCGGGAGAAAGTGGACAAGCCGCAGAAACTGAACAAAAAGACTTGTTAGAGAATTGCCCTCAGTGATAGATGGAGATGATTGCGAGGATTATTGTGGAACCTCCCTGCTACTTTACTGGAAGAGAAGTAAGATAGATGGCCAATTTAACATCAGTAACCAGTGAAGACCTTACATTAGCCGTAATTGACCATAGATTCACAGCATTTGCATCTCTTTCATTCATTGTTCTTTATCTCTCTACATCAAGAGCCAAGAGCCAAGAGTGTTTTATTGTCATGTGTCCCAGATAGAACAATGACATTCTTGCTTGCTGTAGCACAACACAATGTGTAATCTTAATGAAAGGTAGACAAAAATGCCGGGTTAACTCAGCGGGTGGGGCAGCATCTATGGAGCGAAGGAATGGGGGACGTTTCAGGTCGAGAACCTTCTTCAGATCGCTGGCCAAACAGGTGGGGTATTCAAAAGAAAACAATTCTTCTAATTTTGACGGCACAAACTGAAGCTGGAGCAATTATTTTGTAAAGTGAAACGGGGATCTCGATTCTATCGTTGAAGTAAACCAGCATGTGCAGTTCCTCCCTACACAGAGGAAGGTGTCTCTCGAGACCCTTCTTCAGATTTAAGGGCGGTCATGCTGTCACAGCGGTAGAGTTGCTGCCTTCCAGTAAAAGCAGCACCGGAGACCCGGGTTCGATCCCGACTACGGGCGCTGTCTGCACGGAGTTTGCACGTTCTCCCCGTGACCTGCGTGGGTTTTCTCCGAGATCTTCGGTTTCCTCCCACACTCCAAAGACGTACAGGTTTGAAGATGTTGTCCACAGGCTGCAGTACTGAATGGCGAGCTTGTTTGACCCCTGAAAGAAAATCTTATTCTCAGATAGTGTTCAGTTTAGTTTAGTTTAGAGACATCAAAGTCAAAAGTCAAAGTCAAAAGAGTTTATTGTCATGTGTCCCTGACAGGACAATGAAATTCTTTCTTTGCATAGCACAACAGAACATAGTAGGCATTGACTACAGTTATATACTTATACACACACATTAATTAATAAATTAATAAAGTGCAAATAACAGATGGAGGGGTATTAATGTTCAGAGTTTTGTCCGAGCCAGGTTTAATAGCCTGATGGCTGTGGGGAAGTAGCTATTCCTGAACCGGGTCGTTGCAGTCCTCAGGCTCCTGTACCTTCTACCTGAAGGTAGCAGGGAGATGAGTGTGTGGCCAGGGTTGTGTGGGTCCTTGATGATGCTGCCAGCCTTTTTGAGGCAGCGACTGTGGATAGATCCCCTCGATGGAAGGGAGGTCAGAGCCGATGATGGACTGGGCAGTGTTTACTACTTTTTGTAGTCTTTTCCTCTCCAGGGCACTCAAGTTGCCGAACCAAGCCACGATGCAACCGTCAGCAAGCTCTCTACTGTGCACCTGTAGAAGTTAGAGAGAGTCCTCCTTGACAGACCGACTCTCCGTAATCTTCTCAGGAAGTAGAGGCGCTGATGAGCTTTCTTAATAATTGCATCTGTGTTCTCGGACCAGGAAAGATCTTCAGAGATGTGCACGCCCAGGAATTTGAAGCTCTTGACCCTTTCAACCGGATATAAACAGGACTGTGGGTCCCCATCCTACTCCTTCCAAAGTCCACAATCAGTTCCTTGGTTTTGCTGGTGTTGAGGGCCAGGTTATTGTGCTGGCACCATATGGACAGTTGCTCGATCTCTCTTCTGTACTCCGACTCATCCCCATCAGTGATACGTCCCACTACAGTGGTGTCGTCAGCGAACTTGATGATGGAGTTCGCACTGTGACCAGCTACGCAGTCATGAGTATAGAGTGAGTACAGCAGGGGGCTGAGCACGCAGCCTTGAGGTGCTCCCGTGCTGATTGTTATCGAGTCTGACACATTTCCACCAATACGAACAGACTGTGGTCTGTGAATGAGGAAGTCGAGGATCCAATTGCAGAGGGATGCGCAGAGACCCAGTTCTGCGAGTTTGGTACCAGCTTGGAGGGGATGATTGTGTTAAATGCCGAGCTGTAATAATGAACTAACAGCCTGACATATGAGTTTTTGTTGTCCAAGTGGTCCAGAGCGGAGTGGAGGGCCAGCGAGATCGCGTCCACCGTTGATCTGTTGTGCGGCGGTAAGCGAACTGCAGTGGGTCCAGGTTTTTGTCAAGGTACGAGTTGATTTGCGCCATGATCAACCTCATGAAGCACTTCATCACCACAGGCGTTAGTGCCACAGGTCGATAGTCATTGAGGCATGTCACCTTGCTCTACTTGGGCACCGGTATTATTGATGCCCTTTTGAGCAGTTGGGAACCTCAGACCTCAGATGTGACAGGTTGAAAATGTCCGTAAAAACTCCAGCCAGTTGGTCTGCACAGGTTTTTAAATCACGACCAGGTATGCCATCAGGTCCAGACGCTTTTCAAGGGTTCACCCCTCTGAAGGATTTCCTGACGTCGGCCTCTGTGACTGAGACTGAAATACCATTCACAGCGAATGGGGGCTCGGGAAGGCACATCGGTGTTCACCCTATCAAAGCGTGCGTAAAACGCATTGAGCTCGTCAGGGAGTGATGTTTCGCCGAGATCCGAGCTGCTTCCTGGTTTTGCCTTGTAGGAGGTGATTGCATTCAGTCACCGCCACAGCTGCCGAACATCTGTCTCATCCTCCAGTTTGGAGCAGAACTCCCTTTTGGCCTTTTTGATGGCCTTACCAAGGTCGTATCTGGACATCGTGTAGACCACTGTATCATCAGAAATGAATGCCCGGTGTCTGGTCTTCAGAAGAGTGCGGATCTCAGAGTTCATCCAAGGTTTCTGATTGGGAAACACTCGGAAGGTTTTTGTAGGGATGCAGTCCTCCACACATTTCTTAATGAAGTCTGTAACGACTGTGGCGTATTCATTCAAGTCCGTTGCCGAGTCCTTGAACATTGCCCAGTCTACAGACTCCAAACAGTCCTGGAGTTGTTCCTCTGCCCCCCCCCCCCCCCCCCCCCCCCCCGACCAGCTCTGTACTGTCCTCACCTCTGGGGGTGCGCTCTTTAATTGCTGCCCGTAGGCAGGGAGAAGCAGCACCGCAGTGTGGTCAGATTTACCGAAGTGAGGGCGAGGGATAGCATGGAAACAGGCCCTTCGGCCCGCCGAGTCTGTGCTGACCAGCGATCACCTGTACACTAGATCCATCCTACACACTGGGGACAATCCACAGAAGCCAATCAGCCCCACAAACCCGGACGTCTTTGGAGTGCGGGAGGAAACCGGAGCTCCCGGTGAAAACCCACGCAGGCCACGGGGAGAACGTACAAACCCATCGCGCCCGTAGCCAGAATGGAAACCGGGTCTCCTGGCGCTGTGAGGAGTCTGACGGTGCCGAGGAATCCGACCCCCCCCCACTCCCCACAAAGTTCGGCAGTGACCATTATGAGGAGAGTCGAGCTTGGTTCACTGCAGAAGGGCAGAGAGCAGTCGCCTGGCACCTTAGCACAGTGTGTGTTTGCCAAATGGGATGTGAGATTTCAACCAAGCCTTGAACACAAGTTTATCAATTGGGTGGGGTTGATGTGTACAGTAGGCAGAGAGCCTTAGTGGAGTTGAAGTGAAGCCTTTGTTCCACAGTAGGCGTTCGCGGGGGAAGGAATAGCCAACTTTAAAGAACACTGTATTGACTGATGCTGTGTATTCAAACTTGTTGTATTTCCATGCTCGGCTGAGAGTGCAAGATAAGATTACTTAAGCACCAGGAAAGAACGGGTGCATGATCAAACGGGATCGCTGACATCTCACATTCATGAGGTCATAGAATTAGTTTTGCATGTTATTATTATTTTTGTCCCTTATCTTAAGCACAGCCGCGCCTTTGCGGTTGCAGCTCCTAGACTGTGGAACAGCATCCCTCTTCCCATCAGAACTGCCCCCTCCATCGACTCTTTTAAGTCGAGACTTAAAGCTCATCTTTACTCTCAAGCTTTTCTTGACGTCCTCTGAGGGAGGGCTTTATGTCTGTATTTATGTATGTACTTAATCTATAAACCACTGTTGTATAACGTTAGTACCTCCACCAATGTAAAGCACTTTGGCCAACGAGAGTCGTTTTTTTAAATGTGCTAAGTAAGTTTATTGGCCAAGTATTCACATACAAGGAATTTGCCTTGGTGCTCCGCCCACAAGTAACAACATGACATACAGTGACAGTTACGAATGACTCAGAAAACACTAAACATTAATAATAATAAAACATTAATGATAAAACACCATTGATCAAGCATGTGAACCAACAAAATACCAGATCAAAGGGAGGCTACAGATTTTTGGCTGTTGAGTAGAGCAACTACTCATGGATAAAAACTGTTTTTATGTCTGGCTGTGGCGGCTTTGACAGTTTCTATAGAAATAAAAGTGACTTGACTTGACTTGACTTGACTTAGCGCCTCAGATATTAAAAGGTGCTGCCTCCCTCAAAGTAATGTTTGGTTTAGAGATACAGCGTGGAAACAGGCCCTTCACCCCACCGGGTCGGCACCGACCAGCGTTCACCCCTTCACACCAGTTCTATGTTATACCACTTTCACATCCACTCCCGACACACTGGGGGCGATTAACCTACAAACCCGCACGTCTTCTGGATGCGGGAGGAAACCAGAGCACCCGGAGGAAACCCACACGGTCACAGGATGAACGTGCAAACTCCACACTGAGGTCAGAATTGAACTTGGGTCCCTGGCGCTATGAGGCAGCGACTCTACCAATGTAATAATACTGCATTAACACTGATGGGCCTCCAGCTACTGATGGGAATGATGTGTTTTGAGCACTAATGTACAGGGGCTGTGATATTGGCTGCCACTACTGCTAAAACCATCTATTGATTGTAGATCAAACAGCATTGCTCATTTGACCCGTGTCTGGTTTTGCTGCTGACCTGATCCATAATCCATGTCAGGTTTTCCACACTACCAACTAATGGCATGCGGGTATCTATGTTACCTCAGCGTACGGCTCCGAGCCTGCAGTACTCATTTCCATGGTCTCTGTATCTATTCTGATTAAAGTTCTTGTTATGATATGCAATGGCTCTGTATCAATAGTACTTTGCACAAAGATGTCCCTCGAGGCACGGAGATGGTAGACAGTCAGAACCTATTTCCCAGGGTGGAAATGTCAAAGACTGGAGAACAATGGAGGACCAGGCGTGGGGGACGTGCGCAGTGAGCGTGGGGGGGGGGGGGGGGGGGGGGGGACGGAAAACAAAGGGGGAGGAAGAATGGATACTGTGTATTCCCTTGTAACTATGGCAGTGCCCATTATGTGGTGACTATTCGCATACCTTGTGTATACAAGCATAGACAATAAAGTATTAATTAATTCATTCATTCATTCATTTAGTTTAGTTTAGTTACGTTTATTGTCACGTGTACTGGGGTACAGCGAAAAGCTTTTTTAATTGCGTGCTATCCAGCCAGCGGGAAAACTATAGATGATTCCAATCAAGCCGCCAGCGTGTACAGATACAGGATAAAGGGGAATAAGGTGCAGTGCAAGATAACGTCCAGTAAAGTCGGATTAAAGATAGTCTCAGGGTCTCCAAGAAGGTAGATGGGAGGTCAGGACCGGTCTCCAGTGGGCGAGAGGACAGTTCAGTTGCCTGATAACAGCTGGGAAGAAACTGTCCCTGAATGTGGAAGTGTGCGTTTTCAAATGCAGGGATAGTTTCTTCCCAGGTGCCACGGAAATAGGATTAGCCCACGACACCAATTTGGACGGCATGGGCAAGGTATGTCAAAGGGCCTGTGCCTGTGCTGTGCAGCTCCATCGTTCTATGCCTCTCTCCGCCTTTGTTTCGATATAATTAAAAATAGCGGCGTCAGGGGATATGGGGAGAAGGCAGGAACGGGGTACTGATTGGGGATGATCAGCCACGATCACATTGAATGGCGGTGCTGACTCGAAGGGCCAAATGGCCTCCTCCAGCACCTAGTGTCTATTGTCTATTGTCTATTGTATAATATGATACGATACGATAGATGAAGAAAGTGTCATATGAGGAAATATTGGAAAGACTGGGCTTGTATTCACTGGAGTTTAGAAGGATGAGATGGGGATCTTATAGAAACGTATACAATTACAAAAGGACTGGACACGCAAGATGCAGGAAAAATGTTCCCAATGTTGGGGGAGTCCAGAACCAGGGGCCACAGTCTAAGAATAAAGGGGGAGGCCATTTAAAACTGAGATGAAGAAAAACCTTTTCACCCAAAGTCGTGAATCTGTCGAAATCCCTGCCAAAGAAGGCAGTGGAGGCCGATTCATTGGATGAATTTAAAGAGAGTTAGATGGAGCTCTTGGGGCTGGCGGAATTAAGGGATATGGGGAGAAGGCACCAAAGCAAATGCTGACTCGAAGGGCCGAATGGCCTTCTCCTGAACCTATTTTCTATGTTTCTGCTTTAGAACTTCATTTATCCCAGGAGGGAAAGTGATCTGCCAACAGTCAGAAATCACAAGATACATAAAACATGAAGTTAAAGTGACGAGTGGAAAGGATTGGAGGGGGGAGTCAGTCTCAGTCGACCCCACGACAGAAGGGGGAGGAGTTGTACAGTTTGATAGCCGCAGGGAAGAAGGATCTCCTGTGGCGTTCTGTGCTGCATCTTGGTGGGACCAGTCTGTTGCTGAAGGCGCTCCTCAGGTTGACCAGTGTGTCACGGAGGGGGTGAGCTGTATTGTCCAGGATGGAGCCGGCCTTCCTGATGAGCTTTGTCATTACTATTGTGTCATTATCCATCCAGAAGGTGTTTAAAATCGCTGAATCTGTCACGTGTGCTGATTCAATGACAACATGTGTTTGATCTTCTCCAGTCTACAGATCAAGGTACAGGTTCCAATTAACCAACATTGCCTAATTAAACAGATTAGGAAACATTTAAATGATTATTTGACTTCTGCTGGATTCATTTATATAATCACAATTCACAATTAAGGATTATTTATCGAGCTGTACAGCACAGAATCACCTTTGACACAACTTGCCCATGAGGACCAAGTTGGCATATTGTGCGGCACGGTGGCGCAGCGGTAGAGTTGCTGCCTCACAGCGCCAGAGACCCGGGTTCCATCCCGACTACGGGCGCTGTCTGTACGGAGTTTGTACGTTCTGCCCGTGACCTGCGTGGGTTTTCTCCGAAATCTCCGGTTTCCTCCCACACTCCAAAGACGTGCAGGTTTGTAGGTTAATTGGCTTGGTATAAATTTAAAAAACTGTCGCTAGTGGGTGTAGGATGGTGTTAATGTGCGGGGATCGCTGGTCGGCGCGGACCCGGTGGGCCGAAGGGCCTGTTTCCGTGCTGTATCTCTCAACTAAACTAAACTAAACTAAAGGAAACATGTAGAATATTAGGTATTGGTCACACAACTAACCACGGCAACTTGCGGTGCGCGACTATCCACCTTGTACCAACGCTGCAGCAGTCTCCACTTTGGGAACACTGCATTGGGGAAGAATGTTTTGGGTGGTCTAAGGTCATGAGAAGCACTTTAAAATTCCAAGTGCTTCTCTCCCATCATCCTGGACTGCAGAACAAGTGTGAAATGGCATGCAACACTTCATCCCAGTTAGCAGATGTGTTAAAACTGGAAAGGCTCGGTAACTCAACACTGTGGCAAAATGGACTTCCGGTACATTGCGAGCGAGGCGCTGCTTAAAACTGCTACAGAGTCAAGTTGCTTTGCGAAATATTTTTTGTCCGGGCTGTTTTGTTGAGGGGGAGGAAAGCGACAGTCATTGTCGTAGCGTGCAACGTTTTCAATTTCCCGTTTCATTCCGACAGACCTAATGATAGGAGATTAGCTGGAAATTATAACCTTGCCGGTGATTTGAGACGTCGTGGCCCTCCTTTGAGTTGTTCTGTGTGGCAACTAAAGACCCTTGTGCCTCATGCAGGTGTAAATTTGTGACAGTAACCACCTCCTTTGTCTTAATAACACCTCCAGACGTGTGAAGCCCCTGCACTAATATTTATAGCCTGAATTAAAAGTCGATGTTAAAAGTCGCCCTGAATTGTGTTACTGCCGTCTAGTTTAGTTTAGTTTGGTTTAGTTTGGTTTAGTTTAGTTTAGTTTAGTTTAGTTTAGTTTAGTTTAGTTTGGTTTAGTTTGGTTTGGTTTAGTTTAGTTTAGTTTAGTTTAGTTTAGTTTGGTTTAGTTTAGTTTAGTTTAGTTTGGTTTAGTTTAGTTTAGTTTAGTTTAGTTTAGTTTAGTTTAGTTTGGTTTGGTTTAGTTTAGTTTAGTTTGGTTTGGTTTGGTTTGGTTTGGTTTGGTTTAGTTTAGTTTAGTTTGGTTTGGTTTGGTTTGGTTTGGTTTGGTTTGGTTTGGTTTGGTTTGGTTTGGTTTAGTTTAGTTTAGTTTAGTTTGGTTTGGTTTGGTTTGGTTTGGTTTGGTTTGGTTTGGTTTGGTTTGGTTTGGTTTGGTTTGGTTTGGTTTGGTTTGGTTTGGTTTGGTTTGGTTTGGTTTGGTTTGGTTTGGTTTGGTTTGGTTTGGTTTGGTTTGGTTTGGTTTGGTTTGGTTTGGTTTGGTTTGGTTTAGTTTAGTTTAGGTTTAGTTTAGTTTAGTTTAGTTTAGTTTAGTTTAGTTTAGTTTAGTTTAGTTTAGTTTAGTTTAGTTTAGTTTAGTTTAGTTTGGTTTGGTTTGGTTTGGTTTAGTTTAGAGATACAGCGCAGTAACAGGCCCTTCACCTCACCGAGTCCGTGTCGACCAGCGATCCCCGCACACTAACACTATCCTACACCCACTAGGTGCAATTTTTACATTTTATACCAGGCCAATTTACCTACAAACCTGCACGTCTTTGGAGTGTGGGAGGAAACCGGAGCACCTGGAGAAAACCCACGCAGGTCACGGGGAGGACGTGCAAACTCCGTACAGACAGCGCCCGTAGCCGGGATCGAACCCGCGTCTCCGGCGCTGCAAGCGCTGTAAGGCGGCGACTCTACCGCTGCGCCACTGTGACCGCCACAGTTCATTTGTGAGACCGGGTTGGTTGTGCGCCGTGTTTTTTCAAGAGAGAGCTAGATAGGGCTCTTAAAGACAGCGGAGTCAGGGGATATGGGGAGAAGGCAGGAACGGGGTACTGATTGGGGATGATCCGTGATCACGTCGAATGGCGGTGCTGGCTTGAGGGGCCGAATGGCCTACACCTGCCCCTGCTGTCTATTGTCTGGGTAACGCACAACAACAGCTTTTCACTGTACCTCGCTGCCCGTGACAAAGAAACTAAACTCATCCCGACTGAAGTAAAGGTACATTTTGACGGGAAATCGTTGAGTGAATGCTCTATCCCTCCTCCCCGTTTAGCCTGGGCTGCTTCCCGCTTCATGTTGGATTAATTGCTGCAGGACCGGCCCAGACTCCCTGAGCTGGCGAGGCGTGTTTGAGAAGCGGTTTGTGGAAAGATGTGAGGAGGCAATTAGACAAAGCCTGGAGTCGCTGATCGCTGCCTTGAAGCACGCATGTTGCAGCAGCAGCAGCCGCAGCCCCAGCCGCAGCCCGCTCTACAACCAGCCAGCCGCTGAAAGTGTCCTGGTTTGCTTGTAAATACCACGACAGGATAACCTCAGATGAAAGGCAACGAGAGGTCCACCTCATGAATTAGTCACGCTCAAGGCTTTGAGATCAGTAAAAGGCACATGTAAAATCTGAACTGAGAACATCGCTTGCCTCTTATAACATAATTAGGGGCTAATTTAACCAGCCTTTAGCACACATGTAGTATTGTCTCCATATTTATTTTCCCCTTAAACAGATTACATGTACCTCTGTGAAGCAGCGATTGAGCAGAAACAGGTGTGGGGGGGTTACGCTCTCTCGTTCATTTCTACTCTGCAAACTGCCGGCCGCTTGAAGGGGAAATATTTACCAATAGAAGGCAGCGTAGGGAGAGAGATGCGGGTGCCGGTAAACGCCATGTTAATGGGCTGCTTGCACTTTGCTGTCTGATGGATTCCGTGATGGTTAAGTAAATTAAAGCAAATGTAAGAGAAATCAATAGTCATGCACAGGCCTGTTTGAGTCTCGGGGAGTAGAGACAGATTGACAGATGTTCTGCACGTGACCTCGCTGGGAATTGAAGCTGGGTAATGGCCACACATTGAATTGCTTTGCTCTTTCTACCCTTTTTTTTTTTTGCTTAAACACTGCTAACCCATTGTAATTATCCCAAGACCTTTCTTAAAAGCAGCGAAGCATGAAATGGTGATTACTTGCTTATGCATCTGAACGCAACATTGGACTTGCGTTTAGCTTAGTTTGGTTTAGAGATACAGCGCGGAAACAGGCCCTTCGGCCCATCGAGCCCACGCAGACCAGCGATCCCTGCCACACAATGACACTATCCTACACATACACACTAATGAATGAATGAGTTTATTAGCCAAGTAGTCACATACAAGGAATTTGCCTTGCTGCTTCGCCCACAAGTGACAACATGACATACAGTGACAGTTAGGAACGACACATAAAACATTAAACACACTAGGCACAATATTACATTTGTATCAAAGCTGATGTACCTACAAACCTGCACGCCTTTGGAGTGTGGGAGGAAAGCGAAGATCCCGGAGAAACACACGCGGGTCACGGGGAGAACGTGCAAACTCCATACAGACAGCACCCGTAGTCAGAATCGAACCCGGGTCTCTGGCGCTGTGAGGCAGCAACTCTACCGCTGCGCCACCGTGCTGTTCTACAAACTGGACAAAATATATATATTCAATCAATTCAACGATTTACATTATGAGTAATTTACAATTACCTCCTTGATTCAGAATGTTTGATATTTGCAAAAGTGTATTTGCGAATGTGACCAAGAAAGCGTTGTAAAAATAATCTGAATAGTTTAGCAGGAACACAACCCGACACTGGATACAGACCATCTTGAATTTACAGGCCCAGAGTGCTGGAGTAACTCAGCGACCATAGTGCTGGAGTAACTCAGCGGGTCAGGCAGCATCTGTGGAGAACATGGATAGGTGACGTTCTACTCCAAAGACGTGCAGCTTTGTAGGTTAATTGGCTTGGTATAAATGTAAATTGCCCCCAATATGTGTAGGACAGTGTTAATCTGTGGGGATCGCTGGGCGGTACGGACTCTGTGGGCTGAAGAGTCCGCGCTGTATCTCTAAATTAAACTAAAACTAAATGAACATAGAATCATTGAACCATACACTTTGGAAACAGAGCTTTCCCCAGACCGGGCATGTTGACCATGATACCCCATCTAAGCATGTCCCCTTTCCCACATTTGGCTCGTATCCTATAAGTGCTTGGATTTCACTCCTCACTCTAACAGCCTCTGTATACAACTAGCAGTGATGCTATCCCTGTGCTTATTCCAACTTTCGACACCCTCCCTGTGTACTGTACAAATCCATGTACCAGTCCAGGTGCAATTTTACTGCTATTATAGTAACATAGAAATTAGGTGCAGGAGTGGGCCATTCGGCCCTTCGAGCCAGCACCGCCATTCACTGTGATCATGGCTGATCATCCCCAATCAGTACCCCGTTCCTGCCTTCTCCCTCAACTACCTCCTCTGACCACTCCTTCCACACACCCACCACAAACAAGGCAGAGATAGATAGATTCTTGATTAGTGCGGGTGTCAGGGGTTATGGGGAGAAGGCAGGAGACTGGGGTTAGGAGGGAGAGATAGATCAGCCGTGACTGAATGGCGGAGTAGGCTTGATGGGCCGAGTGGCCTAATTCCGCTCCTATCGCTTATGACTTTATGGCGTTATGACTTGAGTTAAACAGTTGCCTCCCGGCTTCCTATTAAATGTTTTCCCTCTCACCTCAAACCTGGCATGGCACGGTGGCGCAGCGGTAGAGTTGCTGCCTCACGGCGCCGGAGACCCGGGTTCCATCCCGACTACAGGTGCTGTCTGTACGGAGTTTGCACGTTCTCCCCGTGACCTGCGTGGGTTTTCTCCGGGAGCTCCGGTTTCCTCTCACACTCCCAAGATGTGCGGGTTTGTAGGTTAATTGGCTTGGTGTAAATGTAAATTGTCCCTAGTGTGTGTAGGATAGTGTTAGTGTGCGGGGATCGCTGGTCGGCGCGGACTCGATGGGCCGAAGGGCCTGTTTCCGCGCTGTATCTCTAAACTAAACTATGTCCTGTTATACTCTATTCTTTTACCACAGACTTCCCCTGCATGGTTTGAATAGAGTAGATAGAATTTCTGGATCTGTAACTATACTAGGATATTTTGGGGGGAATTCAGGAAGTACAGCTTTATATTAATTCGTTTCTTTTCCAAGAGCCCTTAGCTAAAGTTAACAGTTCCTAATTTTAGCCCGGGCCTGAACTGCCAAGTATATGTTTCAGCTCATTCCTGAAGTAATTCTTATTCAGCCTGTGTTGTCTCTTTGACTTACAGAATGTGACATGTGAGAGGAGAACTTTAAAGAGCAGGAAAAGGTCTTTATGATCATCAGAATCGTTCTTTCATGATAGGGCTCCCTCCCCTCCACCCTCCCCCCATCTCAGCACCTTCCCACAAAAATACCCCACTCCCGCACTCGAGCCAAATGAATGCAATTGCCAAAATGGTCTCTTTAAACTAGCTGCCTATCTCCGATAATGGTTTCCATCCCAGTACAACCATTCCTCCTGACCTCGCTCTGCTTAAGACAGACACAAAAAAAAGCTGGAGTAACTCAGCGGGGCAGGCAGCATCTCTGGAGAGAAGGAATGGGTGACGTTTCAGGTTGAGACCCTTCTTCAGACTCAGAGTCAGGGGAGAGGGAAACGAGAGATATAGACGGTGATGTAGAGAGATGTAGAACAGATGAGTGAAAGATGCGGACTTGTAACGATGATAGAGGAGACAGGCTATCACTAGCTGCGGGCTAGGTTTAAACGAGATAGAGACAATGAGACTCAACGAAAGAAGGGTCTCGACCCGAAACATCACCTACTCCTTCGCTCCATAGATGCTGCCTCACCCGCTGAGTTTCTCCAGCATTTTTGTCTACCTTCGATTTTTAAACATGAGATTCAACGAGATGACTTTGAAACTAGTACAAGTTTGGGGGAAGGGAGAAGGGGGATGGAGAGAGAGGGAAAGCAAGGGTTAATTGAGGTGAGATCAATCAATGTTCATACCACTGGGGTGTAAGCTGCTCAAGCGAAATATGAGCTACTGTTCCACCAATTTGCGCTGGGCCTCACTCTGACAATGGAGGAGGCCCAGGACAGAAGGTCAGTGTGGGAATCATTTTGCTAGCCTCGGTTACTCTTTGGTTGAATGGGAAAGTTCTTTACCATAAACATCTAACTTTCGAGTGTTCCATCACTTTTCAATTATTTTCCTTTTTGGGAAAAAAAAAATTTGGAGTCAATCTGTTTCTTGCCTTTGTAAAGTTTTAATTGAACCTTCTTGAAAAGTTCTACATTTCTCAAGAATATAAGGTCCTTGAATATAAGGTCCAAGGAATTAATCCCTTATTTTTACCTTTTGTCCCTTATTTGGGAGCGAGAAAGTCGGCAACCCAAATTTCGCTGTAGTAATCAAAACTTATCTTAATTTTAGATTTATTATCCTGTCCGACATCTGACTAATAATCTGACGGAGTCAGGGGATATGGGGAGAAGGCAGGAACGGGGTACTGATTGTGGATGATCAGCCATGATCACATTGAATGGCGGTGCTGGCTCGAAGGGCCGAATGGCCCACTCCTGCACCTAATTTCTATGTTTCTATAAACATAAACCCATAAACAACAGCAATATCATCTATTTTTTACGCTGAGACCTTCTTAGATCTTTTCGTTCTACACTCCGTGCAGGTTTGTAGATTAATTGGCTTCGGTAAAATTTGTAAATTTTGTAAATTTGTCAAATTTGTAAAATGTCCCTAGTGCGCAGGATAGTGTACGGGGGTGATCGTTGGTCAGCACAGACTCGCTGGGCCGAAGGGCCTGTTTGCAGGCCGCATCTCTAAAGTCGAACGTCAATTTCCAGTCCATCTGCTGCCAATGCAGAAGATAAATCTGGACTTGTTCCCATTCAAGATGTCCCTGCGTTAAAATGAATGAACAGGAAATTATGAGAAAAACAGCCATGAATTCTCACATCCCAAAATGTGAAACTTATGCCAGCCGCTCCACTGTTAAAGAGAGTTAGTTCTGAATATTTTAATCATTCATACGCAGTAACCAACAACTGAATGAGAAGATGAGAGGAAACACCTTTTCACACAGAGAGTTGTGAGTCTGTGGAATTCTCTGCCTCAGAGGGCGGTGGAGGCCGGTTCTCTGGATACTTTCAAGAGAGAGCTAGATAGGGCTCTTAAAAATAGCGGAGTCAGGGGATATGGGGAGAAGGCAGGAACGGGGTACTGATTGGGGATGATCAGCCATGATCACATTGAATGGCGGTGCTGGCTCGAAGGGCCGAATGGCCTCCTCCTGCACCTATTGTCTATTGTCTATTGTCTACGTCTTTGGAGTGTGGGAGGAAACGGAAGATCTTGGGGAAAACCCACGCAGGTCACGGGGAGAACGTGCAAACTCCGTACAGACAGCACTCGTCGTCGGGATCGAACCCGGGTCCCTGGCGCTGTGAGGTGCTGTCTGTACGGAGTTTGCACGTTCCCCCCTTGACCTGCGTGGGTTTTCTCTGAGATCTTCGGTTTCCTCCCACACTCCAAAAACGTGCAGGTTTGTAGGATAATTGACTTGGTATAAGTGTAAATTGTCCCTGATGTGTGTAGGTTAGTGTTAGTGTGCGGGGATCGCTAGTCGGCACGGACCCGGTGGGCCGAAGGGCCTGTTTACGCGCTGTATCTCTAAACTAAACTAAACTAAAAACTAAGATTGACGCAATAAAGGATGGGATTCTGCCTGTCAGCCTGGCAAACGGATGATACAGCCGTGCCTTCATGTCTGGGACGCGGACCCCACCAGCGAAGCCTCGGGCTATTGTCCGTCCCTAATTGACCCTGAATGGAAGAGGCAGTGAAGAGTCGACCACATTTGATCCAGAATGTCACGTTTGCACATGGTAGAGAGGGTGCTGTAACAGCACATACCATGGCTTGCTGTAACCTTCAATATCTGCTGTTGTTCACATGCGCTCAGAACAGAAGCTAATTCAGTTCTGAAACATGTGGGAAAGTGCCGCAGATGCTGGTTTGAACAGAGGATAGACACAAAATGCTGGAGTAACTCAGCGGGTCAGGCAGCATCTGTGGAGAACATGGATAGGTGACGTTTCACAGAGTGCTGGAGTAACTCAGCGGGTCAGGCAGCATCTGTGGAGAACACGGATAGGTGACGTTTCACAGAGTGCTGGAGTAACTCAGCGGGTCAGGCAGCATCTGTGGAGAACATGGATAGGTGACGTTTCACAGAGTGCTGGAGTAACTCAGCGGGTCAGGCAGCATCTGTGGAGAACATGGATAGGTGACGTTTCACAGAGTGCTGGAGTAACCCAGCGGGTCAGGCAGCATCTGTGGAGAACATGGATAGGTGACGTTTCGGGTCGTTTAGAGTTTAGTTTATTGTCACGTGTACGAGGTGCAGTGAGAAGCTTTTATAGTGTGCTAACCAGACAGCGGAAAGATAATACATGGTCGTCTGTTTCATTATTTTTCCTATTTTGTAAGCTTACAGATAAATAGACCATTCATGATCAATGAATAAGTAATCAATACCGCTATGAATTCTGACGAGAATTTACATTTTCTTTCCCCCATTGTTTGTTGACATGTCCCGTAAAACATGTCAATTTGACCTGTCTATAAGTCATCGGAGCTAATATTTAGCATAGAAACATAGAAACATGGAAAATAGGTGCAGGAGGAGGCCATTCGGCCCTTCGAGCCAGCACCGCCATTCATTGTGATCATGGCTGATCGTCCCCAATCAATAACCCGTGCCTGCCTTCTCCCCATATCCCTTGACTCCACTAGCCCCTAGAGCTCTATCTAACTCTCTCTTAAATCCATCCAGTGACTTGGCCTCCACTGCCCTCTGTGGCAGGGAATTCCACAAATTTCACAACTCTCTGGGTAAAAAAGTTTTTTCTCACCTCAGTCTTAAATGACCTCCCCTTTACTCTTAGACTGTGGCCCCTGGTTCTGGACTCGCCCAACATTGGGAACATTTCCATCTGTGTGTGACACAGGATTAAATTGCGTTTGATTCCGTTCTGGGCAGCACAGCGGTGCAGCGGGTAAAGATGCTGCCTCAGGTGCCAGGACCCAGGTCCAATCCTGACCTCAGGTGCCGTCTGTGTGTGACGCACTCCGACCGCCGGCCTGCGGCCAATAACATCCTGAAGCCGCGGTCTCCGGTAGGAAAGTGCCGAGTCGGGACCTCCAAGCCTCGGAGTGTGTTCGACCGTCCCGACATGGGAGATTTGATCATCCCGACGAGAGGGCCTGTACAGCGGGCCGTCTAGTAGCGGCGACCACGGAGGGTTCATGGCCCCGACCACGGGTGAACAAAGGAGGAGGACTGGCTGAACTTTGTTGCCTTCCACCCCAGTGAAGAAAGCTGTGGTGGATGTTTGTGTTAAATCTTATTGTGTATTGTGTGTTCTCTTTAAGTGTATCGCTGCTGGCAAATTCATTTCACTGCACCTTCGGGTGCACGTGACGAATAACATTGACTTTGACTTTGAGCTTGCCCGTTGTCCCTGCGACCTTGTGGGTTTTCTCCGGGTGCTCTGGTTTCCTCCCAGACTCCAAAGACGTGCGGATTTGTAGGTTAATTGCCTCTCGTGTGTAGGGAGTGGATGCGCAAGTGGGATAACATAGATCTAGAGTGAACGGATGATCGCTGGTCGATGTGGACTCGGTGGGCCAAAGGGCCTGTTTCCACGCTCATTAGTTTATGACAAAGGAACGGAATTAGGCCATTCGGCCCATCGAGTCTGCTCTGCCATCTGATCTATCTTTGCCTCTCCACCACATTCTCCTGCCTTCTCCCCATAACCTTTGACACCATTACTGCTGTATTTCTATTCTCTATTAGAATATTTCTATAGAACTATTTCTATAGTTGGATTTCAGTTCAGTTTATTGTCCCGTGTACCGAGGTACAGTGAAGAGCTTTTGTTACGTGCTAACCAGTCAGCGGAAAGACAATACGTGATTACAATCGAGCCGTTCACAGTGTACAGATACACGATAAGGGAACAAACCAAACATTTTGCAAGTTATTCCTTTGCATGTCAAAAGCAAAGTTTAGTTTAGTTTAGTTTAGAGATACAGCGCGGTAACAGGCCCTTCAGCCCATCGAGTCCGCACCGACCAGCGATCCCCGCACACTAACGCTCTCCTACACTAGGGGGCAATTTTATTTACATTTACACCAAGCCAATTAACCTACAAACCTGCACGTCCTTGGAGTGTGGGAGGAAACCGGAGATCTCTGTGAAAACCCACGCGGGCCAAGGGGAGAACGTGCAAACTCCGTATAGACAGCACCCGTAGTCGGGGTGGAACCCGGGTCCCTGGCGTCGTGAGGCAGCAACTCCACCGCTGCTTCACCGTGCCGCCCTAGTTCATGAAGGTGTCTTGAAACCAACCTGTTAGAATTCCCTGTTGCTGCTATTATCGTAGTGGGGGTATGTTACTGTTTGGAGAAGTTCACCAGATGACTTGAGCCATTGAATCTCATGATGAAAGTTCCCATTAATCAGACTGGATTCACATGACAGTGGCAAATTGCCACTAAATGAACTGTCTCCACTAATTAACATTATGATTCAAGCCTTGTATTTGTTTCAATTTCATTTCTTTATATTTTCCCATCCTGGGTTTGAGATTGTGAAGATTCTGAAATGTATCAACAGGTTTAAGGCACTGGTAATGGCAAACAGTTTACACAGATTGTGAAGGTTCATTTGTGACTTTGTGTTTCAGGATACTGGGTTTATAATGGATTCACTGGGGTTATATTCACTGGAACTAGACAATAGACAATAGGTGCAGGAGTAGGCCATTCGGCCCTTCGAGCCAGCACCGCCATTCAATGTGATCATGGCTGATCATCCCCAATCAGTACCCCGTTCCTGCCTTCTCCCCATATCCCCAGACTCTGCTATCTTTAAGAGCCCTATCTAGCTCTCTCTTGAAAGTATCCAGAGAACCGGCCTCCACCGCTCTCTAAGGCAGAGAATTCCACAGACTCACCACTCTCTGTGTCAAAAAGTGTTTCCTCGTCTCCGTTCTAAATGGCTTACCCCTTATTCTTAAACTGTGGCCCCAAAACTTAAAAGCGTTTTGATGCGTGCAAACCATCAGTGGAAAGACAATACGTGATTACAATCAAGCCATTCACAGGGTACAGTTATATGATAAGGGAATAACGTTTCGTGCAAGGTAAAGCCAGAGGAGTAGGCCATTCGGCCCTTCGAGCCAGCACCGCCATTCAATATGATCTGGCGGATCATCCCCAATCAGTACACTGGCGCGATTGTACTCTGGCGATTGTGGGTCTGCTTCTGCGGCTAGCACACACACAGACGCTTGGGTTTGGTCTCCGTCCAAACACTAAAAACGCAATGGATTTAATGAGTTTCTTCTTGGAGAGGTCACCAGTTAAAGCCACAGCTGACTCCTGCGTTCATTCAGTGTAGCCCTGCGCGTTGAGTGCCAGTGCATCGTAGACCCGTTACTTGCAGTGGAAGCTTCATCAATTACTTGTCTGACAGGCGGACAAAAGTGCTGGAGAAACTCAGCGGGTGCGGCAGCATCTATGGAGCGAAGGAAATAGGCAACGTTTCGGGCCGAAACCCTTCCGGGTTTCGGCCCGAAACGTTGCCTATTTCCTTCCGGGTATCGGCCCGAAACGTCGCCTATTTCCTTCCCTCCATAGATGCTGCCGCACCCGCTGAGTTTCACCAGCACTTTTGTCTGCCTTCGATTTTCCAGCATCTGCAGTTCCTTCTTAAGCACTTGTCTGACAGGCCCCTGGAACATGGTCTAAGGGCGTCCCGAGGGACAGTCGCCGTGAATAGTAACCTCCCTCACTCGATAACATTCGTCACATCACCCGCGTCGCCAGGAACTCACCCAACCGATTGTGAGTGGGGCCAAGTTTTTGGTTAGTTTGAATTTGCAGCTTGGCATTACTTCTGGTCTGAAACATGTTCCCGATGTTGGGGGAGTCCAGAACCAGGGCCACACAGTTTAAGAATAAGGGGTAAGCCATTTAGAACGGAGACGAGGAAACACTTTTTCACACAGAGAGTTGTGAGTCTGTGGAATTCTCTGCCTCAGAGGGCGGTGGAGGCCAGTTCTCTGGATGCTTTCAAGAGAGAGCTAGATAGGGCTCTTGAAGATAGCGGAGTCAGGGGATATGGGGAGAAGGCAGGAACGGGGTACTGATTGGGGATGATCATTTAAGTTATTGCATCGGATGGAAGCTGCATACCAAGTCTCGTTGTACCTCTGTGCAATGACAATAAACTATATTATTATTATCACATTGAATGGCGGTGCTGGCTCGAAGGGCCGAATGGCCTCCTCCTGCACCTATTGTCTATTGTCCATTGTACCTCGGTACAGGTACAGGTGACTCTAAACCAATCTAATCTAAACAGGTTTCCTCCCACTCACTGCCACTGGGACTTGCTGGACTGCAACTGATGAGCAGGGGCTAATTCAGAGGTGATTATGTTGTTTGCTGGGCCACTAAACCTCTTTAAGCTTGTAATTACTGCCTATTTGAGCAAAGAACATTGAAAGGCAATTCTCCGCACTGCTCTTGCCACAGCTGGAAGCCGGCTGGCCCGGGTCTGTGGGGACTTTGCGTCTGTAGGGGACCCGGGATAGATGCACAATTAGCAGGTGAAACAGGACTGGATCAGCATAGGATTCAGCTCGCCGAGTCTCGATCTCACTTTAAAAAACAAGCAGACTGATGGCTAGGTGTATGAAAGACTGACATGCATAATGAAAGTGAATTTGAAAATACAACATACCTACAGTCTTTGTAGCCTACTTTACATTTTGTAATCTTCAGGGAACCCGCACAGGCACAGAATTCAAACCCGCTTTCCTGAAACAGCTTCAAAGAAAATGTGGCGGGTTGTCTGTACATTTAGATCTTCTCCGCTCACTAGTCGTTCGAACGTCGGGCCTCTTATACCAGATTCGGTAAAACCTCTTTTAGTGTTTTTAGTTTAGTTCAGAGATACAGCGCAGAAACAGGCCCTTCAGCCCAGTGGGTCCGTGGCGACCAGCGATCCCCGCACACTAACACTGTCCCACACACAATCTACACTTGCACCAAGACAATTAGCCTACTGCACTACTGCCAACTAGCCAACTAGCCTACTGCACGCCTTTGGGGTGTGGGAGGAAACCGAAGATCTTGGAGAAAACCCTCGCGGGTCACGGTTAGAACGTGCAAACTCCTCACAAACAGCACCCGTAGACGGCACGGTGGCGCAGCGGTAGAGTTGCTGCCTTACAACGCCAGAGACCCGAGTTCGATCCCGACTACGGGTGCTGTCTGGATGGAGTTTGTAAGTTCTCCCCGTGACCGTGTGGGTTTTCTCTGAGTTCTTCGGGTTCCTCCCGCCATTCAGAACATACATGTTTGTGGGTTCATTGGCTTGGTATAACAAAAATGTAAACAAGTGTCCCTAGTGTGCGTAGGGTAGTGTTAGTGTGCGGGGATCGCTGGTCGGTGCGGACTTGGTGGGGCTGAAGCGCCTGTTTCCGCGCTGTGTCTCTAAACTACAAGTGCCCAGTCGCCATATCTTGGCCCCGTTTACAGTGAAATTACAATGTTGGATATACTGAAGTATTAACGGACGCTGCCCGACCCGCTCCGTTCCTCCAGCACTCTGGTCATAAGTGATAGGAGCAGAATTAGGCCATTCGGCCCATCAAGTCTACTCCGCCATTCAATCATGACTGATCTATCTCTCCCTCTCAACCCCATTCTCCGAGTGCCATTGGTGGCCCTCAAACTATCTTTGATTGGACTTTGCTGGCTTTACCGTGCACTAAACATCATTCCGTTACCATGAACCTATTCACTGTAAGCGGCACGATTGTACTCATGAATTGTCTTTCCGCTGACTGGTTAGCACGCAACAACAGCTGTTCAATAAAAGCAATAACCTGAACTGATCAACTAAACCTGTTTAAGAAAGAACTGCAGATGCTGGGAAAATCGAAGGTAGACAAAAATGCTGGAGAAACTCAGCGGGTGAGGCAGCATCTATGGAGCGAAGGATTAGGTGACGTTTCGGGCCGGGACCCTTCTTCAGACTGGACCCAAAAGGTCGCCCATTCCTTCGCTCCATAGATGCTGCCTCACCCGCTGATAAACTAAACTGATAAACAGTGAGCACCAGATTTCTCCCAGATTTAATCTTCAATGCTCGATCCCTTGTCCTGAGTTTGTGGCCTCTGGTTCTGGGTTTGTCAGCTGGAAGAAGCAACTTTTCAGCCTCCACCCCGTGGGGGTTAGAAGAAGGGTCTCGACCCGAAACGTCACCTATTTACCTGGGCTTGTATTCCCTGCAGTTTAGAAGGATGAGAGGATATCTTATAGAAACATATAAAATTCTTAAGGGATTGGACAAGCTAGATGCAGGAAAAATGTTCCCCATGTTGGGGGAGTCCAGAACCAGGGGTCACACCTTTAAGTTTAAGAATAAGGGGTCGGCCATTTAGGACTGAGATGAGGAAACACGTTTTCACCCAGAGAGTTGTGAATCTGTGGAATTCTCTGCCACAGAAGGCAGTGGAGGCCAATTCACTGGATGTTTTCAAGAGAGAGTTAGATTTAGCTCTTAGGGCTAACGGAGTCAGGGGATATGGGGAGAAGGCAGGAACGGGGTACTGATTGGGGATGATCAGCCATGATCACATTGAATGGCGGTACTGGCTCGAAGGGCCGAATGGCCTACTCCTGCACCTATTGTCTATTGTCTATTGTCTGTTGATATGGGGAGAAGGCAGGAATGGGGCACTGATTGGGGATGATCAGCCATGATCATATTGAATGGCGGTGCTGGCTCGAAGGGCCGAATGGCCTACTCCTGCACCTATTGTCTATGTTTCTATATTTCCATTCTTTCTCTCCAGAGATGCTGTCTGACCCGTTGAGTTACTCCAGCGTTTTTCCTGTGTCTATCTCCACCCTGACAGACTATTGTGCTGAAGTAGGCATTAGCACTAATGGTCTGCTCATGTCTATATCCCTGTGGCGTTTGTGAATAACACATAGATTTGGACCCCCTTCCAACTCCATGGCTTTAGGGACCCATGAGCCAAGTTTGTTCCGCAGGGTGGGAAGGTGTGAGGCGAGGGTAATTTAAATGACTGCTATGTGTCAGGCTGCAGTCATTATATCTGTTTTATTTCTCTAAGTATAAGGCAGCTTCTGTGCCTGACAGCGGTAATGAGATTAGCTTGGTGGCAGTCCCCACAAGTCCTCAGGTCCACAGTAAATGAACCTTTCTCTCCGCACCTCCCCGCTCCCTGAAGGGAACACACACACGTACCCCTGAGTGACATTATGTGCCGTTTCCAATCTTGTGATGAAGTGGGAGGCAAGTGCGAGAAAAGGCAGTTACAGGCTGTTGGAGTAACTCAGCGGCTTGGCAGTTGATGCAGTTTAATGTGGATTAATGGGAGGTTATCCACTTGGTGGCAAAAAAACAGGAAGGCAGATTACTATCTGAATGGTGTCAAGTTGGGAAAAGGGGAAGTACAATGGGATCTGGGGGTCCTTGTTCATCAGTCACTGAAAGTAAGCATGCAGGTACAGCAGGCAGTGAAGAAAGCGAATGGCATGTTGGCCTTTATAACAAGAGGAGTTGAGTATAAGAGCAAAGACAATAGGTGCAGGAGTAGGCTATTTGGCCATTCGAGCCAGCATCGCTATTCAATGTGATCATGTCTGATCCAAATAGGTCCTTCTGCAGTTGTACAGGGCCCTAGTGAGACCACACCTGGAGTATTGTGGGCAGTTTTGGTCTCCTGGTGTTACGAGCCGCTAAGAAATATCCACGGACTCCTACGGCCTCCTACGGACTCGCCACGGACATTTTCCGAGGTTTAGCCCTGTCCCACGGTACGAGTTCATTCCAAGAGCTCTCCCGAGTTAAAAAAAAAATCAAAACTCGTGGTAAACACGGAGAATGAACGTAGCGGGTACGTCGGAGCTCGGGGACGTCTCTTAGCGGCTCGTAACGCTAACGGCAGGTAAGCACGGGAAGACGCGTGGAGATTTTTCGACATGTTGGAAAATGTCCACGAGAGCCCCGAGTACCGACGAGCGGCCATTACCGTAAATCTCCGAGTTCGAATCAGGGCAAACTCGGGTAGAGCTCTTGGAATGAACTCGTACCGCGGGACAGGGGTTTTTGAATCAAGGGGAAAGCTCGGGAGAA
>CM069138.1:3898450-3990950 GCA_035221665.1 Okamejei kenojei
ACACTGTATCACTCTATGACTCCAATGTTAACATTTGCCTATTTGCCAGAAGGGAACCACTGTATTTCACGTGCATAAGCAATAACAGCAGAATTAGGCCATTCAGCCCATCATCTCTACTCTGCCATTCAATCATGCCTGATCTATCTCTCCCTCCTGACCCCATTCTCCTGCCTTTTCCCCATAACCCCTGACACCCGCACTAATCAAGAATCTATGTATCTCTGCCTTAAAAATATCCATTGACTTGGCCTCCACAGCCTTCTGTGGCAAATAATTCCACAGATTCACCACCCTCTGAATAAATAAATTTCTCCTCGTCTCCTTCCTAAAGGAACGTACTTTAATTCTGAGGCTGTGCCCTCTGGTCCTAGACTCTCCCACTAGTGGAAACATCCTCTCCACATCCACTCTATCCGGGCCTTTCACTATTCTGTACGTTTCAATAAGGCCGCCCCCCTCATCCTTCTAAACTCCAGCGAGTACAGGCCCGGCGCCTCTGACACCAACCACCAGCCTTCGTTTGTTCTTTGCTACCGTTGATTTGATGCTGCTTCATGACATTCTTGTAATCTTTCCCTCCCACAAACTTTTTTAATTAAAGTTGTATCTCGGTAAAGTTCTGACACCAAGAACAGCAAATGCTGCAATCTTCAGCATTTAAGCAATTTGTTGGAGTAACTCAGCGGGTCAGGCAGCATCTGTGGGGAACATGGATAGGTGACGTATCACAGAGTGCTGGAGTAACTCAGCGGGTCAGGCAGCATCTGTGGAGAACATGGATAGGTGACGTTTCACAGAGTGCTGGAGTAACTCAGCGGGTCAGGCAGCATCTGTGGAGAACATGGATAGGTGAGTAGTGGGTGACATTTCAGGCCGAGACCCTTCTTTGGTTTAATTTAGTTTAGTTTAGAGATACAGCGCGGAAACAGGCCCTTCGGCCCACCGGGTCCGCACCGACCAGCGATCCCCGCACACTAACACTACCCTACACCCTCCAGGGACAATTTACATTTATACCAAGCCAATTAACCTACAAACCTGCACGTCTTTGGAGAGTGGGAGGAAACTGAAGATCTCGGAGAAAACCCACGCAGGTCACGGGGAGAACGTGCAAACTCCGTACAGACAGCGCCCGTGGTCGGGATGGAACCCGGGTCTCTGGCGCCGTGAGGCGGCAACTCTACCGCTGCGCCCCCGTGCCAGCCCTGTTAATAGATTAAATAAACAAAGAATGTGCCTCGTTTGTGGACTGAGAGTGTGCTCGGCAAGGAAACAGAAGCATTTATAACCTCAGGATATTTTATTTAGCAAGCTAAAGCCCCAGCTCCTCGCCCAGCTGCCTGTGATAATTATTGCAATGAGCTGCCCTCTTTGATCACTGGATGCTCTTGATGCCAAGCTTCCCACCACTTTGATATGACAATCAAAGGACCTTTGTCACATTAGCATATCCTAATCATAATATTTTATTGCTAAATTGTTAACCTCGATGCTTTAGTTCTCCAGTATTTGCAGTTTGCGCACATCCCATGCAGAGCAGCAGTCGGCAACGGCAAAAGGCTAAAAGGAACAGTATTAAATGTTCCAGAAATCATTAATGCCTGTGTCGACACGGCGGGTAGAGTCGCTGCCTCACAGCGCCAGAGACGTGGGTTCGATCCTGACTACGGGCGCTGTCAGTACGGAGTTTGTACGTTCTCCCCGTGACCCGCGTGGGTTTTCTCCGGGTGCTCCGGTTTCCTCCCACACTCCAAAGACGTGCAGGTTTGTATGAGAAAGAACTGCAGATGCTGGAACGATCGAAGGTAGACAAAAATGCTGGAGAAACTCAGCTGGTGAGGCAGCATCTGTGGAGCGAAGGAATGGGTGACGTTTCGGGTCGAGACCTTTCGTCAGACCTACCGATTTGGAGTTTAATTAGCTTGGTAAAATTGTCCATTGTCCCCAGTGTGTGTAGGATGGTGTTAGTGTGCGGGGATCGCTGGTCGGTGCGGACTCGATGGGCCGAAGGGTCTGTTTCCGCAATGTATCACTAAATGAAACTAAACTGAACTAAACTAATCTAAGCTAAGACTAACTGATTGCACATAGCACACCCTTCACTAACCTAAAACAAAGGATCTCTATCAAAACCTGTCAACTTTGCATTAGATGTGTGGGAAGGAACTGCAGATGCTGGTTAAAACCGAAGATAGACACAGAAGGCTGGAGTAACTCAGCGGGACAGGCAGCATCTGTGGAGAGAAGGAATGGGTGACGTTTCGGGTCGAGGCCCTTCTCTCCAGAGATGCTGCCCGTCCCGCTCAGTTTCTCCAGCTTATTGTGTCCAACTTTACATTGGAGATGAGAGCAGGAGGGGAGTCGTGTAACCGCTTGAACCTGCCCCGCCGTTCATCAAATGATGGTCGATCCGAGCTCTCCACCCCGCTCCCTTCATACAAACTCCCTCAATCTCTCCCGTCAATATATTCAATGACTTCGCACTCAGAATTGGGGCGGCATGGTGGTGCAGCGGTAGAGTTGCTGCCTCACAGCGCCAGAGACCCGGGTTCCATCCTGACTACGGGTGCTGTCTGTACGGAGTTTGTACGTTCTCCCCGTGACCTGACAATAGACAATAGACAATAGGTGCAGGAGTAGGCCATTCGGCCCATCGAGCCAGCACCGCCATTCAATGTGATCATGGCTGATCATCCCCAATCAGTACCCCGTTCCTGCCTTCTCCCCATATCCCCTGACTCCGCTATCTTTAAGAGCCCTGTCTAGCTCTCTCTTGAAAGTATCCAGAGAACCGGCCTCCACCACCCTCTGAGGCAGCAAATTCCACAGACTGTGCGTGGGTTTTTTCTGAGAACTCCGGTTTCCTCCCGCGCTCCAAAGTCGTACAGGTTTGCAGATTAATTGGCTTTGGCATAAAAATGTACAAACTGTCCCTAGTGTGTGTAGGGCAGCGTTAATGTGTGGGGATGGCTGGTCGGCACGGACTTGGTGGGCCGAAGGGCCTGTTTCCATGCTGTATCTCCAACCTGGTCTCTAACCTTCTCCCCGTGACCTGCGTGAGTTTTGCGGTGAGCTGAATGGAACTGAACTGACACCAACACGACATGAGTCCCGTCCGTTTAGTAGAACCGCTCCTGTGAAGCATCCTGGGATGTTTGACCCTTTGCGAAGAGTTTTATTAATACAAGTAGTGATTGCGGGTGAGCCTAATTGGTGTGAACACTAAAGGGCCCGTCCATCTTACGCGACTTTCCCGGCGACTGCCGGCACCCGTCATAGGTCGTTACAGGTCTCGCCATGTTGAGAATCCAGCGGCGACCAGACCAAGGTCCGACTCTCTGGGCGACTACTCACCCCGCCACATGTCGCCTGTATGGTCGTGAGTCGTCTCCTCGCTCGCCCAAAGAGGCGTAGCGTCTTTCTGGTCGCCGCTGGATTTTCAACATGGTCAAATTTTTGCCGACCTGTGACGGGGTCGTCGCCGGCAGTCGCGTAAGTGGGACAATTACTTTGCTATTGTGCCCACCACTCTGCTACTTCAACTGTCGGGGCTACAGTAAGACTAGAATACTGCACAGAAAGCTCCTTGAAACTGTTTCCTCCGCATCCTAGATACAAGGATACAAGGACAAAGTCTCATTCAGCTGGGAAACAGCCCCAAACGCCCCGATCAACCATCCGGCATCCATTTACACAAATCCTTTTTAAGTTTTTCAGGCGCAGCGGTAGAGCTGCTGCCTCACAGCTCCAGAGACCCGGGTTCCATCCCGACTACGGGTGCTGTCTGTACGGAGTTTGCACGTTCTCCCCGTGACCTGCGTGGGTTTTCTCCGAGATCTTCGGTTTCCTCCCACACTCCAAAGACGTGCAGGTTTGTAGGTTTGTTGGCTTGTTTAATTGTAAATTGTCCTGAGTGTGTGTAGGGTAGTGTTAGTGTGCGGGGATCGCTGGTCGGCACGGACTCGGTGGGCCGAAGGGCCTGTTTCTGCGCTGTGTCTCTAAACTAAACTCAAAAAAACGAAAGTTCTCAAAGCACGATTAAGCCATCTAGTGTTAGATAGGGCTCGTAAAGATAGCGGAGTCAAGGGATAAGGGGAGAAGGCAGGAACGGGGTACTGATTGGGGATGATCAGCCGTGATCACATTGAATGGCGGTGCTGGCTCGAAGGGCTGAATGGCCTCCTCCTGCACCTACTGTCTATTGTCTATTGACATTTGGCAAATCCCCACTGACTCTCACCAATGTCTACACTCATCATAAAAACCATACTATCCTGGTTTGGAAACAGCTTTGCCCAAGTGTAGATGTGGTCCAGCCCTGTCACACAGACCACACTCCCCACCACTCGACTCCATCTCCACTTCACGCTGCCTCGGTAAAGCAGCCGACACCATCACAGACTTGTCCCTGTCCCACCCCGGTCATTCCTTCTTCTCCCCGCTCCCGTCCGGCAGAAGGTACAGAAGCTTGAAAGCGCGCACCACCAGACTCAGGAACAGCTTCTTCCCCTCTGTTATCAGGCTTCTGAACGGCCCTTCCATAAGCTAGGGCACTGTCCGATTCACCTCTACCCCATTGCGGACATTGGACTTTGTCTCTGGAACTGATGCGCTACAATGCTGAGAACTAGATTCTGCACCTGTATCTTCCCCTTTGCTCCACCTGTTGGACTGGAGTTTGATGCTTGTTTGTATTTAGTTTAGTTCAGAGTCCGCGCCGACCAGCGATCTCCGCACGCTAACACTATCCTTCACACTAGGGACAATTTACATTTACACCAAGCCAATTAACCTACAAACCTGCACGTCTTTTGAGTGTGGGAGGAAACCAAAGATTCCGGAGAAAACCCAGGCAGGTCACGGGGAGAACGTGCAAACTCCGTACAGACAGCGCCCGTAGTCGGGATGGAACCCGGGTCTCTGGCGCTGTGAGGCAGCAACTCTACCGCTGCGCCCCCGTGCCACCCTGTGTATATATGTGTGGTATAATCTAATCAAACTGGATAACATGGAATAGCAAACGTTTCACGGTACCTTGGTACACATTACAAGAATAAACCTATACCTCTAGTCCGTGCAGTCTCCTCGAGCTGCACTTGTAGTCCATTTGGAGAGGGAGCCAAGAGTTGCTGCCTTGCCGCGCCTAAGATGCAGGTTCGATCCCGACTACGGGTGCTGTCTGTGCGGAGTTTATACGTTCTCCCCGTGACCTGCGTGGGTTTCCTCCAAGATCTTCCGTTTCCTCCCATACTCCAATGACAATAGACAATAGACAATAGGTGCAGGAGTAGGCCATTCGGCCCTTCGAGCCAGCACCGCCATTCATTGTGATCATGGCTGATCATCCCCAATCAGTATCCCGTTCCTGCCTTCTCCCCACATCCCCTGACTCCACTATCTTTAAGAGCCCGATCTAGCTCTCTCTTGAAAGTATCCAGAGAACCGGCCTCGCCCGCCCTCTGAGGCAGAGAATTCCACAGACTCACCACTCTCTGTGAGAAAAAGTGTTTCCTCGTCTCCGTTCTAAATTGCTTACTCCTTATTCTCAAACTTAGACGTGCAGGTTTGTAGGTTAATTGGCTTGATGTAAATGTAAAATTGTCCCTAGTGTGTGTAGGGTAGTGTGACGTGCGCTGGTCGGCGTGGGCTCGGTCGGCAGAAGGGCCCCGTTTCCACGCTCTGTCTCCACACTGAAGGAGGCACTCTGCACATAATCGCTGTTTAATGGCCCTTTACTGGACCTTGAGGTGTTAAAGCAGATCAAATAAAGAGCACTCCTAACACGACCGCAGCATTGCTCCGGCATCTCTGCCCGGTCCCAATCATTAATTTGCATTGTAAGATCTGTAGTTAATTTTGTTTGCTCTGCTAATGCATTGCAGCTCTCCCAGTGGTCCACCCAGCATCTCCTCTCAAATTCCCCAGCCCATCGATTGTTTGCAAATAATGAAGCTTTTAAGAGATAGTGGTTTGAAAGCTAATGCGGGCTCGCTGAAGACAGGTCCGTCAGCACACACGCTGTTGGAAGCAGAAACCTACCCTGAGATGCTGAGACCACAAAGCTGATTGAAGTCTATTTGACTGCAAATATCGCAGCTCAATATTTAGGCAGCAGGGACTGACTGCATGTAAAAGCCCTGTCCCGCTTTTCCGAGTTACTCACGAATTCTCCCGAATTTTTCCCCTTGATTCAAAAACCCCTGTCCCACGGTACGAGTTCATTCCAAGAGCTCTCCCGAGTTTGCCCTGATTCGGACTCGGAGATTTACGGTAATGGCCGCTCGTCGGTACTCGGGGCTCTCGTGGACATTTTTCAACATGGTTGAAAATCTTCACGAGTCTTCCCGTGCTTACCTGCCGTTAGCGAGTCTTCCCGAGTACCTGCCGTTAGCGTTACGAGCCGCTAAGAGACGTCCCCGAGCTCCGACGTCCCCGCTACGTTCATTCTCCGTGCTTCCCACGAGTTTGATTTTTTTTTAACTCGGGAGAGCTCTTGGAATGAACTCGTACCGTGGGACAGGGCTTCAAGGGATTGTTCCAGGCAGCAGGGTAAACAAAGGCCAAAGTTAAGACTCTTTTAAGGGCCTGTCCCACTTGGGCGATTTTTTTGGGCGACTATAGGCAAACTTCCAACATGTTGAAACATTTCCGGCGACTGTCGCAGGTTGTGGTGGTGCTGTCATAGGCGACTTCCATTAAAAATTGTCCGTGGCAGTCGCCCCAAGAGTTGCCTAAGTGGAACGTTAAAGGGCCTGTCCCACTTGGCCGTCATTTGCAAGTAATTTATGCGACATCGTTTACGCGTCACGACGCACGACGCGCCGGTCGTGACACACGCGTGACGCGCGCTCGGTGGTCATTACGCGCGCATGTTGCGCGATGACATAGGCAGTGACGCGCGGCCGTGCGGGGCGTCACAGGACCTTTGTGACGTTCAAAATCTTCGCGCGCCGTCTGCGTGAGGCGCGAATGACGGCCAAGTGAAACAAACTGAAGTCAGACACAAAATGCTGGAGTAGCTCAACGGGGCAGCGTGCGGACCTGGCTGAACCTGTGGGTGGGAGAGCATCAGCAACTGGAGTGTTTGTGTAGCCAGCTGGCCTCTGGCAACTCGGTTTCGTTGTGAAGTCATGGGTTTCTATATGGGACAATTAATCATTCACACCTTCTAACTTCACTGACAAGCGTTCACTTTCAGCGACCCTGGGGCTAATATTACTTCCCAAGTAACAATGAAATCCTTTCCCCCTTGACATCGTGCTCGTGTGGATGGGAGGGGGGGGCAGAGTACTGGTGGTTTTCATGTGATCAGACCAATTATTATTATTTCTTCTCTCTCATTCTCTCCGAATTCAAAAGTCACCAGGCAGAGTATTAGCGACCAAATCAGCTGCAGCCCGTCACATTAAACCATAGAGAGTCGGCTCTCCTGGATAGTCAATGTTATTTTTAGCAAGGGCATGTTATTCCGGCATTTACTCTCATTCAGGCCCCTGACCAATCCAGTGCTTTCAAAATGAAACACCAAATATTTTCCATTTTCGAATGGAGACATGATTCTTGAATCTTAATAGCTGCAGGCTACATATCAATTATACTTTAGCATATCAAATCTGACGCAGTTTACACCAATTACCTAAAAATCAAATCACATGAACAGCAACAGATTTGAGAACAGTTTTTGAATAATAAACAAGGAGGATTTATCTATACCCCCCCCACCGTGAGGATAAAAAATATAAGCAGCAAATTAATTTGGATGCTTCTTAGAATCAATGAATTGTGGACCCAAGGAAGCTGGTTTTCAGAAGAGCGTGATCCTCCGTGGATTATTTTTTTTAATTCCATTGCTCTGATACGATTGCAACTGTGTTTGGATTCTTTACAGTTTCCTCACAGATCTCAGTGGGTTCAATTCCATCATTGAGAATTCCCAACATTTATTAAAATTGAAATATCATGAAAGAAAACGATCATTTCCCTTGAAAAACATTTTGGTCGATTTTTGGACTCCCAACATGTCTCTGGAGGCAGACAAACGTGCTGGAGAAACTCAGCGGGTGCAGCAGCATCTATGGAGCGAAGGAAGTAGGCAGCGTTTTGGGCCGAAACCCTTCTTCAGACTCTGGACTCCAGCATTTTGTGTCAATCTTCGGTGTAAACTTGCATCTGCAGTTCCTTCCGACACATACATTTATGAGTGATATGGGTGCGGAGAAAATTTACGAAGATGTTGCCAGGACTCGAGGGTGTGAGCTACAGGGAGAGGTTGAGCAGGCTGGGACTCTATTCCTTGGAGCGCAGGAGGATGAGAGGTGTATAAGACCATGAGGGGAATAGATCGGGTAGACGCACAGAGTCTCTTGCCCAGAGTAGGGGAATCGAGGACCAGAGGGCATAGGTTTAAGGTGAAGCGGAAAAGAGTTAAGAGGTATCTGAGGGGTAACTTTTTCACACAGAGGGTGGTGGGTGTATGGAACAAGCTGCCAGAGGAGGTAGTTGAGGTGGGACTATCCCAATGTTTAAGAAACAGTTAGACAGGTACATGGATAGGACAGGTTTGGACGGATATGGACCAAGCGCATGCAGGTGGGACTAGTGTAGCTGGGGCATGTTGGCCGGTGTGGGCAAGTTGGGCCGAAGGGCCTGTTTCTATACTGTATCACTCTGTGACTCTATGACTCCAAGGTAACTCAATGCGATGTTAAATACGACTGATTGAATCCCTCCCTGTGGAACAGCAGCAGCAGTGGTGGAAGGAGGCTGATACGATAGTGGAATGTAAGAGGCATTTCGATAGGTGCACGGACATGTGCAGGCAGATATGAGTTTAGTTTAGTTTATTGTCACGTGTATCGAGGTACAGTGAAAAACCTTTTTGTTGCGAGCTAAACCAGTCAGCGGAAAGACTGTATACACGATTACAATCGAGCCGTCTGTTGTGTACTGATACAGGATAATGGGAATAATGTCCAGTGCAAGGTAAAGACCAGTAAAGTCTGACGGCCCTGTTCCTGCGCTGTGCTCTCTGTCCAGGCATTGGCCTTAGTACTTTACATGGCCAAAAGCTGATGTAATTTCATCTGCATTCTCAATCTGAAGAAAGGTCACAGCACCATAGACAATAGATGCAGGAGTCGGCCGTTCAGCCCTTCGAGCCAGCACCGCCATTCAATGTGATCATGGCTGATCATCCCCAATCAGTACCCCGTTCCTGCCTTCTCCCATATCCCTTGACTCCGTTAGCCCTATGAGCTAAATCTAATTCTCTCTTGAATACATCCAGTGAACTGGCCTCCACTGCCCTCTGTGGCAGAGAATTCCACAGACTCACAACTCTCTGGGTGAAAAGGTTTTTCCTCATCTCAGTCCTAAATGGCCGACCCCTTATACTTCAACTGTGTGACCCCTGGTTCTGGACTCCCCCAACATGGGGAACATTTTTTCCTGCATCTAGCCTGCCCAATCCCTTAAGAATTGTATATGTTTCTATAAGATCCCCTCTCATCCATCTAAATTCCAGTGAATAGGCACATGTTTCAGTGAAGGACCTGTCCCACTTGGCGATGTTTTTCGGCAACCTCCGGCATCATTGACTGATGTATCAGGTCACCGAGAAAGATGCGGCGTGACGACGCATCGACGCGCTGTGTTTTTCCAAGTGTCGCAACATTTGTCGCCGCTGGATTTTGAAATGTTCACTGCACCCGCTGAGTTTCTCCAGCTTTTTGTGTACCTTTGAAATGTTCAAAATCTTTTGACAAATAGACAAGAGACAATAGACACTAGGTTCAGGAGTAGGCCATTTGGCCCTTCGAGCCAGCACCACCATTCAATGTGATCATGGCTGATCATCCCCAATCAGTACCCCGTTCCTGCCTTCTCCCCATATCCCCTGACTCCGCTATTTTTAAGAGCCCTATCTAACTCTCTCCTGAAAGCATCCAGAGAACCGGCCTCTGAGGCAGAGAATTCCACAGACTCACCACTCTCTGTGAGAAAAAATGTTTCCTGGCCTCCGTTCTAAATGGCTTACTCCTTATTCTTAAACTGTGTGGCCCCTGGTTCTGGACTCCCCCAACATCGGGAACATGTTTCCTACGACGCTGATATGACGCCGGCAGTCGCCCAAAAAATAACGCCAAAGTGGGACGGCCCCTTAAAGTCCTTCTCTCCGGAGATGCTGCCGGAATTGCTCCAGATTTTTTTTGTGACTACCTTCGGTCAAAACGCAAGCCTCGTTTGGGCACTGGCTTCAAGTTGGGCGCAAAGTACACTTTAATTTTAATGTTGCTGTCAGAGCGATTATGTTGGCAGTGTAAAAGGTTTTACAGTGTTTAATCCACAGGGCACCTTCTACCCACACAGCAAGGGGCGACTGCTTAGCTGTTTAATGAATACTTGGTTCACCAGTTGGTACCATAAAAAAAGTTTAATGTGGTAATCTGGAATTCCTTAAATACCATTAGAGACAATGTATATAAACAGATATTTTACCACCAAAGATGTCCTTTTAACCCGGTCTATTTGGATTGCAATTTCCACTGATTATGAAGGGGGATTTTTTTTACACTTGTAAGAGATTTTGTTTTAAGTTTCTGCTTTCTTGAGCGAGGCTAGTGAACAGAAGCACTCTATTTTACTGGGAACAGGAAAGCCTCGGTATCCTGCGATCTCCAGTCGGCATGAGATCATGGAAACAAGAGGCAGAGAAATTGATTGCTGCGTCTCCCGGCCTCTCGAGAAACCAGGAACATGGATGTGAATGGGAATGGAGGAGGGAATCCAGGAATCCGGGACTTGGGAGCGCCGGTGCTTGGATTCCCAAAAAGCTCATTGGAAAGTCAAATGATTTGGATGAGGGGATTGAAGGCTTTTGTGGGTCAGTTTGCAGATGATAAGAAAATAGGCGGCGGGGCAAGTAGTGTAGAGAAAGCGGGGACTCTGCAGAAGGACTTGGACAGGTTGGGAGAGTGGGCAGAGAAGTGGCAGATGGAATATAGTGTAGCAAATGTGTGGAGTCGTGCATTTTGGCAGTAGGAATAAAGGTGTAGGTAGGTAGTAGGAATAAAGGGTAGATGTAAATGGGAAGAGAATCCAGAAATCGGAGGTGCAAAGGGACTTGGGAGCGCTGGTGCAGGATTCACAAAAAGTTCATCTGCAAGTTGAATCGGTAGTAAAGAAAGCAAACGCAATGCCAACATTTATTTCAAGAGGGCTTGTATACAAAAACAGGGATGTAATGCGGAGGCTCTATAAGGGGCTGGTCAGGCCGCATTTGGAATATTGCGAGCAATTCTGGGCCCCATATCTGAGGAAGGATGTGCCGGCTCTGGAGAGGGTCCAGAGGAGGTTTACGAGAATGATCCCAGGAATGAGTGGGTTAACCTATGATGAGCGTTTGTCGGCACTGGGCCTGTACTCGCTGGAGTTTAGAAGAATGAGGGGGGGGGGACCTCATTGAAACGTACAGAATAGTGAAAGGCCTGGATAGAGTGGATGTGGAGAGGATGTTTCCACTAGTGGGAGAGTCTAGGACCAGAGGTCACAGCTTCAGAATAAAAGGATGTTCCATTAGGAAGGAGAAGAGGAGGAACATCTTTAGTCAGAGGGTGGTGAATCTGTGGGATTCTTTGCCACAACAGACTGTGGAGGCCAAGTCAATGGATATTTTTAAGGCAGAGATAGATAGATTCTTGATTAGTACGGGTGTCAGGGGTTATGGGGAGAAGGCAGGAGAATGGGGTTATGAGGGAGAGATAGATCAGCCATGATTGAATGGCAGAATAGACGTGATGGGCCGAATGGCCTAATTCTGCTCCTATCACTTACAAAGTTATGAACTATGGTTTCTTTAGAATGCTGCCTTGCAAAGCGGCATAGTGCAGAGTGCGCTGGATGGAGCCAGAGAAATTCACGGCCCATTTTGCACATGTCAGCAAAGAGCCGTTGAAATTAATCCCAATTCCAGTTTTCAATTTATAACCTTGCAGGTCACTTGCGGGCGGAGCACCAAGGCAAATTCCTTGTATGTGAATACTTGGCCAATACGCTTATTCATTCATTAATTCATAGATTGTTGTGGAATTTGTCTGAAATGCCAGAGGTTGGAGGGGAGTCCTGAGAGAAGTCTACAAAGTTATCGAGGCGAAGATAGGGTAGGCAGTCAGAACCTTTTCCCCAGAGTGGAAATAAGACCATAAGACCATAAGATCATAAAACATAGGAGCAGAATTAGGCCATTCAGCCCATCAAGTCTGGCCCACCACTCGATCATCACTGGTCTATTCACTGGAGTTTAGAAGGATGAGGGGGATCTTATAGAAACATATAAAATTATAAAAGGATTGGACAAGCTAGATGCAGGAAAAAAGTTCCCAATGTTGGGCGAGTCCAGAACCAGGGGCCGCAGTCTTAGAATAAAGGGGAGGTCATTTAAGACTGAGCTGAGAACAAACTCTTGGCTTGTACTCGCTAGAATTGAGAAGACTGAGGGGGGGATCTTATAGAAACTTACAAAATTCTTAAGGGGTTGGATAGGCTAAAAATAGGCAGGAAGATTGTTCCTGATGTTGGGGAGGTCCAGAACAAGGGGTCTCAGTCTAAGGATAAGAGGGAATTCCTTTAGGACCGAGATGAGAAAAACATTTTTCACACAGAGAGTGGTGAGTCTGTGGAATTCTCTGCCACAGAAGGTAGTTGAGGCCAGTTCGTTGGCCATATTTAAGAGCGAGTTAGATGTGGCCCTTGTGGCTAAAGGGATCAGGGGGTATGGAGAGAAGGCAGGTGCAGGATACTGAGTTGGATGATCAGCCATGATCATATTGAATGGCGGTGCAAGCTCGAAGGGCCGAATGGCCTACTCCTGCACCTATTTTCTATGTTTCTATGTTTCTATGTAGCGTTAAATGTCCGCCGAGCTTCACAGCCGTGTATCTCTGGCATCTTAAAAGTTGTCTCCACTTCTTCTCCCCCCTTTCTCCCCCTTCTCCCCCCCTTCTAAAGTACACTCTATAGACTGTGCTTTAGCCGTCTTAATTACAGCGCCAACCTTCCTGTTCATCGTGGTGTGCGTCTGTATCACCTTGGCTTTGCACCGTTAGAATTCTTTAGACTGGGCAAGCGGGGGGAGCGCTGTCTAAAAAATTCACATGGGCTGATGAAGGAAGCGATGTGTGTGTGTGAGTGTGAGTGTGCGTTGCGTGCGTGCGTGCGTGTGTGTGTGTGTGTGTGTGTTTGTGTGTGTGAGTGTGCGTTGCGTGCATGTGTGTGTGTGTGTGTTTGCGTGCGTGCGTGCGTGTGTGTGTGTGTGTGTGTGTGTGTTTGCGTGCGTGCATGCTTGTGCGTGCGTGTGTGTGTGCGTGCATGCGTGCGCGTGTGTGTGTGTGTGTGTGTGTGCGCGTGCGTGCGTGCGTGCTGCATGCGCGTGCGCGTGACGTTTAAGAAAGAACTGATGCTGTGTGGTGTAGTGTGTAGTGTGCGTGTGTGCCATTGTGTGTGCACCGTGCATGCAGTGCGCGTACCTGCCTTCTCTCCAAACCCTGCCCCTTAGCCCAAGGGCCACATCCAACACACTCTTAAATATGTGTGGTGTGTGCGAGCGTCCAGAAGACTCCACCACTCTCTGTGTGTGGCTTGATTTCCCCCTTATCCTTAAGCTGTGACCGCTTGTCCTGGCGTGCATGTGCCTGTGCTTGTTGTGTTGTGACCCCTCTAAATCTCCTAAATTCCAGTGAGTATAAACCGTGCGTGCGTGCCTGAATGTGTGCGTGAACCCTTCTCGTGCTATGTGCAATAATGTGCTTTCAGATTTGGAGTGCACGCAATACTGTGTGTGTGTGTGTGTGTGTGTGTGTGTGTGGTGTGCGCGGTGCGAGTGTGTGTGACACCCAGTGTGTGCGTGCTGTGTGCACAAAGTGTTCCACTCTGCCCACAAGTCAGTCTCCGCATCCTACTCCAGTTGCCGCCTTCAATTCCTCATCCAGTTTTTCCCAGCAGGCGTTACTGCCTGCCATTGTGAAAAGGACCCGTTTACTCCTACTCTTTGACGTTTGAGAAACTGAACCCCTAAAAACTTTAAGTTTGTATACTAACTCTTATGTGGGATCCGAAAGCCTTCTGTCCAGAACAATCGAAGGTAGACAAAAATGCTGGAGAAACTCTCGACCCGAAACGTCACCTATTCCTTCCCTCCACATAGATGCTGCCTCACCCGCTGAGATTCTCCAGCATTTTTGTCTACCTCCGATAACTTGACAGTCGCCGGCAGTCCGCTGAAAATTCACCTGAGTGGGACAGGCCCATAAAAGGTTCTTTCCTAACACATCTTCTCTCACACCACTTCACGCTCCTCCTGAACAGTCTATTGACATCCTCTGCCGTTTCCCATCACATGGCTACTTATTTTTAACAGCCCATAAATTTGTTGATCGCGTCTCTTACACTTGAGCGCGGCGTGGGTATAATGAGTGGTTGTGTTGATCTGAACAGATGCAGCACACAAGCTGTATCGGAAGCACGGCCACATGACAGATGAAGGGGAGAGCGCTGGGCTCTCACGTTGGGGCTCATGAATTGACTGGTCCAAATGTACCAGGGCCACATTGGGTTAAGGCACAATGGGTCAGTGGGTCACACAAGCATCTCTGGAGATGTTAGACATGGCTTTTTGTGTCTATCTTCCACTTAAGGATGAGAGGGGTTCTCATTGAAACATATATGATTGTTAAGGGCTAGGAAACATGTTCCCGATGTTGGGGGAGTCCAGAACCAGGGGCCACAGTTTAAGAATAAGGGGTAAGCCATTTAGAATGGAGGCGAGGAAACACTTTTTCTCACAGAGAGTTGTGAGTCTGTGGAATTCGCTGCCTCAGAAGGCGGTGGAGGCAGGTTCTCTGGATGCTTTCAAGAGAGAGGCTCTTAAAGATGGCAGAGTCAGGGGATATGGGGAGAAGGCAGGAACGGGGTACTGATTGTGGATGATCAGCCATGATCACATTGAATGGAGGTGCTGGCTCGAAGAACCGAATGGCCTACTCCTGCACCTATTGTCTGTTGTCTATTGTCTATTAAACCAGCATCTGCAGTTCCTTACTACAATATGTGTATAGGTGAATATAGGGGTATATCTGCCTGTGTTTATGTGTATAAAATCATGAGAGGAATAGATTGGGGAGTCTGTTGTCCAGAGTAAGTAAGTAAGTTTATTGGCCAAGTATTCACATACAAGGAATTAGCCTTGGTGCTCCGCCCACAAGTAACAACATGACATACAGTGACAGTTACGAATGACTCAGAAAACACTAAACATTAATAATAATAAAACATTAATGATAAAACCCCATTGATCAAGCATGTGAACCAACAAAATACCAGATCAAAGGGAGGCTACAGATTTTTGGCTGTTGAGTAGAGCAACTACTCGTGGATAAAAACTGTTTTTATGTCTGGCTGTGGCAGCTTTGACAGTCCGGAGTCGCGTTCCAGAGGGAAGTGATTCAAAGAGTTTGTGGCCAGGGTGAGAGGGGTCAGAGATGATCAAAGTGGGGGAATCGAGGACCAGAGGACATTGGATCAAGGTGAAGGGGAAAAGATTTAATAGGAATCTGAGGGGTAACTTTTTCACACAAAGGGTGGTGGGTGTCTGGAACGAGCTGCCAGAGGAGGTAGTTGGGGCTGGGACATCTCAACGTTTAAGAAACAGTTAGACAGGTACATGGATAGGACAGGTTTGGAGGGATATGGGCCAAACGCGGGCAGGTGGGACTAGTGTAGCTGGGACATGTTGGCCGGTGTGGGCAAGTTGGGCTGTTTCCGCACTGTATCTCTCTGTGACTTTAATATTGGTGGAACGCAGGTCACACTATGGTTAAAATATTTTAGTTTAGTTTAGAGATACAGTGTGGAAAATACAGAGTGCTGGAGTAACTCAGCGGGTCAGGCAGCATCTGTGGAGAACATGGAAGATGAAGGCCCGCTGAGTGCCTCCAGCACTTTGTGTTTTTCACCACTACTGTTGGATGGGATGTAGTGAGGTCCAGCCCGTTCTACCAAGTAGATGCTGAAGATCAGTGTGTTACTTTGAAGGAGGGCCAAGTGCCTTGGCCAGCTCTTATCCTTTCATCTCCATTAACAAATTAGAGTACCTGACCATTATCACATTGCTGTTTATGTAAAACAGCTGTGAGAAAGTTTGCTGCATTGCTTCCTATTCTACACCAGCGACTGCACTTCAAAAGCGATTCATGGCATGTCAATGTTTGCTGCATTATCCTAAAAGGTCCCTATAAGGTGCCAATTAAATGTAAAGAGGTGGCATGTTCAAAGGATATTGTGTCATGGGAACATACGATGTGGAAACGGCCCATTCGATCCAACTTGGTGGCAAATCTGTGCAATTCTTTGCCACACAAGGCTGTGGAAGCCAAGTCAATTATGTATTTAAGCCAGAGATAGATAGATAGATAGATAGATAGATAGATAGATAGATAGATAGATAGATAGATAGATAGATAGATAGATAGATAGATAGATAGATAGATAGATAGATAGATAATAGATGGATAGATAATAGATGGATAGATAGATAGATAGGTAGATAGATAATAGATAGATTGATGACAGGGATAGACAGACAGACAGATAGACAGGCAGACAGACAGACAGACAGACAGATAGAGATAGATAGATAAAAAGATAGATAGATAGATAGATAGATAGATAGATAGATAGATAGATAGATCAATAGATAGATCAATAGATAGATCAATAGATAGATCAATAGATTGATCGATAGATCGATAGATCGATAGACAGATAGACAGACAGGCAGACAGATAGATTGACAGACAGACAGACAGACAGACAGATAGACAGATAGATAGAGAGAGAGAGAGAGAGAGAGAGAGAGAGAGAGAGAGAGAGAGAGAGAGAGAGAGAGAGAGAGAGAGAGAGAGAGACTCTTGATTAGTACGGGTGTCAGAGGTTATGGGGAGAAGGCAGGAGAATGGGGTTAGGTGGGAGAGATAGATCAGGCATGATTGAATGGCGGAGTAGGGATTATGGGCTGAATGGCCCAATTCTGCTCCTATCGCTTATGCACATGAAATACAGTGGTTCCCTTCTGGCAAATGGGCAAATGTTAACATTGGATTCACAGAGTGACTCCAATGTTAACATTTATGATCTTATGAAGCTATTCAAGATGCCCCTATCTAAACTAGTCGCTGTTGCCGGAGTTTGGCCCATATCCATCTGAACATTTCCCATCCACAGACCTTCCCTGAAGTTGTCGTGTTCTGGGAATTTAACAGTGTCTTCATTAATGAACTACTTTCATTTTATTTTACAGTAAGACCATAAGTTTGGTCACTTTTACGATTAAGATCTTTAGTACATAATGCCAAGAATTCCAGACAATTCAAGTTAGATTAATTTCTTCCACCCAGTCTGTACATTGAATGAAGACACAAAATGCTGGAGTAACTCATTGAATTGTTGGATAATGTTCAATTGTTCCGTATAGATTTATATGGGACTTCTTAGATGGGGCATCTTGGTCAGCATGGGCGAATTGGGCTGAAGGGCCTGTTTCCATGCTGTATGACTGTGACTCTAAATATTATGTGCAATGCAATACCCAACAATTCAATACAAACAAGACACAGAGTGCTGGAGTAACTCAGCGGGTCAGGCAGCATCTGTGGAGAACATGGATAGATGACGTTTCACAGAGTGCTGGAGTAACTCAGCGGGTCAGGCAGCATCTGTGGAGAACATGGATAGGTGACGTTTCACAGAGTGCTGGAGTAACTCAGCGGGTCAGGCAGCATCTGTGGAGAACATGGATAGGTGACGTTTCACAGAGTGCTGGAGTAACTCAGCGGGTCGGGCAGCATCTGTGGAGAACATGGATAGGTGACGTTTCACAGAGTGCTGGAGTAACTCAGCGGGTCAGGCAGCATCTGTGGAGAACATGGATAGGTGACGTTTCACAGAGTGCTGGAGTAACTCAGCGGGTCAGGCAGCATCTGTGGAGAACATGGATAGGTGACGTTTCACAGAGTGCTGGAGTAACTCAGCGGGTCAGGCAGCATCTGTAGAGAACATGGATAGGTGACGTTTCACAGAGTGCTGGAGTAACTCAGCGGGTCAGGCAGCATCTGTGGAGAACATGGATAGGTGACGTTTCGGATCAGGACCCTTCTTCACACTGTAAATTCCATAATACCATGAATTCCAATTAATACAATATTATCTATGCCATAAATTCAATACAAAGGTTTGGTGGAAGAAATTAATCTTCATCTGTTGTGGTACTGTGATGGAAACGAGGTTGATTTGGTTATTATTTGAGAACTTTTACGATACGGTGTGTCTGTGTTTTTTTGTGCTATGTTACGGTGACCATCAAGTCTAAAAAGGTAAAAACTAGATTGATGCACAATATGTGGACAGTTAATAATAGTAATAATGAATAAGGTTATTAGCCAAGTATGTTCACATACAAGGAATTTGCCTTGGTGCTCCGCTCGCAAGTAACAATGAGACATATATGCATTCTGGCACCTTTTTCTCTACAGAAATAAGCCATGCATCATCCTTGAACCTCGCATGCCTCGTACAGTTGGACAATTGTTTTGAAAGAAAGCAGAATTTTATAATATCTCAGACCTCGATAAAAAATGGGATGCAGATACTAATTATTTTTATAGGTTGGAAAAACTCAGCGGGTGAGGCAGCATCTATGGAGCGAAGGAATGGGTGACGTTTCGGATCGAGACCCTTCTTCAGACTGAAAAAGGGTCTCGACCAGAAACGTCGCCTATTCCTTCGCTCCATAGATGCTGCCTGACCTGCTGAGTTTCTCCAGCATTTTTGTCTACCATCGTTTGTTCCAGCATCTGCAGTTCCTTCTTAAACTAATTATTTTTATGGTATTCTGTCAAATTGGCAGTCCAGTGTTCTCATAAAGTTGAGTTAGCAGGTACAGCAAGAATTTTAATGAATGTAGCTGTTTCTACACTTCACTTAACTTTATAATTGGCTTCCCATTTTCTGTCATTAATTAGGATGATTTCAGATCCCACTAACACTTAGGAGAGACTACACTGCCTTGGCTTCCCGATAATTAATGAACTCATTTCAATGTAATGCATTTTTTCACGGCTTGCGCGCGTGAGTACCTCTTCGCCGGTCGTTTGTCACTAACGTTGCGTCCCTCTGCCTTCCAGCATCCGTACCCTTCAGAAGAGCAGAAGAAGCAATTGGCTCAAGATACGGGATTAACTATTCTTCAAGTCAACAACTGGTACGTAGCCTGACTTTGTTTCCATGCACAGATGGCAGAGGTGTCCCCGGGTGGATCGCCGCCAGTGACTCCCCCAACGCTTCCAGCAAAGAGTATTCCCTCTAGATACAACGGTGACTTCTGCCTTTCCGCACGTGCGGCCTGCTTGTATTTTCTCGCAGTGAGCCTGCACTTTAATGAAGGCCCGTGTAATAAAGTAATACGGTTAAATCTTCTTTTTTAAACAAAAACAGGAATTATAACTTTTAAAGAATGTTTTGTTTTCTCTATCGTGTTGGCCAAAGAAGATGGCAGCGGTGAATCTGTGGAATTCTTTGCCACAGACGGCTGTGGAGGCCAAGTCAGTGGACGTGTTTAAGGCAGAGATGGATAGGTTCTTGATTAGTGCGGGTGTCAGGGGTTATGGGGAGAAGGCAGGAGAATGGGGTTAGGAGGGAGAGATAGATCAGTATTCAAGAGAGAGTTAGATTTTGCTCTTAGGGCTAACGGAATCAAGGGATATGGGGAGAAAGCGGGAACGGGGGAACTGATTCTGGATGATCAGCCATGATCATATTAGACAATAGACAATAGACAATAGGTGCAGGAGTAGGCCAATTGGCCCTTTGAGCCAGCACCGCCATTCAATGTGATCATGGCTGATCATCCCCAATCAGTACCCCGTTCCTGCCTTCTCCCCATATCCCCTGACTCCGCTGTTTTTAAGACACCTATCTAGTTCTCTCTTGAAAGTATCCAGAGAACCAGCCTCTGAGGCAGAGAATTCCACAGACTCACAACTCTCTGTGAGAAAAAGTGTTTCCTCGTCCCTCTTCTAAATGGCTTACCCCTAATTCTCAAACTGTGGCCCCTGGTTCTGGCCTCCCCCAACATCGGGAACATGTTTCCTGCCTCTAGCGTGTCTGTTTATTTTTTCACATTGAATGGCGGTGCTGGCTCGAAGGGCCAAACGGCCTACTCCTGCACCGATGTTCGATGTCACTATGATGGAAAGGTGGAGTAGACCTGATGGGCCGAAGGGCCTAATTCTGCTCTTGCCACTTATGACCTGATTAAAGGGCCTGTCCCATTTTCCTGAGTCAATCACGAATTCTCCCGAATTTTCCCCTTGATTTAAACTCAGAGAATGTCTATAGGAGGCCGTAGGAGTCCGTGGATATATCTCAGCGGCTCGTAATGCCAGTCGTAGGTACGCGGGGCAGCAGGTAGGTCGGGACGTTTTTTCAGCATGTTGGAAAATGTCCACCAGTAAAAAAAATAGCCCCGAGTCCCTACGGCTGGCATCTCCGAGTTTGAATCAAGAGGAAAACTCGGGAGAATTCGTGAGTAACTCGGGAAAGTGGGACAGGGGCTTTGCTTTAAACACTGAATGGCAGTGATATGGTGGAGGAGTGGGGGCTGGAAGCAGTTTGCAGCACCGTGCTTGCCATGTGTGTGGGGATTGGAGGAGCATCCGATGATACACTCATTAACCTAGGCTGCCTCGGTGTCCTTACCTCCTCAGCTGTGCGTTAATTCAGCTGCATCTCGCTGGAGGCCAATTCCCAGAAGTAGTCATCAACAGCCTGTGTTTGAGCAGAAACACGCAAACAAAAAAATATGAGCAAACCAACAGATCTTAATTGATAGAAACAAGGAACTGCTTCTTCCCCAGCTCATTTTCCCAACTGAGGGCGGAGGCAAAGTCTTTTTTAAAAATTATCATTAAAAAAAAAATGTATTAGAAGCTAAGTCAAGTCAAGTCACATTTATTTATATAGCACATTTAAAAAACAACTCTCGTTGACCAAAGTGCTTTACATTTGTTACAAGAGTAGTTTAGGACTGAGAGGAGGAAAACATTTTTCACACAGAGAGTGGTGAGTCTCTGGAACTCTCTGCCACAGAAGGTAGTTGAGGCCAGTTCGTTGGCTATATTTAAGAGGGAGTTAGATGTGGCCCTTGTGGCTAAAGGGATCAGGGGGTATGGAGAGAAGGCAGGTACAGGTTACTGAGTTAGATGATCAGCCATGATCATATTGAATGGCGGTGCTGGCTCGAAGGGCCGAATGGCCTGCTCCAGCTCCTAATTTGTATGTTTCTATGTTTCTATGTATACACAAGCAGGCTGCATACATATATACAAATAGCCCTCACTCAGAGGACGTCAGGAAAAGCTTGGGAGAACGGATATGTGTTTAGACTAGACTTAAAGGAGTCGATGGAGGGGGCAGTTCTAATGGAGAGGGGGATGCTGTTCCACAGTGTAGGAGCTGCGACCGCAAAGGCGCGGTCGGTCGCCCCTGAGCTTATGCCTAGACCGCGGGACGTTCAGCAACCCCCAAGTCGACCGATCTAAGGGACCTGGAGGTGGCGTGGTGGGTGAGAAGGCTTTTGATGTAGAGAATGTACAGAAATAGAACCAACGGCATATAAAATGATGCAGTCATTGTGTACAGCTTCGATGTCAACTTCTTAGCTTGAGTTAAGAGGAAAAGAAAGGAGAAAAAGCAAGAAAGGAAACAGTGAGATGTGCAAAGATGGAAATTATGTTCAGGAGGAACTGCAGATGCTGGAAAATCGAAGGTAGACAAAAGTGCTGGAGAAACTCAGCGGGTGCGGCAGCATCTATGGAGCGAACGAAATAGGCAACGTTTCGGGCCTAAACCCGGAAGGAAATAGGCAAACATTTTCCACTGCCATTCAATATGATCATGGCTGATCATCCAACTCAGTATCCTGTACCTGCCTTCTCTCCATACCCCCCGATCCCTTTAGCCACAAGGGCTACATCTAACCCTCTTAAATATAGCCAATGAACTGGCCTCAACTGCCTTTTTGGAAGAGAATTCCAGAGATTCACCACTCTCTGTGTGAAAAATGCTTTTCTCATCTCGGTCTTAAAAAGAATTTCCCCCCTTATCCTTAAACTGTGACCCCTTGTCCTGGACTTCCCCAATATCGGGAACAATCTTCCTGCATCTAGCCTGTCCAACCCCTTAAGAATTTTGTAAGTTTCTATAAAATCCCCCCTCAATCTTCTAAATTCTAGCGGGTACAAGCCAAATCTATCCAGTCTTTCTTCATATGAAAGTCCTGACATCCCAGGAATCAGTCTGGTGAACCTTCTCTGTACTCCCTCTATGGCAAGAATGTCTTTTCTCAGATTAGGAGACCAAAACTGCACGCAATACTCCAGGTGTGGCCTCACCAAGACCCTGTACAACTGCAGTAGAACCTCCCTGCTCTTGTACTCAAATCCTTTTGCTATGAATGCCAACATACCATTCGCTTTCTTCACTGCCTGCTGCACCTGCATGCCTACTTTCAATGACTGGTGTACCATGACACCCAGGTCTCGCTGCATCTCCCCTTTTCCTAATCGGCCACCATTCAGATAATAGTCTAATGGATAGGTGACGTTTCACAAAGTGCTGGAGCAACTCAGCGGGTCAGGCAGCATCTGTGGAGAACATGGATAGGTGACGTTTCACAGAGTGCTGGATTAACTCAGCGGGTCAGGCAGCATCTGTGGAGCGAAGGAGGAATTGGTGATGTTTATTCAGACTGATGTGGGGGGGGGGACGGGAAGATGAATGGAAGAGGCAGAGACAGTGGGCTGTGGGAGAGCTGGGAAGGAGAGGGGAAAGAGGGAGAAAGCAAGGACTACCTGAAATTGGAGAAGTCAATGTTCATACCGCTGGGGTGTAAACTGCCCAAGCGAAATATGAGGTGCTGCTCCTCCAATTTGCGGTGGGACTCACTCTGACCATGGAGGAGGCCCAGGACCGAAAGGTCGGATTTGGAATCGGAGGGGGAGTTGAAGTGCTGAGCCACCTGGAAATCAGATTGGTTAATGAGACTTCCATCCCCACATCAGTCTGAAGAAGGGTCCCGACCCGAAACGTCACCTATTCCTTCGCTCCATAGATGCTGCCTGAACCGCTGAGTTTCTCCAACATTTTTGTCTACCTTCGATTTCTCCTGCGTCTGCAGTTCTTTCTTGAACAGATTGCTGTCGTAACTTAAGTGAAACTAAAAGGGAAACTGATGAATGATTGCAGTAAATGTTGGCAGGGTGAACGATGTTAGTCAGATTCTCTGAGTAATTCCTGAGAATGCAGTTCTCCAGGAGGGCATTTTATGCTGTGGAATCTGTGAAGCCACATGCAGATTGTTGTATTAGTAAGGACAAGTTGCCGTAAGTCTGCGTGGCAGAGATTGAATAAAAAACGCTGAGGTGCAAGTAGGATGCAGATCAGTCATAAATTATTGGCAGTGAGCATAGACTGTGGAAATGCGTGAAATGCAAATGTGGACGCTGGCTCTAAGTCCCATACATTTGGCACTGCGGGTTGAATGGGAATATCTGCAAAGACAGTAGATGCAAGGAACTGCAGATGACAAAAGAAGACACAGAGTGCTGGTGTAACTCAGCGGGTCAGGCAGCATCTGTGGAGAACATGGATAGGTGACGTTTCACAGAGTGCTGGAGTAACTCAGCGGCTCAGGCAGCATCTGTGGAGAACATGGATAGGTGACGTTTCACAGAGTGCTGGAGTAACTCAGCGGGTCAGGCAGCATCTGTGGAGAACATGGATAGGTGACATTTCACAGAGTGCTGGAGTAACTCAGCGGGTCAGGCAGCATCTGTGGAGAACACTGAATCTCTAAACTCTAAGCCTCTATATCGGGTCAACTCTTCAGCAGTTCCCCTGAAACTGATCAGAGAACCTGCGGGTAAAACAATCTATATCCCACATCTGGGCGCAGATGCTGGTTTGATAAACACAGGAACATCTTATGCCAATCACAATGTCTAATTATGAGCCAAATGTATTCCAGTTAAACCTCTCTCCTCCCCCAGCGCATAAGTGAAGGGTTTTTTGAAAAGGAAACACTGCAGGCAGGGATCAGAGGTGTAATTTGTAAATTAGTTTCAAAACTGACAACAACTTTCAACGTTCCCCCAGGCTCCGAGCTCACTCCTCCTGTGAAACCAGGCCTAGTATTGGTGCAGGAGAGAGTTTAAATGAAAGACAAACCAGGCCTGGATAGAGTGCGTAAGAAGGAACTGCAGATGCTGGTTTAACCCGAAGCTAGACACAAAATGCTGGTGTAACTCAGCAGGGCAGGAATCATGGATGTGGAGAGGATGTTTCCACTAATGGGAGAGTCAAGGACCAGAGGTCACACCCTCAGAATTAAAGAGTGTTGCTTTAGGAAAGAGACAAGGAGGAATTTCTTTAGTCAGAGGGCGGTGAATCTATGGAATTCTTTGCCACAGAAGGCTGTGGAGGTCATCAGTGGATATTTTTAAGGCAGAGATAGATAGATTCTTGATTAGTACGGGTGTCAGTGGTAATGGGGAGAAGGCAGGAGTATGGGGTTGGGAGGGAGAGATAGATCAGCCATGATTGAATGGCGGAGTAGACTTGATGGGCCGAATGGCCTAATTCTGCTTCTATCACTTATGACCATATGAACTTCTCCACAGGGGACTAGTCTGGCACCAGCAGCTTAGCAGGAGCAGGGTACGGAATAAGTTCAGAGTTCGAGCAAGCCCTTCTCCAAAATCACGTTCTCACTGGGGGAGTGTCGGATCAGTCTGAAGAAGGGTCTCGACCCGAAACGTCACCCATTCCTTCTCTCCAGAGATGCTGCCTGACCCGCTGAGTTACTCCAGCACTCTGTGTCTATTCTCACTGAGGGAGCGTGTGTCTCTGGAATTTTCCAAGGAACTAACGCTCACTCCTCCATTCCATGCCCTGTATCTTACATGATCCACATCTGGCAGAGTTGACAGGTCAACGTTGGGAGTCACTGACCTTCAAATTGGTGCAGCTTGTTTGACTCTACGGGCCAAGTGGCTTAATCCTGCACCTAAAGGGCCAGTCCCACTGATGCGACTGTTTCGGCGACTGCCGGCACCCGTCATAGGCGAATCCAGCGGGCTCCTGTGGACACTCAGCTCCTTCAACATCTGCAGTGAGATGCTGCAGATGTTCCACCAGTCGGTGGTAGCCAGTGCCATCTTCTTCACTGCCGTGTGGCGGGGCTGCAGGGCGAAGGCCGCGGGCGCCAACAGGATTAACAAACTCGTCAGGAAGGCCGGCTCTGACCTGGGGGCGGAGTTGGAGTTGGGTTCACGGGAGGTTGGCCTTGGAGGGGAGGGTGCTCCTCAAACTGCGGAGCATCCTGGACAATACAGCTCACCCCCTCCGTGACACACTGGTCAACCTGAGGAGCACCTTCAGCAACAGACTGGTCCCACCAAGATGCAGCACAGAACGCCACAGGAGATCCTTCTTCCTTGAGGCTATCAAACTCTACAACTCCTCCCCCTTCAGTCGTGGGGTCGACTGAGACTGACTCCCCCCCCCCCCCCCCCCAATCTTTGCACATCCCCCAATCCTTCGTCACTTCAATTTCATATTTCATGAATCTTGTGAAATCTGTTGGCAGACAGGAAACAAAGAGTAGGGTCCCTTTCAGAATGGCAGGCAGTGACTAGTGGGGTACCGCAAGGCTCGGTGCTGGGACCGCAGCTATTTACAATATACATCAATGATTTGGATGAAGGGATTCAAAGTAACATTAGCAAATTTGCAGATGACACAAAGCTGGGTGGCAGTGTGAACTGTGAGGAGGATGCTATGAGAATGCAGGGTGACTTGGACTGGTTGGGGGAGTGGGCAGATGCATGGCAGATGCAGTTTAATACAGATAAATTGGAGGTTATCCACTTTGGTAGCAAAAACAGGAAGGCAGATTACTATCTAAATGGCGTCAAGTTGGGAAAAGGGGAAGTATAACGGGATCTGGGGGTCCTTGTTCATAAGTCAATGAAAGTAAGCATGCAGGTACAGCAGGCAGTGAAGAAAGCGAATGGCATGTTGGCCTTTATAACAAGACGAGTTGAGTATAGGAGCAAAGAGGTCCTTCTGCAGTTGTACAGGGCCCTAGTGACACCACACCTGGAGTATTGTGTGCAGTTTTGGTCCCCTAATTTGAGAAAGGACATTCATGCTATCGAGGGAGTGCAGCGTAGGTTTACAAGGTTAATTCCCGGGATGGCGGGACTGTCATATGCTGAGAGAATGGAGATCGGTTGGGCTTGTACACTCTGGAGTTTAGAAGAATAAGAGGGGATCTTATTGACACATATAAGATTATTAAGGGTTTGGGCACACTAGAGGCAGGAAACATGTTACCGATGTTGGGGGAGTCCAGAACCAGGGGCCACAGTTTAAGAATAAGGAGTAAGCCATTTGGAACGGAGACGAGGAAACACTTTTTCACACAGAGAGTTGTGAGTCTGTGGAATTCTCTGCCACAGAGGGCGGTGGATATGATAGGGGATATGGGGAGAAGGCAGGAACGGGGTACTGATTGGGGATGATCAGCCATGATCGCATTGAATGGCGGTGCTGGCTCGAAGGGCCGAATATTGTCTATTGACACAGGAGACTGCTTGTCTCTGTGATTCCAAATCCTATTCCTCTGTTGGACGAAATGTCTAGTACCACTAAAAATATCTCACTTTCAGGAGGGTTTAAACAGGCTGCCAAGTCTAGACAATCTGAAGAAAAAAACGAAACACAAACAGTGGTTTATTTTAAAGGCCAAATATGGGATGAAAGGGATGGAAGGGACCTGCATGAAACAAAACATTCTGTTGAGTTGCGACTCAGTAATACTAGAGATTGTAGATGCTGGCAAAACTCAAAGTGCTGGAGGAACTCAACGGGTCAGGCAGCATCTGTGGAGGGACTGGACAGGCCCCGTTTCGGATCGAGTCTGAAGAAGGGTCCAGACCCGAAATGTCACCTGTCCATTTCCCACCACAGACCCTGCCCGTCCCACTGAGTTCACACACAGGACACACACTAAAAGCTGGAGTAACTCAGCGGGTCAGACAGCGTCTCTGGAGAAAAGGAATAGGTGACGTTTCGGGTCGAGACCCTTCTTCAATCTCAACCCGAGTCCAGAACCAGGGGCCACAGTTTAAGAATAAGGGGTAAGCCATTTAGAACGGAGATGAGGAAACACTTTTTCTCACAGAGAGTTGTGAGTGTGGGATTCTCTGCCTCAGAGGGTGGTGGAGGCTGGTTCTCTGAATACTTTCAAGAGAGAGCTAGATAGGGCTCTTAAAGATAGCGGAGTCAGGAGATATGGGGAGAAGGCAGGAACGGGGTACTGATTGTGGATGATCAGCCATGATCACATTGAATGGCGGTGCTGGCTCGAAGGGCCGAATGGCCTACTCCTGCACCTATTGTCTATTGTCTATTGTCATTTTACAACATGTTGAAAGTCCAGCGGCGACCAGAAAGACGCTACGACTCTTTGGGCGACTGAGGAGACGACTCACGGCCATACGGGCGTCACCCCGCGACCATGTGGCGACAGCCTAGTCGCCTAAAAAATGGCCTAAGTGGGACCGGCCCTTAACTCTTGCATTTTGTGTCTATCTTCCTAGACCAAGCTGTTGCAACAGTCTTGACTTCGGGCCAAGTCTAGTTTGTAAAGAATATTGTAAAAGACACTGTGCAGACGCAGTTTTGTTTTGTTCAGAACATTCCTTCTTATATCTGCAGGAAATGCTCAGAAATCAGATTGCCCATTTGAGCCTGCCACGTCCACGAGAAGTTGTGTTAGATTGTAATCGCAATACATCAAGGATAGCAGGGCACGGTGGCGCAGCGGGTAGAGCTGCTGCCTCACCGCGGCACAAACCCGGCTTCAATCCTGACCACGGGTGCCGTCTGTACGGAGTTTGTCCGTTCTCCCCGTGACCTGCGTGGGTTTTCTCCGGGTGCTCCGGTTTCCTCCCACACTCCAATGACGTACAGGTTTGTGGGTTGATTAGCTTGGGTAAAATTGTAAATTGTCCCTATTGTGTGTAGGATATCACTAGTGTGCGGGGATCGCTGGTCGGCGCGGACTCGAAGGGCCGAAGGGCCTGTTACTCCACTGTATCTCGAAAGTGTAAAGACGGCTGTTGTATCGTTGGGTCGTCAACTGGGTATAATTCTGTTCATCACAAGATGTGGTTGTTCTGGAGATTGTGCACATGATAGAAACATATAATATATACAATTATGATTCTTATTATATAAAATGTAGACATTTGGGGGGACGAGGAATGATATTGCATGGGCTGGAGTTGTTTCCTTTGGACATGTTGAGGCTGAGGGAAGATATGATGCAGGTTTATAAAATAATATAAAATTCTTAACGGATTGGACAGGCTAGATGCAGGAAAAATGTTCCCTGATGTAAAAAAATAATTTTTCACACAGAGAGTGGTGAGTCTGTGGAATTCTCTGCCACAGAAGGTAGTTGAGGCCGGTTCATTGGCTATATTTAAGAGGGAGTTGGATGTGGCCCTTGTGGCTAAAGGGATCAGGGGGTATGGAGAGAAGGCAGGTACAGGATACTGAGTTGGATGATCAGCCATGATCATATTGAATGGCGGTGCGGGCTCGAAGGGCCGAATGGCCTACTCCTGCACCTATTGTCTATGTTTCTATGTTTCTATGTTGGGGGAGTCCAGAACCAGGGGTCACACAGTTGAAGAATAAGGGGTCGGCCATTTAGGACTGAGATGAGGAAAAACCTTTTCACCCAGAGAGTTGAGAATCTGTGGAGTTGGCCACAGAAGGCGGTGGAGGCCAATTCACTGGATGTTTTCAAGAGAGAGTTATGGGCCTGTACACCTAGGACAGGTCCAGATGTGACCTCGGGTTCTGGACTCCCCCAACATGGGGAAGATTTTTCCTGCATCCAGCCTGTCCGATCCCTTGAAGAAGGGTCTCGACCCGAAACGTCACCTATTCCTTTCCTAGAGAGATGCTACCTGACCCGTTGAGTTACTCCAGCGTATTGTATCTATCTATCTTACATATTTAGTTGGCTTGACATCAGGTTTTGTGTGATATTGTGCCTGTGAAGGCCCTCCAACCAATTTACTCTATAAATAAATACAGATTGTGCGGAGACCTCCGCGTTTGAACGACTCCGAACCACAACATGCGGTTTGGTTTATGTGACCACGCCAAGGCCTGATAATGGCACTGATAAAGAGAGGCAGCTTTCAAAACATACAATCGATTATCGTCAACTAATTTTTGCACTTCACACAGTTGCTAAAGTGCAGAAACATCGAGGTTGTTGATGAGGGTAAAACATGCTCTGAGTTTATTGTGTGTGGGAACTGGTGGAAAGGGGGAAGGAAGCAAACTAAGGAGTAGAGTCACAGAGTCATAAAGCTCGGAAGCAGGCCCTTCGGCCCAATGTGTCTGTGCTCGCCATCAACCCTCCCCCTCCCTCTCGCCCCTCACACTCACCCCACCCATCTCCTCCCTCACCTCCCCTCTCCCCTCTCTCCCTTCCTCCCTCCTCCTACCCCCCTCCCTGACCCTCTCGCCCCTTCCCTCACACTCACCCCACCCATCTCCTCCCCCACCTCCCCTCTCCCCCTTCCTCCTCCTCTCATCCACCTGTCTGTTTCCCATCCCACACCCCTCCCCCCTCCCCACCCCCCTCCCCTACCCTTGTCCACCCTGCCTTCGCCCCCCCTCTCACCTATCCCTCTCCCCCTCCCCTCACCCTCACCTCACCCCTATTCCTCCCCTCTCCCCCCTCCACCCCTCCACCCCTCTCCCCCCTCCCTCTCCCTCTTCCCTCTCCCCCCTCCCCTCACCCTCACCCCACCCCCTCCTATTCCACTCCTCTCCCTCCCTCTCCCCCTGCCACCCCTCTCCCCCCCTCCCCCCTACTACATAAGAGGTACATTCAGATGCTGCATGCACACTGCTGTTTAACAAATTATTCATGTGAGCAAGCCCGGGACCAGCCTAAGTGCATCGCTGCAAGTACACTTTTCGACACGCATTTCTTTGTGAATATGTAATGAATATATTATGAATCCTGCCCATCCCCGTCGTTCAGGGGAAGCGTTGCTGTGTCCAATCTTTCACAGTGTTGCACGGTGTAAGGGCGGCACGGTGGCGCAGCGGTAGAGTCGCCGCCTCACGGCGCCAGAGACCCGGGTTCCATCCCGACTACGGACTTTGTACCTTCTCCCCGTGACCTGCGTGGGTTTTCTCCGGGCGCTCCGGTTTCCTCCCACACTTCTAAGACGTGCAGGTTTGTAGGTTAATTGGCTTGGTATAAATGTAAATTGTCCCCAGTGTGTGTAGGACAGTGTTAGTGTGCGGGGATCGCTGGTCGGTGTCGACCTGGTGGGCCGAAGGGCCTGTTTACGCGCTGTATCTCTAGACCAAACTAAACTATCTCTGGAGAATCACTTCCCTCACTGTTCAGAGAGTGTCTGGACCATAAAAGCTTAGTTTACAGATGTCCCACTGAGTTACTCCAGCATTTTGTGTCAAGGAAATATTTCAACAGGGGTAATCATACTGATTACTGCAACCTTCAGACTATCTTTACAGATACTGCCCTTCGGCCCACTGAGTCCATGCTGACCAGCAACCTCTAAACACCAGTTCTATCCCAGGGACAATTTACAATTTTACCAAAGCCAATTAACCTACAAACCTGCACGTCTTTGGAGTGTGGGAGGAAACCAGAGCACCCGGAGAAAACCCACACAGGTCACAGTAGACAATAGACAACAGGTGCAGGAGGAGGCCATTCGGCCCTTCGAGCCAGCACCGCCATTCAATGTGATCACGGCTGATCATCCCCAATCAGTACCCCGTTCCTGCCTTCTCCCCATATCCCCTGACTGCGCTATCTTTAAGAGCTCTCTCTTGAAAATATCCAGAGAACCGGCCACCACCGCCCTCTGAGGCAGAGTACGGGGAAAACGTGCAAACTCTGTACAGACAGCACCTGTAGTCAGGATGGAAGCCGGGTCTTTGGCGCTGTGAGGCAGCGACTCAACCGCTGCGACACGTGCCACCCCGGCGAAGGCTTTGATCTACCAACCCCACGTTACTCATCAATCAGATCGACATTAGCAAATAGTCATTGATCAATTGGACAGGGGTAATGATGCTGTTGCTGCAGCCCCAAGTCCTAGATAAGTAATTGATGTGAATGACACTGTTGGTGCTAAGTTACCGTTGTAGATCGCAGTGCATTGAGGAGCTGATCGGAGAGAATTAAATCCTACGATGCATCGACAGAAAGGGGGGAAAATAATTCCATGAGTAAACTAGTGGGACAGGGCAGCGTTTCTGGGGAGAAGGAGCGGGTGACGTTTCGGGTCGAGACCCTTCTTCAGGCAGAGAGTCAGGGGAGAGGGAGACGAGAGATATAGACGGTGATGTGGAGGGATATAGAACAAATGACTGAAAGATAGGCAAAAGGGTCTCAACCCGAAATGTCACCCATTCCTTCTCTCCAGAGATGCTGCCTGTCCCGCTGAGTTACTCCTGCTTTTAGTGACCAGCTTTGGTGTAAACCAGCATCTGCAGTTCCTTCCTACAGTATCGTGGCACTTGGGTTAAAATGTCTGATATCAACATCAATTTTTAACCAGTAATAAAACCTGTCTGCAAGTATTTATTTACCTTGATTTTCCCGCCTGATGCGGATTTTCTTTTGATGATTTATATATTTATACATTTATGGGTTATTTTCAGTGTAAAATGTACATGAAACAGATGCAATAGGACATTAATTTTAGCTGAAATATCGAGTTAATATTGTCAGTTTTTAACAGTCACATTCCGAAAGACTAAGTTGGATTAAGGGACATTTCCTGCTGGCGGGGAATATATGCTTGAAAATTCTACTGCAATCAGATAGGTGTTTCAAACGTTGAACAGTGATTGCAAACGGACTTGGGAGTGCTGGTGCAGGATTCCCAAAAAGTTAATTTGCAAGTTGAATCGGTAGTAAAGAAAGCAAACTCAATGCTGGCATTTAGACAATAGACAATAGACAATAGGTGCAGGAATAGGCCATTCGGCCCTTCGAGCCAGCACCACCATTCAATGTGATCATGGCTGATCATCCCCAATCAGTACCCCGTTCCTGCCTTCTCCCCATATCCCCTGACTCCACTATCTTTAAGAGCCCTATCTAGCTCTCTCTTGAAAGTATCCAGACAACCGGCCTCCACCGCCCTCTGAGGGGAGAATTCCACAGACTCTCAACTCTCTGTGAGAAAAAGTGTTTCCTCGTCTCCGTTCTAAATGGCTTACTCCTTATTCTTAAACTGTGGCCCCTGGTTCTGGACTCCCCCAACATCGGGAACGTGTTTCCTGCATCTAGCGTGTCCAAGCCCTTAACAACCTTAACAATTTATTTTGGGAGGGCTTGTCTATAAAAACAGGGATGTAATGCTGAGGCTTTATAAGGCTAGTGGAATCAAGGGATATGGGGAGAAGGCAGGCACGGGTTATTGATTGTGGACGATCAGCCATGATCACAATGAATGGCGGTGCTGGCTCGAAGGGCCGAATGGCCTCCTCCTGCACCTATTTTCTATGTTTCTATGTTTCTAAGCCGCTGGTCAGGCCGCATTTGGAATATTGTGAGCAATTTTGGGCACCATATCTGAGGAAGGATGTGCTGGCTCCAGAGAAGGTCCAGAGGAGGTTTACGAGAATGAAGTTCAAGAAGGAACTGCAGATGCTGGAAAATCGAAGGTAGACCAAAGTGCTGGAGAAACTCAACTGGTGAGGCAGCATCTGTGGAGAGAAGGAATAGGTGACGTTTCGGGTCGAGACCCGTAAGGGTCTCGACACGAAACGTCGCCTATTCCTTCGCTCCGTAGATGCTGCCTCGCCTGCTGAGTTTCTCCAGCACTTCCGTTTACGAGAATGATCCCAGGAATGAGTGGGTTAACCTATGATGAGCGTTTGTTGGCACTGGGCCCGTATTCGCCGGAGTTTAGAAGGATGAGGGGGGGACCTCATTGAAAACTTACAGAACAGAGAAAGGCCCGGATAGAGTGGATGTGGAGAGGATGTTTCCACTAGTGGGAGAGTCTAGGACCAGAGGTCACAGCCTCAGAATTACAGGGTGTTCTTTTAACTTCTGAAGCCTTGGCTTCCTCAGACCGTGCCAGGTGCTAAAGCAACTTCACAACAAAGGGCATGTTTGACCATGTGATTAAATTGTACCTGGCGTTCACAACACAAGCTAGAAGCAGGGGCCTTTATTCTGCTGAAGGGTATCACCGATCTGAATCAGTGATTGCTGGCTTCTGGTGGTGGCTGGTCTTTGTAGGACGTACTTGCCGATTCGATGGCGGTTTGATGTAGATAACCTGTGCGATTCTCCAGTTACTTTTCCCAGGGCTCTCCTGGAAGACGTAACGACATCAGAGCTGACCGGCGATGAGCAGCCATGTGGGGTAGACTTGATGGGCCGAATGGCCTAATTCTACTCCTATCACTAACGACCTTGTGACCTTTCGTTTTAAGTAATACACCAGACTGGTAATACACCAGACTTTAAGTAATCACCAGACTGATTCCTGGGATGGCAGGACTTTCATATGAGGAAAGACTGGATAGACTCGGCTTGTACTCGCTGGAATTTAGAAGACTGAGGGGGGATCTTATAGAAACTTACAAAATTCTTAAGGGGTTGGACAGGCTAGATGCTGGAAGATTGTTCCCGATGTTGGGGAGGTCCAGAACAAGGGGTCACAGTTTAAGGATAAGGGGGAATTCCTTTAGGACCAAGTTGAGGAAAACATTTTTCACACAGAGAGTGGTGAATCTGTGGAATTCTCTGCCACAGAAGGTAGTTGAGGCCAGTTCATTGGCTATATTTAAGAGGGAGTTAGATGTGGCCCTTGTGGCTAAAGGGGTCACAGGGTATGGAGAGAAGGCAGGTACAGGCTACTGATGATCAGCCATGATCATATTGAATGGCTCGAAGGGCCGAATGGCCTACTCCTGCACCTATTTTCTATGTTTCTATGTAATCTCCAGTAAGTTGTGATCAATAAGAAGTGATCAGATGTCATGTATTCACCACATTCCACTCTCCCCCCTAGTAATCTTATAACAATCGTAAAAACCGAGCTTAAAAGGTAAAGGATTGATGACTGCTGCCTGTCTACACTTGGCAAGGTTGCGGAGAGAGCCGGTGTGAAACTGGTGGAGGAGGGGGGACAACTTAGAAGCCTTTAACACACCCAGAATCTAAAGACTTTGGAGATAAAGCATGGAAACAGGCCCTGCAGCCCACAGAGTCCACCAATGACCAGCGATCACCCCTCACATTAAAGCATGGAATAGTCTTCACCCTACCATAGTTACCCAGCCAGACGCAACTACATTCATGGTAGCTCTTTGGCTCCAAGAACCCCTTTTGCTGCTTAAGTCCATCCTCCGCCACCTCCAGTTTAAATTCCATTTGGAATATTTTTGGAGGACCAGGAAACCACTGGCACTATCCTACATGCGAGGGACAGTTTAAAACGTCACCAAACCCAATTAGCCCTCAAACCTGGGCGCGAATCTGCCTCAGAGGGCGGTGGAGGCCGGTTCTCTGGATGCTTTCAAGAGAGAGTTAGATAGAGCTCTTAAAAATAGCGGAGTCAGGGGATATGGGGAGAAGGCAGTAACGGGGTACTGATTGGGGATGATCAGCCATGATCACATTGAATGGCGGTGCTGGCTCGAAGGGCCGAATAGCCTACTCCTGCACCTATTGTCTATTGTCTTTGGAGTGTGGGAGGAAACCGGAGCACCCGGAGAAAACCCACGCAGTCACAGGGAGAACGTGCAAACTACCATTCCTTCTCTCTAGAGGCGCTGCTTGTCCCGCTGAGTTACTCCAGCACTCTGTGAAACGTCACCTATCCATGTTCTCCACAGATGCTGCCTGACCCGCTGAGTTACTCCAGCACTCTGTGAAACGTCACCTATCCATGTTCTCCACAGATGCTGCCTGACCCGCTGAGTTACTCCAGCACTGTGAAACTGCTTCATAACGCAGCATTATGAATATAGATTTCTCTAACTTCAAGTAGCCCCGGCATTCCCTCTCTCTCCACCCCTCCCCCACCCAAGTCGTACCAGCGTCAAAGTCGTCTTGTTGAGTCTCATTGTCTGTAACTCGTTTTCACCGAGCCCACAGCCGACAACGGCCTGTTTCCTTTATCATCGTTACCTTTTTGCTTATCTTTCATCCATTTGTTCTACATCTCTCTACATCACCGTCTATAACTCTCGTTTCCCTCTCCCCTGACCCTCAGTCTGCAGAAGGGTCTCGACCCGAAACGTCACCCATTCCTTTTCTCCCGAGATGCCGCCTGTCCCGCTGAGTTAAGGCCCTGTCCCACTTTCACGACCTAATTCACGACCTCTGCCGAGTTTGCCCTTGACTCACACTCGCAGCATGGTCGTCACGAGGGCGTAGGTGGGTCGTAGGCAGGTCGTAGGTGGGTCGTAGGCAGGTCGTGATGCTAGTCGTTGGTACCCGTGGCATCAAGTAGGTCGGGGCGTTTTTCAAGCCTGATGATAAATGTCCACGATTAAAAAGGTTGTGAATTAGGGTGTGAAAGTGACACAGGCCCTTTACTCCTCTTTTTTGTGCGTCTACTTGCAGATTAAACCAGCATCTGCAGTTGCTTCCTACACGCTCAGTCTCAGCAGTATTCTCCCTGGAATAACAGATCCAAAATGAAACTGAACAATTTCATCTAAATGATTGAATAATATGCCTCATGTGTACACACTTCTTGCGTTGCGAGGATTATGTTCCTTGTAACAAAAGGAGTGGAAAAGAATCGTCTGCCTTTGACTTTTGATGTCGATGGTACTCTGGTAACCTATTGGGTGCGGTGTAACTCAATACAGGGGCACAGGGAGAGGATATGTAGGTTCACCAGGTTAACTCCTGGGATGGCGGGACTGGCTTATGATGAAAGAATGGGTCGACTGTGCTTGTATTATACTGGAATCTAGAAGGATGAGAGGGGAATCTTATAGAAATATATAAACATTTTAAGGGATTGGACAGGCTAGATGCAGGAAAAATGTTCCCCATGTTTGGGGAGTCCAGAACCAGGGGTCACACCCAGTTTAAGAATAAGGGGTCGGCCATTTAGGACTGAGATGAGGAAAAACCTTTTCACGAAGAGAGTTGTGAATCTGTGGAATTCTCTGCCACAGAAGGTCGTGGAGGCCGATTCACTGGATCAAAGCAGGAACGGGGCACTGTTTCTGGATGATCAGCCATGATCATATTGAATGTCGGTGCTGACTCGAAGGGCCGAATGGCCCACTCCTGCACCTAGTTTGTATGTTTCTATGATACGATACGATATTTATCCCAGGAGGGACATTGATCTGCCAACAGTCATAAAACCCAAGATACATTAAATGAAATTAAAGTGACGAGTGGAAAGGATTGGGGGATGTGCAAAGATTGGTGGGGGGGGGGGGGGGGGGGGGGGAGTCAGTCTCAGTCTACCCCACGACAGAAGGGGGAGGAGTTGTACAGTTTGATAGCCGCAGGGAAGAAGGATCTCCTGTGGCGTTCTGTGCTGCATCTTGGTGGGACCAGTCCGTTGCTGAAGGTGCTCCTCAGGTTGACCAGTGTGTCACTGGTGAGGGGGTGAGCTGTATTGTCCGGGATGCTCCGCAGTTTGAGGAGCATCATCGCCTCCAAGACCAACCTCCCGTGAATACAACTCAAACTCCACCCCCAGGACGGCGCGGGCCTTCCTGATGAGTCTGTTGACCCTGAGAGCCACAGAGAGTGACACAGATACACCATGCCTGAGGTTCCTTATTGCTGCTCCAAGCTGCGTACATCCAACAGGTCCATCAAAGAGGAGGATGAGGGGTGATCTTATAGAGGCGTATAAAATCATGAGAGGAACTAGATTGGGTAGGCGCACAGATCTCTTGCCCAGAGTGGGTGAATTGAACATGTTCCCGATGTTGGGGGAGTCCAGAACCAGGGGCCACAGTTTAAGAATAAGGGGTAAGGTATTTAGAACGGAGGCGAGGAAACACATTTTCTCACAGAGAGTTGTGAGTCTGTGGAATTCTCTGCCTCAGAGGGCGGTGGAGGCCGGTTCTCTGGATGCTTTCAAGAAAGATTTGGATAGAGCTCTTAAAGATAGCGGAGTCATGGGATATGGGGAGAAGGCAGGAACGGGGTACTGATTGGGGATGATCAGCCATGATCACATTGAATGGCGGTGCTGGCTCGATGGGCTGAATGGCTGATTCAGTCAATTGGAAATTCAGTCAATTGGAAATTGGCGCTATGAATTGACCCTGTGACTACAGTGTATGACTTCACGTCATTAGCCCATCCCGGAGTTCAAAGCCACCTCTCCGTGACGTTTAGCAAGCAACCAGACGAGGGTTCAGCTATGTTTACACCGCGCGCTCCTTGTACATGCATTTGAAGAAAGGGGTCATTAAATATTTGTGAATGTGCTCAGTGTTGGAGTGGATTAACATAAGTAGATTCAGGCACTCAGAGGAGGCTTCCCAAACACAGGATGGTTTTAACTCCTGCACTTGGGAGATTGGGGACGCTGAACTGCGTAGGGAGGAACTGTCTGCTGATGCAGGTTTGAAACCAAAAATAGACACAAAAGTGGCACTGCGGACCCGTAAAATTCAATGACCAGGTTCAGGAATAGCTACTTCCCCACAGCCATCAGGCTATTAAACTTGGCTCGGACAAACTCTGAACATTAATAGCCCATTATCTGTTATTTGCACTTTATCAGTTTATTTATTCCTGTGTGTATTTATGTATATAATGGCATATGGACACACTAATCTGTTCTGTAGTCATTGCCTACTATGTTCTGTGTGCTGAAGCAACAAGAATTTCATTGTCCTGTCAGGGACACATGACCATAAACTCTCTTGTCTTGTCTCTTGAAATGGAGACACAAGAAACTGTAGGTGCTGAAATCAAGAGGAATAGAACTTCAAACTTGGAGTCCTGACGTGAAATGGGGCCTGTCCGCTCCCCCCACGGATGCTGCCTGACCCATTGAGTTCTTCCACCACATTGTTTTTTTTAATTTAATAAGCAATTGTGTTGTCCTTTTTGATCAGGAATATTAAATAGTTGTTGCCATACTCTGCTTAGTCTTGTGAAATAATCAATTTGAATATTCTGCTGCCCACATCACCAATATTGGTTCTGAGGATGTTACCAATATAATTAATATTTCACTCAGTTAGTGTATTATCATTATAATATATCATAAACTGTTATAATATATCTTAAACTGCAGTTCCTTCCTACACATAGAAACTCATAGAGTGATACAGGGTGGAAACAGGCCCTTCAGCCCAACTTGCCTGCACCAGCCAACATGTCCCATCTACACTAGTCCCATCTGCCTGCGTTTGGCCCACATCCCTCCAAATCTGTCCTATCCATGTACCTGTCTAATTCTTTCTTGAACGTTGCGATAGTCGCAGCCTCAACCACCTCCTCTGGCAGCTTGTTCCATAAACCCACCACCCTTTGTGTGAAAAATTTGCCCCTCAAATTCCTATTAAATCTTTAATAGGAATTTAATTCCAATTACATCCCCCACAATCAAAATGTGGATTACAGAAATGTCGGAGACACTTCATCTGGAAAGATTAAGACTTGTCCTTTTGGACAAACTAGATCAGTTCAGAGGAATATGGTCTCCATTTATTGAATACTTAAAGGGTCAAGGTGGACCTTGAGTAGGAGTAGGAGTAAAGGAGAAGCAAAGAGTAGGAGTAAACAGGTCCTTTTCACAATGGCAGGCAGTGACTAGTGGGGTACCGCAGGGCTCAGTGCTGGGACCCCAGCTATTTACAATATATATTAATGATCTGGATGAGGGAATTGAAGGCAATATCTCCAAGTTTGCGGATGACACTAAGCTGGGGGGCAGTGTTAGCTGTGAGGAGGATGCTAGGAGACTGCAAGGTGACTTGGATAGGCTGGGTGAGTGGGCAAATGTTTGGCAGATGCAGTATAATGTGGATAAATGTGAGGTTATCCACTTTGGTGGCAAAAACAGGAGGGTAGACTATTATCTAAATGGTGGCCGATTAGGAAAAGGGGAGATTTTCCTAATCAGTGAGACCTGGGTGTCATGGTACACCAGTCATTGAAAGTAGGCATGCAGGTGCAGCAGGCAGTGAAAAAAGCAAATGGTATGTTGGCATTCATAGCAAAAGGATTTGAGTACAGGAGCAGGGAGGTTCTACTGCAGTTGTACAGGGTCTTGGTGAGACCACACCTGGAGTATTGCGTACAGTTTTGGTCTCCAAATCTGAGGAAGGACATTATTGCCATAGAGGGAGTGCAGAGAAGGTTCACCAGACTGATTCCTGGGATGTCAGGACTGTCTTATGAAGAAAGACTGGATAGACTTGGTTTATACTCTCTAGAATTTAGGAGATTGAGAGGGGATCTTATAGAAACTTACAAAATTCTTAAGGGGTTGGACAGGCTAGATGCAGGAAGATTGTTCCCGATGTTGGGGAAGTCCAGGACAAGGGGTCACAGCTTAAGGATAAGGGGGAAATCCTTTAAGACCGAGATGAGAAATACTTTTTTCACACAGAGAGTGGTGGGTCTCTGGAACTCTCTGCCACAGAGGGTAGTTGAGGCCAGTTCATTGGCTATATTTAAGAGGGAGTTGGATGTGGCCCTTGTGGCTAAGGGGATCAGAGGGTATGGAGAGAAGGCAGGTACAGGATACTGAGTTGGATGATCAGCCATGATCATATTGAATGGCGGTGCAGGCTCGAAGGGCCGAATGGCCTGCTCCTGCACCTAATTTCTATGTTTCTATGTCCGGTTCGAGGGCCTGACTGAAGCCTGAATGAAGGAATAGATGAAGAACTATATACAATAGACCACTGATATATCTCCAATGAAGAATAGCCTCCACTCATATTATTGATTTTCTACTTTTATTTTATTTCTCTTTATTATTTCTCTTTACCATCTTCTTTCTGTTATAAAATAATAAAAAGTATAGAAGTATAAATAAGAATGATTGTAAATTTGAAAAATATTAAGAATGTATGTACGAATAATATGTCTCTCTTTTTATTTTATGTTATTCCTTCTTAATATGTATTTACTTCTAATAAAAATATTTTACAAAAAAAAAAAAAAATCTTTTCCCCTTCACCTTGAACCTGTGTCCTCTGGTCCTCGATTCCCCTACTCTGGGCAAGAGACTCTGTGCATCTACCCGATCTATTGCCCTCATGATTTTGGAAACCTCTATAAGATCACTCCTCATCCTCCTGCGCTCCATGGAATAGAGACCCAGCCTACTCAACCTCTCCCTATAGCTCACACCCTCTAATCCTGGCAACATACTCGAAAATGATTGAAATTTGATTGATTGAATTTTATTTTGTGTGAGTGAAACTTAAATGCGACATGTTTGTAGTTTGAGTGCATGTTGAATATTGGCCGCAGAAGACAATCTAAATCATTGCTGTCACCATCATTCATAGATATGTCAAGTTGCTCATCTGCGCATATTAGTTAAGGGTAAGGGAGTAGCTTAATGGGTTTGCTATAAACCACATTCCATGAAAGCATATACAGTGGCTTGCAAAAATATTCATACCCCTTGAACTTTTCCACATTTTGTCACATTACAACCACAAATGTAAATGTATTTTGCTGGGATTTTATGTGATAGACCAACACAAAGTGGCGCATAATTGTGAAGTGGAAGGAAAATGATACATGGTTTTCAAATCTTTTTACAAATAAAAAACTGAAAAGTGTGGCGTGCAAAAGTATTCAGCCCCCTTTACTCTGATACCCCTAAATAAAATCCAGTGCAACCAATTGCCTTCAGAAGTCACCTAATTAGTAAATAGAGTCCACTTGTGTGTAATCTAACCTCAGTATAAATACAGCTGTTCTGTGAAGGCCTCAGAGGTTTGCTAGAGAACAAACAATGTTCCTTGGGCATCATGAAGCCCAAGGAACACACCAGACAGGTCAGGGATAAAGTTGTGGAGAAGTTTAAAGCAGGGTTAGGTTATAAAAAAATATCTCAAGCTTTGAATATCTCACGGAGCACTGTTCAATCCATCATTCGAAAATAGAAAGAGTATGGCACAACTGCAAACCTACCAAGACATGGCCGTCCACCTAAACTGACAGGCCGGGCAAGGAGAGCATTGATCAGAGAAGCAGCCCAAGAGGCCCATGGTAACTCTGGAGGAGCTGCAGAGATCCACAGCTCAGGTGGGAGATTCTGTCCATAGGACAACTATTAGTCGTGCCCTCCACAAATCGGGCCTTTATGGAAGAGTGGCAAGAAGAAAGCCATTGTTGAAACAAAGCCATAAGAAGTCCCGTTTGCAGTTTGCCACAAGCCATGTGGGGGGGACACAGCAAACATGTGGAGGAAGGTGCTCTGGTCTGATGAGACCAAAATTGAAGTTTTTGGCCTAAATGCAAAACGCTATGTGTGGCAGAAAACTATCACTGCACATCACCCTGAACACACCATCCCCACTGTGAAACATGGTGGTGGCAGCATCATGCTGTGGGGATGCTTTTCTTCAGCAGGGACAGGGAAGCTGGTCAGAGTTGATGGGAAGATGGATGGAGCCAAATACAGGGCAATCTTGGAAGAAAACCTGTTAGAGTCTGCAAAAGACTTGAGACTGGGGCGGAGGTTCACCTTCCAGCAGGACAACGACCCCAAACATACAGCCAGAGCTACAATGGAATGGTTTAGATCAAAGCATATTCATGTGTTAGAATGGCCCACTCAAAGTCCAGACCTAAATCCAATTGAGAATCTCTGGCAAGACAAAATTGCTGTTCGCATACGCTCTCCATCCAATCTGACTGAGCTTGAGCTATTTTGCAAAGAAGAATGGGCAAATATTTCAGTCTCTAGATGTGCAAAGCTGGTAGAGACATACCCCAAAAGACTTGCAGCTGTAATTGCAGCGAAAGGTGGTTCTACAAAGCATTGACTCAAGGGGGCAGAATACTTTTGCACGCCACACTTTTCAGTTTTTTATTTGTAATAAAATTTGGAAACTATGTATCATTTTCCTTCCACTTCACAATTATGCACCACTGTTGGTCTATCACATAAAATCCCAATAAAATACATTTACGTTTGTGGTTGTAACATGACAAAATGTGGAAAAGTTCAAGGGGTATGAATACTTTTGCAAGCCACTGTAGATCTACGATAGACACAAAAAGCTGGCGTAACTCAGCAGGACAGGCAGCGTCTCTGGAGAGAAGGAATGGGTGACGTTTCGGGTCGAGACCCTTCTTCAGACCCGAAACGTCACCCATTCCTACTCTCCAGAGATGCTGCCTGTCCCGCTGAGTCACTCCAGCATTTTGTGTCTATCTGCGGTTTAAACCAGCATCTGCAGTTCCTTCTCACACAAAGCTTGTAGATTATAGCTCCACAATGGTGTCTGCCCTTAGCATGTGTAAGTGAAACAAAGTCAGATCTATCTGACCAGTGTAAAGTCCCTTGTGTGCACAGACACTCAGCCGGGCCTGGACCCGTGCCAGCCTTAGATATGGTAACACAGCCCGGCAAAATAACAACCTTCAAAATAAGCTCCAAGTTATTCCATGCCAGGGAGCCTCTGGAATTTTTAAGATGAGTTCCTTCTGTCTGCAGGTTTGTAGTCAGTTTGTAGTTCAGGAACCTCTATTTTAGTTTAGTTTTAGTTTAGTTTAGTTTAGAGATACAGCATGGAAATAGGCCCATTGGCCCACCGAGTCCGCACCGACCAGCGATCCCTGCACGCTAACACTATCACCACAGACGGCTGTGGAGGCCAATATATTTAAGTCAGAGATAGATAGATTCTTGATCAGTACGGGTGTCAGGGGTTATGGGGAGAAGGCAGGGGAATGGGGTTAGGATGGAGAGATAGATCAGCCATGATTGAATGGTGGAGTAGACTCGATGGGCAGAATAGCCTAATTAAAATCCTTATGACCTTATCCTACACACACTAGGGACAATTAACCTCCAAACCTGTATGTCTTTGGAGTGTGGGAGGAAACCGAAGATCCTGGAGGAAACCCGTGCAGGTCACGGGGAGAACGTACAAACTCCGTACAGACAGCGCCCGTAGTCGGGATGGAACCCGGGTCTCTGGCGCCGTGAGGCAGCAACTCTACCGCTGCGCCACCTTGACACCATGACGTAAAGAAAGTCATGGATATGGGGAAAAGGCAGGAACGGGGTACTGATTGGGGATGATCAGCCATGATCACAGTGAATGGCAGTGCTGGCTCGAAGGGCCGAATGGCCTACTCCTGCACCTATTGTCTATTGTCTATTGCATCTACCCGATCTATTCCTCTGAATTAATAATGCACCAACTGAAAGCATTTTCGGATCAGGAATAAAAGTGATAATATTGCAGAAGTCTTTTGTGGAAGCTGCAGATTGTAAGAACCATGTTCTCCGAATGAGTCGGAGGAGTTTTCCCAGAACCTTCACGGGACATGTTGGGAAAGTTGCGGAACTTTTGCAAAGTCTGTTATCTGGATCTCATTTCCTGTGGCTCCTACACGCCGGTGCACATAGGCTGACAAAGGGGACACAGTCCTGCTTGTTTGCAAGGTGGTCCTGCAAGATTGCAACGTTAAGTTCCAGCATGAAGGTGGCTATGTGATAACTCAGGGAGCAATTATTTTTAACTGCACATTAGTTTTACAACTGGTTTTCGAGGGTCAAGGGGAAATTGGTGAAAAAGTGTCTCGAGTCTAGAACCTGTGTGCAAAGAGAATTCCGCAGATCATTAGTGGTTTTTTAAGGGCGGCACGGTGGCGCAGTGGTAGAGTTGCTGCCTCACAGCGCCGGAGACCCGGGATCGATCCCGGCTACGGGTGCTGTCTGTACGGAGTTTGTACGATCTTCCCGTACGACCTGCGTGGGTTTTCTCCGGGTGCTCCGGTTTCCTCACACACTCCAAAGACATACAGGTTTGTAGGTTAATTGGCTTGGTATAAATGTAGAATTGTCCCTAGTGTGTGTAGGATAGTGTTAATGGTCATTGCGGTGGGCTGAAAGGCCTGTTTCCGTGCTGTATCTCTAAACTAAAGTTAGATAGAGCTCTTGGGGATAGCGGAATCAAGGGATATGGGGAGAAGGCAGGCACGGGTTACAGATTGGGGATGATCAGCCATGATCATATTGAATGGCACGAAGGGCCGAATGGCCTCCTTCTGCACCTATTTTCTATGTTTCGATGTTTCTATGTAAACTAAAATAAACAAAACTGGTTCGAACTAGATTAAACTTCAGTCTGAAGAAGGGTCCCGACCCGAAACGCCACCCATTCCTTCTCTCCACAGATGCTGCCTGACCCGCTGAGTTACTCCAGCACTCTGTGAAACGTCACCTATCCATGTTCTCCACAGATGCTGCCTGACCCGCTGAGTTACTCCACATATTGTGTCTGTCTAAACTGAACTAGTGTCGGCCTCCCTCACTCGCTTCCAGCTTTGTTGGGTAGTGCAGTTTCATTTTCACCATGGGGTCATAGAAATTGAACGTAGACCCCTCTCACCACCCCAGTGCTAATTTTACCTCTCCAGAAAAATAAACTTCAATCTGGATACCTTTCAAAGTTGATATTTATTGACATGTGGCCAAGGGCAGCGAGATTCTTGTTTTGCACACAATTCGGCCCACCTTGTCCATGCTGACAAAGCTGGCTTATTGGGTAGTCCTGTCTGCCTGCGTTTGGCCCATATCCCTCTAAACCCTTCCCATCCACACATCTGAAGAAGGGTCTCAACGTGAAACGTCGCCAATTCCTTCTCTCCTTAGATGCTGCCTCACCCGCTGAGTTACTCCAGCATTTTGTGTTTACCTTCGATTTTACCAGCATCTGCAGTTCTTTCTTAAACATACATCTGTCCAACCGTATTTTGAATTTAGTTTAGAGATACAGCGTGGAAACAGGCCCTTCGGCCCACCGAGTCCGTGCCGACCAGCGATCCCCGCACACTAACACTACCCTACACACCCCAGGGACAATTTACAAATTTTACCAAAACCAATTAACCTACAAACCTGCACATCTGGTGGGGGGGGGGGCGGGAAGAAGAAAGGAAGAGGCGGAGACAGTGGGCTGTGGGGGAGCTGGGAAGGGGAGTGGAAGGAGGGAGAAAGCAAGGACTACCTGAAATTGGAGTTTCTCCAGCATTTCTGTCTACCTTCGATTTTTCCAGCATCTGTGGTTCTTTCTTAAACATAACGAACACATTGGGATCATTATCTGACTACTTGAGTTATTGCGCCAGCAGCTCCTATTTTCACTGCAATAAAGAATAGCTGGGGCTGTGATTTTTTACATATTGCTGGTACAGAAGCTGATTGTGGAGAATTACCGCTCCCTAACCCCAACCTCCGTTCTGTGCTATTTGCATGTTATGTGCTTGGCTGGTATGTTGTGCGTGCATAGGCCTGATTTGCACCTGTATTTTGCTAACGACTGTTTAAACAGGAAGATGACATTAGCTGCACAGTAGTATAGGCAGTAAACTGGAGTGGTGTCCTTGGAGACGGCTGCGGTACTTAGATCACGAGCCTGGGTCCGGCTGCCCGGACCTGCAGAATGATGAGATTTTTTATATCGTCGCTGTGTGTCAAGTAAACACTAACAATAAGGATATTACAGCCTTCGTCTGCAGTGAATTAGACACAGAACGGGAACAGGTCCTTCGTCCCAACGTCTGTTCCGTCCAGTTTATTGTCACGTAGGGTTGCCGACTTTCCCGCTCCCAAATAAGGGTCAAACGGTCAAAATACAGATTCCCGACGGCAATTCGTTGACCGACTGGGCCGTGGCTGGGTGAATGATGAGTTGGCCCCGGGTGCTGGACAGCTCACCAAGCCCAGCCGGCGGGCCAGCTGAGGAGTTTTGGCCCGGGCCGCGCGACGTCGCGCGCAAAGTCCGGCGCCCCGTCCAACTCATGAATCGATGATCGGCCGTGAGAAGGAGGGGCGGTGGTGGTGGTGTCGGCGGTCAGCGAAGGTCCGAAGGTCGGACAGCTGGCCGGGCTGCCGATCGACCGACGGGGCCACGGGCGAGGCGCTGCTGCTGCTGCTGCACTCCATGGGCTGCACTACGTCGGGACGGGTGAGGCGGGGCCGGACGCGGCGCTCCGACCCGACAGTCCCCTCGTCCCGAATAATAGCAGTCAAATACGGGACAAGGGCGGTCCCGTAAGGGACAAACCAATTTAGCCCAATATACGGGATGTCCCGGCTAATACGGGACAGTTGGCAACCCTATTGTCATGTGTACCAAGGTACAGGGAAAAATGGTCCCCATGTTGGTGGAGTCCAGAACCAGGGGTCACAGATGTATACATAGAAACATGGAAAATAGGTGCAGGAGTAGGCCATTCGGCCCTTCGAGCCAGTGGTAGAGTTGTTATCTTACAGCGCCAGTGACCCAGGTTCGATCCTGACTACGGGTGCTGTCTGTACGGAGTTTTACCTGACCGCATGGGTTTTCTCCGAGATCTTCGGTTTCCTCCCACACTCCAAAGAGAAGCAAGTTTGTAGGTTAATTGGCTTGTTGTGTGTGTAAATTTTCCCTAGTTTGTATAGGGTAGTGTTAGTGTGCGGGGATCACTGGTTGGTGGGGACTCGGTGGGCCGAAGGGCCTGTTTTCGTGCTGTATCTCTAAGAAAACAATTTGTTTAATAAGAGGAAGGCCATTTAGGACTGAGGTGAGGAAAAACTTTCACCCAGAGAGTTGTGAATCAGTGGAATTCTCTGCCACAAGAAGGCAATGGAGGCCAATTCTCTGGATGTTTTCAAGAGAGAGTTAGGTAGAGCTCTTAGGGCTAACGGAATCAAGCGATATGGGGAGAAGGCAGGAACGGGGGTACTGATTGAGGATGATCAGCCGTGATCACATTGAATAGCAGTGCTGGCTCGAAGGGCCGAATGGCCTACTCCTGCACGTATTTCCAATGTTTACATCTGTGACTAGCCCACAAAGTGTTACCTGGGTTAGGCACCATCTTAGAGAATTGGCACAGAAGAGGAGTTCAGGCCAACACAGATCAGCCACGATCATAGTCAAATGGTGTCTGAAGAAGGGTCCAGACCAGAAACGTCACCTATCCATGTTCTCCACAGATGCTGCCTGACCCGCTGAGTTACTCCAGCACTCTGTGAAACGTCACCTATCCATGTTCTCCACAGATGCTGCCTGACCCGCTGAGTTACTCCAGCACTCTGTGAAACGTCACCTATCCATGTTCTCCTCAGATGCTGCCTGACCCGCTGAGTTACTCCAGCACTCTGTGAAACGTCACCTATCCATGTTCTCCTCAGATGCTGCCTGACCCGCTGCGTTACTTCCGCACTTTGTCAAATGGTGGGGTAGGCTAGAGGGGCTGAGTGGCCTACATCTGTTGCTATTTTATGTGTTCAAGTAATCTTGGATCAAAGAATACATAGTTCATGTTTCTCCCAATGACACCGAATGTTGTCCTTCACATTTAGATTTAACGTGTGTACGTTTAAAGGGGAATGAATGTATAATTAGTGAGTTTCCTCTTTGTACAAGTGGTGCCTTCTTTAATTTTATCTAGTTTTAGTTTTAGCACGGAAACAGGCCATTCGGCCCAACTTGCCCATGTGCACCAAGTTGGCCTAAATGCCCTATTTCCGTGGTGTGTCTCTAAAACTAAATCTATAAATGGAGCTCCTTGGTCAACATGGGCACGTCGGGCCGAAGGGCGTGTTTCCGTGCTGTATCTCCAAATCTCAATCTATAAATGGCTCTCCTTGGTCGACATAGAGTTACTCCAGCACTCTGTGAAACGTCACCCATCCATGTTCTCCACAGATGCTGCCTGACCCGCTGAGTAAAGGGCCTGTCCCGCGAAGGTCATGCGCGATTTCATGCGTCCGCACAGCCGTCTGGAGCGGGTGACGTCATTTGAAGATGGACACAAGATGCAGGAGTAACTCAGCGGGACCGGCAGCATTGCTGGAGAGGAGCATTGGGTGATGTTTCGTGTCGAGACTCTTCTTCAGTCTGAAAAGAAGGGTCTTGGCCCGAAACATCACCCAATCCTTCTCTCCAGAGATGCTGCCGGCCCCGCTGAGTTACCCCAGCACTCGGTGTCTGTCTTCGGTGTAAACCAGTGTCCGCATTTCTCCAGCATTTTGTGTCTAATATTCTCGAGGTTGGTTGTATTGTGTGGCAGGCGTTCTGGCTGGGCTGAGGGGAGACTGTGTCGTGTGCCTGTGGAGTGGACGGGACACATGCTGATCCTGCTCTCTGGCTCACAAACACAGTACTGCAGCTCGGTGCAGCCTTTGGAGTCGGAGGTGGAAAAGCAGCAGCAGAGTTGGGAATCTTAGCCAAGCATGACTTCACGTCGCTTGGCCGGAGTTGCAAGCAAACTTTAAAAGTCTTGTAACTTTGGCGTGGGGAAACCACAACTTTGTCGACAGCTGTTCACTCTGGGGCGAACACGGCGGCGTGCATGCTTGCGGCTTCAAGGCCTGTTTGCGGGGCCTCGACACACCTACCTGCGTCAGGAGTCAAGAATCAAGAGTGTTTGTATTATCAGGGGTTACACAAAAAGCTGGAGAAACTCAGCGGGTGCAGCAGCATCTATGAGGCGAAGGAGATAGGCGACGTTTCGGGTCGAGACCCTTCTTCAGTTTGTATTATCATGTGTCCCAGACAGGACAATGACATTCTCATTTGCTGGAGCACTACAGAGTATGTCAACATGGTATGACAGGACAGAACAGAGAGAGAAAAGAAAAGGGTCTCGACCCGAAACATCACCTATTTCTTCACTTCATAGATGCTGCCTCACCCGCTGAGTTGCTCCAGCATTTTTATTCTACGAGAGTGTATATATACATATACTCACAATATACCCATATATATAAATGTATGTGTATGTGTGTGTGTATGTATATATATATATATATATATACATATATACATACACATACACACATACTCAATGTCGATGTCTGTGAAGGGCGCGCAGCATCATCAAGGACTGGTCTCACCCCAGCCACAGACTGTTTACCCTCCTCCCATCCGGGAGGCGCTTACAGGTCTCTCCGTAGCCGGACCAGCAGGTTCAGGAACAGCTTCTTCCCTGCGGCTGTTACACTACTTAACTCTGCACATTGGTGATTGCCAGTCACCCCCCCCCCCCCTCCCCCACCCCCGCCCCCGGGCACTCCTTCCCCCAGTATAATTGCACTACTGATGCTGTTTGTACATATATATATTTTACCGTTCATTATTCTAAGTTCGCTCTTCTGGGGAGATGCTAACTGCATTCCGTTGTCTCTGTACTGTACACTGCACAGTGACAATTAAAGATTGAATTGAACAATAATAATCCATTGTAGTTCAGAGCTTATATGAGGTTGTAGTGTTTAATAGACAATAGGTGCAGGAGGAGGCCATTCGGCCCTTTGAGCCAGCTCCACCATTCAATGTGATCATGGCTGATCATCCCCAATCAGTACCCCGTTCCTGCCTTCTCCCCATATCCCCTGACTCCGCTATCTTTAAGAACCCGATCCTAGCTCTCCCTTGAAAGTATCCAGAGAACCGGCCTCCACCGCCCTCTGAGGCAGAGAATTCCACAGACTCACCACTCTCTGTGAGAAAAAGTGTTTCGTCGTCTCCGTTCTAAATGGCTTACCCCTTATTCTTAAACTGTGGCCCCTGGTTCTGGACTCCCCCAACATCGGGAGCTTGTTTCCTGCCTCTAGTGTGTCCAAACCCTTAATAATCTTACATGATAGCCTGATGGCTGTGGGGAAGGAGCTGTTCCTGAACCTGGAGGTTCGGGTTTTCAGGCTCCTGTACCTTCTTCCCGATGGCAGGGGTGAGATGAGTGTGAGGCCAGGAGGGTGTGAACATGAAATACCTCATTAATCTTAAACTAGGGGGGGGGAGGCGGAATGATGGCGCAGCAGGTAGAACTACTGCCTCACAGCGCCAGAGACCCCGGTTAGATCCTGACCTCGGGCACTGTCTGTGTGGAGTTTGTACGTTCTCCCCGTGACCGCGTGGGTTTTCTCCGGGTGCTCCGGTTTCCTCCCACGCCCCAAAGACGTGCGGGTTTGTAGGTTAATTGGCCCCTCTGTAAATTGCCCCCTAGTGTGTAGGGACTGGATGAGAAGGTGGGATAACACAGAACTAGTGTCAATGGGTGATCGATGAGTCTGATGCCTTTTGGCCATGTTTTTGCTTGTCTCAAGTTATTGCACGACCCAAATGTTACAATGATGGTCTGTTTGTATTTCTGGGGGGGTGGGGGAGGTGTGTAAGAGGTAGAGGGGGCAGTGAGTGCGGAGCTTGAGAGATTCTATCCACTACAGGTGGTCCTGTCCGTAACCCCGGCTTATCTCAGAAGGTCATGAGGTCAAGCCCCAGCCTTGGTTGCCATTGGGCCTGTTTCACCAAACCATCCCTCGGTTGCTAGGTGGAACTGTTTTGCAGGCCAATGGAACACATTGTCTAAAAGAAAGTGGAACAAAACTAACCCGGCAGGTTGAGTCCTGCCCTGCACAGCTGCGAGCGATCGCCCGCAAGCCCAGTGAGTTCCTGGTAATCAGGCTGGTTCACCAGCTTACTCACAGAGACTTGCAAAATGATAGCCAGACGTTAGAGTTTAGAGGTACAGCGCGGAAGCGGGCCCTTTGGCCCACGGAGTCCGCGCCGACCAGAGATCGCCCCGCACACAAACACCATCCTACACACACAAGGGACAATTACTGTCCTTCCCAAAGCCAATTAACCGAAAAATCTTTGCGTGAAAAAATTACCCCTCAGATTCCTCAGTTTGGTTTTGAGATACAGCACGGAAATAGGCCCTTCGGCCCACTAGGTCCTCGCCAACCAGCGATCGCCCGAACACACACGACTTTAGTTGTCCTATTAGATAGGAAAGGTTCAAAGGGATATGGGCCAAAGTGAATTTTAAGAAAAAGGGGTAAGCCATTTAGAACGGAGATGAGGAAACACTTTTTCACACAGAGTGTTGTGAGTGTGGAATTCTCTGCCTCAGAAGGCGGTGGAGGCAGGTTCTCTGGATACTTTCAAGAGAGAGCTAGATAGGGCTCATAAAGATAGCGGAGTCAGGGGATATGGGGAGAAGGCAGGAACGGGGTACTGATTGGGGATGATCAGCCATGTTCACATTGAATGGCGGTGCTGGCTCGAAGGGCCGAATGTCCTCCTCCTGCACATATTATCTATTGTCTATTTCAGATGGGACATGTTGGCCGGTATGGGCAAGTTGGGCTGAAGGGCCTGTATCTATGCTGTAAGACTGTATGATTCTACCAGCTGCGCCCCTGTGCTGCCCAGTTCATGTTGTCAAACCAGTTGGGGGTTTTAGTTCGCAAAGCCAAGTTGGGAAGGTTGACAAAGGTTAACTACGTGAACGGATTACTGCACTGAAGCAACGAGAGTGTCTAAATTCTCCAAATCAACAATCGGTCATTGTAGCTGAAGGAAGTCTGTGCTTACTGAAGGCAGCAACCCTTGTGTAAACTGTCCACCAGGAAAGGTAATCTTTGTGAAGTATCGGCGGGCATAAAAGGAAATATTTTGCTTTGCTAAGTCACTACAAATGTTGCCTCGACTCGGGAACCACACTGTGGAAGGCCAGATCCAGTTGCCAACGCTGGGATTTGCGTGGCCCCTTGTTATTGCAGGCCTGTGGCCGTTAGATCCCTGCGGCTATGTTTGGACTTCACAGAATGTCATGCAATCAATCAATGGAAGCGACCACGTGTGCTAAAGGCCAACAGCAGGATTAGTTTAAGATAGACACAAAATGCTGGAGTGTATAAAATCACGAGAGGAATTGATCGGGTAGGCAATAGACAATAGACAATAGGTGCAGGAGTAGGCCATTCGGCCCTTCGAGCCAGCACCGCCATTCAATGTGACCATGGCTGATCATCCCCAATCAGTATCCCCCGTTCCTGCCTTCTCCCCATATCCCCTGACTCCGCTATCTTTAAGAGCCCTATCTAGCTCTATTTTGAAAGTATTCAGAGAACCTGCCTCCACCGCCCTCTGAGGCAGAGAATTCCACAGACTCACAACTCTCTGTGTGAAAAAGTGTTTCCTCATCTCCGTTCTATATGGCTTATTCTTAAACTGTGTCCCCTGGTTCTGGACTCCCCCAACATCGGGAACATGTCTCCTACCTCCAGTGTGTCCAAACCCTTAACAATCTTATATGTTTCAATAAGATCCCCTCTCATCCTTCTAAACTCCAGAGTGTACAAGCTCAGCTGCTTAATTCTCTCAGCATATGACAGTCCCGCCATCCCGGGAATTAACCTTGTAAACCTACGCTGCACTCCCTCAATAGCAAGAATGTCCTTCGTCAAATTAGGGGACTAAAACTGCACACAATACTCCAGGTGTGGTCTCACTAGGGGTCTGTACAAGGTAGATGAGCAGAGTCTCTTGCCCAGAGTAAGGGAATCGAGGACCAGACGACTTAGGTTCAAGGTGAAGGGGAAAGATTTAATAGGAATCTGAGGTAGACAAAAAATGCTGGAGAAACTCTGCGGGTGAGGCAGCATTACTGGAGGGAAGGAATAGGCGACGTTTCGGGTCGAGACCCTTCTTCAGACTGAGCCATTAGTTAGAACTGCGTGGGATTACTTTAGTTTAGTTTCGAGGTACAGCGTGGAAACAGGCCATTCAGCCCACAGGGACCGCACTGACCAGCGTTCCCCGCACATTAGCGGTCCCCGCTCTCCTGCACATACTAGGGTCAATTTGCAATCTTGTCCGAAGCCAATTAACCTACAAACCTGCACGTCTTTGGAGTGTGGGAGGGAACCGAAACTCCCAGAGAAAACCCACGCAGGTCACGGGGAGAACGTACAAACTCCGTACAGACAGCACCCGTAGTCAGGATGGAACCCGGGTCTCTGGCGCTGTGAGGCGGCAACTCTACCGCTGCGCCACCGTGATGCCTGGGATCATTTTGACATCAATTTTGTCGAGAATTGTTTGCTCTTCAAAAGGGGTATAAGATGATGATTCTATTTACTGGTCTGAATGGATTTTAAAGATCCCGCTTAGAATCATAGAGTGATACAGTGTGGAAACAGGCCCTTCGGCCGAACCTGCCCACACTGACCAACAATGTCCTATCTCCTCCAGTCCCACCTGCCAGCATTTGGTCCATATCCCTCCAAACCTATCCTGTCCATGTCCCTGTCTAACTGTTTCTTAAACATTGTGATAATCCCAGCCTCACCTACCTCCTCCGGCAGCTCGTTCCATACACCCACCACCCTTTGTGTGAAAAACGTAACCCTGAGATTCCTATTAAATCTTTTCCCCTTCACCTTAAACCAACATCCTCTGGTCCTCGATTCCCCTACTCTGGGCAAGAGACTCTGTGCCTCTACCCGATCTATTCCTCTCATGATTTTATACACCTCTATAAGATCTCCCCGCACTCCAAGAGCCCTAGCCAGCCCAACCTCTTAGCTCAGACCCGCCATTCCTGGCAACATCCTCGTAAATCTCCTCCGTACCCTTTCCAGCTTGATGGTTTAATCTGGAACAGAGTTCTTCCAGTGAGCAAGCAAAGACCGCTTCTTCCGCCCCCTCCCCCCTCCCCCCCTTCCCCCCCCCCCCCCTCTCTTCCCCCCCCCCCCCCAAATAGGGACCTTGAAGGCAGATAGATTGGTGATTTATTGAATTGGTGTTTCTGGATCTTGCTTAATACACAAAGCCCTGTGATGTTTGCTTTAGCAAAGATACAATGGCCATTTTGAAGGAAAAACCATTTGAAGGTGTAATGTGATAAGGTGCAGTGAATGTGCACATTTTACAGTTGTTAGGGACCCAGCATGGCGATTGATTGATCTGGCTTTAGGATGAGGACAGCCAGGGAAGGTATCGGTTTGAAGGAAAGCTAAACCTACGCAGGCAATCAGTGTTTCTGGAGATTAATAACTACAGCTTGGCATTCACTGGGTGGCCTGAAAACAATTTCATTTATATAAATAAATACATCAGTAGCATTGAGTGTTCTGTGTGTGGAGAGGGATCACACTTTCAAATAATGGTTCTGTAGATTCCATAAGTGTTCTTTTTGATGGAACTCCTAAAGCATGGTATCACATTTTTATACTTGTATACTTTTGTCAAAGATGATTGATCGCACAGTTGCAGCCAATCGGGACGCTTATACATAGAAACATAGAAACATAGACAATAGGTGCAGGAGTTGGCCATTCGGCCCGTCGAGCCTGCACCGCCATTCAATATGATCACGGCTGATCATCCCCAATCAGTATCCTGTACCTGCCTTCTCCCCATATCCCCTGATCCCTTTAGCCACAAGTTTATACGAGCTGGCCCATCGATTCCATCTACACCTCACGCTGCCTCGTAGTACCCCGTTCCTGCCTTCTCCCCATATCCCCTGACTCCGCTATCTTTAAGAACCCGATCTAGCTCTCTCTTGAAAGTATCCAGAGAACTGGCCTCCACCGCCCTCTGAGGCAGAAAATTCCACAGACTCACAACTGTGGGGGAGTCCAGAACCAGGGGCCACAGTTTAAGAATAAGGACTAAGCCATTTAGAACGGAGACGAGGAAACACTTTTTCTCACAGAGGGTTGTGAGTCTGTGGAATTCTCTGCCTCAGAGGGCGGTGGAGGCCGGTTCTCTGGATCACACATTGAATGGTGGTGCTGGCTCGAAGGGCCGAATGGCCTACTCCTGCATCTATTGTCTATTGACCAAAGTGTTGAGGGAGAGGGGAGGTCAACACATGAGGCAAGTCAGGCGAGGACAAGATGGAGCATTGGGCAGTGCTGCAGCCGGACAGCTGGGCTGGGTTTTATCAAACACTTTATTACAGAGATGTATTAAAGAGCTGACCTTTGAATGACCCTGCTGGGGTCAAGCAGAGGGTCCTGCCATTTGATTGCTTTGGCCAGGAGGAGGGTGTGGGTGCGTCGAGCAGACTCTTTGCGGAGGTAGAAACCATCCCTGCGGGCTCTTCCCGAAGACAGTACGAGCGGTTGAAGAACCAAGCGCTGGCGAGATCGTGCTCCAGTGCGTGTGTGTGTGAGCTGGGGAACCAGAGGACTTTTTTGGTTTCTCCTTTAAGAGTTGCCGTTTAGTTGCGCTGTAAATCAGACAACACTCCACAGGAACATTGAGCGCTGGCGGCTAAGCACGATGCATCTGCACGGACGGGGGGGGTTCACCGCTTCTTCCCCCCAACGCCACGATCTTGCCTCAACCTCCAAGATGCTTTGTCTTTCTCAGCTGCAATCTAATTGCGTTCCTCTCCGGGATGAAAGAGTTGCAAGAATGCTTTAGAAAGCCCTGCTCTACTCTCAGCAACTCGCTGCATGCCTTTCTTTCCATTGGCTTCCAGCTAGGACAGGAATGTGGACGATTCGGTGTAGCATGGGAGAGCTGGGGGTGGGGGGGGGAGGGGGGAGGGTGAGGGGTGGGGAGGGGTAATAAGGACTTTTAGTTTCGTTTAGTTCAAATTGGAGGAGCAGCCCCTCATATTTCGCTTGGGTAGTTTACACCCCAGCGGTATGAACATTGACTTCTCCAATTGCTGGTAGTCCCTGCTTTCTCCCTCCTTCCCCTCCCCTTCCCAGCTCTCCCACAGCCCACTGTCTCTGCCTCTTCCTTTCTTCATCCTGCCCCCACCCCTCCCCCAACCCCACATCAGTCTGAAGAAGGGTCACCTATTCCTTCGCTCCATAGATGCTGCCTCACCCGCTGAGTTTCTCCAACATTTTTTGTCTACCTTGGGTTTAGTTCAGTTTAGTTTAGAGATACAGCGTGGAAACAGGCCCTTCGGCCCACCGAGTCCGCGCCGACCAGCGATCCCCGCACACTAACACTATCCTACACACACTCGGGACAATTTACATTTATACCCAAGACAATTAACCTACAAACCTGCACGTCTTTGGAGTGTGGGAGGAAACCGAAGATCTCGGAGAAAACCCACGCAGGTCACGGGGAGAACGTGCAAACTCCGTACAGACAGCGCCCGTAGGTCTCTGCCGCAGTAAACGCAGTAAGGCAGCAACTCTACCGCTGCGCCACTTTGGCCGTCCACATAACTGCATTATTTCACAGCACATCTGCTCCTATCTGCCTGAGGCTTGAATAACAGGGAAGAATAAGTCAATTTTCTTGCAGGGCTAATTACAATAAATTAAAATCACACTTTGAGGGATTGTGCTTTGGAAGAAAATATATTGGTTAAGATGTCCTGGTAATTTATTCTAATTCCGACTACTAATGTGGCCTCGTTATTACCATCGAGTCTACTCCGCCATTCAATCACGGCTGATCTACCTCTCCTTCCTAACCTCATTCCCCTGCCTTCTCCCCATCACCTCTGACGCCCGCACTAATCAACAATCCATCTATCTCTGCCTTAAAAATACCCACTGACTTGGCCTCCGCAGCCTTCTGTGGCAAAGAATTCCACAGATTCACCACCCTCTGACAAGGGTCACGGTGGCGCAGCGGTAGAGTTGCTGCCTCACAGCGCCAGAGACCCGGGTTCGATCCTAACTACGGGTGCTGTCTCTACGGAGTTTGCACGTTCTCCCCGTGACCTGCGTGGGTTTTCTCCGACATCTTCGGTTTCTGCCCACACTCTAAAGACGTACATATTTGTAGGTTAATTGGCCTTGGTGTAAATGTAAATTGTCCCTAGTGTGTGTAGGATAGTGTTCGTGTGCGGGGATCGCTGGTCAGCACGGACCCGGTGGGCCGAATGGCCTGTTTCCACACTCAGCGGGTCAGGCAGCATCTGTGGAGAACATGGATAGGTGACGTTTCACAGAGTGCTGGAGTAACTCAGCGGGTCAGGCAGCATCTGTGGAGAACATGGATAGGTGACGTTTCACAGAGTGCTGGAGTAACTCAGCGGGTCAGGCAGCATCTGTGGAGAACATGGATAGGTGACGTTTCACAGAGTGCTGGAGTAACTCAGCGGGTCAGGCAGCATCTGTGGAGAACATGGATAGGTGACGTTTCACAGACTGCTGGAGTAACTCAGCGGGTCAGGCAGCATCTGTGGAGAACATGGATAGGTGACGTTTCACAGAGTGCTGGAGTAACTCAGCGGGTCAGGCAGCATCTGTGGAGAAACATGGATAGGTGACGTTTTTCACAGAGTGCTGGAGTAACTCTGCGGGTCAGGCAGCATCTGTGGAGAACATGGATAGGTGACGTTTCACAGAGTGCGGAGTAACTCTGCGGGTCAGGCAGCATCTGTGGAGAACATGGATAGGTGACGTTTCACAGAGTGCTGGAGTAACTCAGCGGGTCAGGCAGCATCTGTGGAGAACATGGATAGGTGACGTTTCACATTGGGACCCAAATCATCTAATGTCCTTTTAATGTTCTACAGGGATTCTGCCTGACCCGCTGAGTTACTCCAACACTTTGTGTCCCTTCTTCAGCTGGGTAATTAAGTCAATAGTCAAGAGACTCATATCTCCCGACAACAGAACATTGAAATTCTTACTTGTCTTGGTAGGAACTGCAGATGCTGGTTACACCGAAGGTAGACACAAAATACTGGAGTGACTCAGCGAGACATGCAGCATCTCTGTAGAGAAGGAATGGGCGACCCGAAACGTCACGCGTTCCTTCTCTCCAGAGATGCTGCCTGTCCTGCTGAGTTACTCCAGCTTTTTGTGTCTATCCAAATTCGTACCACCCCCTCCCATAACATCAGTCTGAAACAACGGTCTCGACCTAAAACGACGGCAATTCCTTCTCCCTATAGATGCTGCCTGACCCACTGAGTTTCTCCAGCATTTCGCGTCTACCTTTGGTTTTACCAGCATCTGCAGTTCTTTCTGAAACAGTTCTGCTATGTAATCATAATAGTGTAAAATGGAAGTCCATTTCGCGAGCAACCAAGGACACAGTCCGTGGAAGATCACAGTTGCTGAGGTTAATGTTGTACAGCGTTCAAGAGCCTGATGGTTGTTGGGAAGAAGCTGTTCCTGAACCTGGAGGTCACGGTTTTCAGGCTCCTGTACCTTCTTCCCCATGGTAGCAGCGAGATGAGAGCGTGGCCAGGGTGGTGTGGGTCTCTGATGATGCTGGCTGCCTTTTGGAGGCAGCGCCTCCTGTAGATCCCTTCAAATCCCAACATTTATTGCGGATGTGGGAGGAAGCCGGAGCACCCGGAGGAAAACCACGCGGTCCCAGTGACTACATCGCTTTTTGCTTTGGGCCAGCATGGAGTCAATTTTGGGCACCGTATCTGAGGAAGGACGTGCTGGCTCTGGAGAGGGTCCAGAGGAGGTTTACAAGAATGATCCCAGGAATGAGTGGATTAACCTCTGATGAGCGTTTGTCGGCACTGGGCCTGTACTCGCTGGAGTTTAGAAGGATGAGGGGGGGACCTCATTGAAACGTACAGAATAGTGAAAGGCCTGGATAGAGTGGATGTGGAGAGGATGTTTCCACTAGTGGGAGAGTCTAGGACTAGAGGTCACAGCCTCAGAATTAAAGGATGTCCTTTTAGGATGGAGATGAGGAGGAATTTCTTTAGTCAGAGGGTGGTGAATCTGTGGAATTCTATGCCGCAGAAGGCTGTGGAGGCCAAGTCAGTGGGTATTTTTAAGGCAGAGTCAAGAGTGTTTTATTGTCATGTGTCCCAGATAGAACAATGACATTCTTACTTGCTGCAGCACAACAGAATATTTAACCATAATAAATAATATAACTAAAACTCAGAAAAAGAACAAACAATAACAGTGCAATAATAATAAGAGTCTATTGTAGTTCACAGCTTATGAGATTGTAGTGTTTAATAGCCTGATGGCTGTAGGGAAGTAGAGATAGATATATTCTTGATTAGTGCGGGTGTCAGGGGTTGTGGGGAGAAGGCAGGAGAATGGGGTTAGGAGGGAGAGATAGATCAGCCATGATTGAATGGGGGAGTAGACTTGATGGGCCGAATGGCTTAATTCTGCTCCTATCATTTATGACTTTATGAATCACTAGACTGAATGGCCACCCCACTGTGCAGCAACTTTTCTGTGCCTTCATCCTGACTAATTACGTGCACTGTTGACCTCTGCTTCCTAAGTAACTGTGGCGCAGAGTGGTGCAAGAAGTCTGTTGGCTCCGTCTTTCTCCGCATTGTTCTTGCCTGGTTCGATCCTGACCCGGGTTCCATCCCGACTACGGGTGCTGTCTGTACGGAGTTTGTACGTTCTCCCCGTGACCTGCGTGGGTTTTCTCCGGGTGCTCCGGTTTCCTCCCACACTCCAAAGACGTGCGGGCTTGTAGGTTAATTGGCTTTGGTACAAGTGTAATTTGCCCCTAGTGTGTGTAGGAGAGTGTTAGTGTGCGGGGATCGCTGGTCGGTGCGGACTCGGTGGGCCGAAGGGCCTGTTTCCACGCTGTATCTCTAAACTAAACTAAACTAAATAGACAATAGATAATAAACTAATCAAAGATAGAGACAAAAAGCTGGAGTAACTCAGCGGGACAGGCAGCATTTCTGGAGAGAAGGAAAAGGCGACGTTTCTGGTCGTGACCCTTCGGTCCAACCATTCCTTCTCTCCAGAGATGCTGCCTGTCCCGCTGAGTTACTCCAGCTTTTTTGTGGCTGTCTTCGGTGTAAACCAGCATCTGCAGTTCCTTCCTAAACTAATCTAATCTGTGGGTTTAATTTCCTCCACCTTTCAGGGCACAGGCCAATGTATAGGACTGAAATTTCATCGCATTTATTTCTAAAATCATTGCTGCAGAAGTAAGAATATTAACATAACAACTGACGCAAAAAAAAAGGGGCCTTATTGAGATGAGAAGTGTATCGTGTTCAGCTTCGAGCCGGCTCCCTGCCCATGTGGCTTTCCGCGCTGTTTCTGCTAATGTCTCTTAACAAAGTTAGGCACTTTGTATTCCGATCTGGCCGGTTTTCCGACAAGTGTAGAATTGTGTGCTGGATGCCCGTCCATTCAAGGGAAAGAAAATAAGTGTGAGAAATGAGACGTTTTCTGTGACTTGCGAGAGTTAAATTTCCCACTCGGCTAACTCAGTTAAGAAGGCGTCTGTCTCCACATGGTCCCTGAGTAATTTGCGCCTAACTTTTTGCCCCCCTTGGAACTCCCGCATGAGCCGAACATCAAATTAAACGGCAGGCTTTGCGCAGATTAGCGCATCAGTCTATATCTTAAACCCCTTCTCTAAATATGCTGACTTGCTTGCACTTTTAGACCCTCTTTATTCGCCCTCTTTGTCCTGCAGGGTTGGTCCAGGAGGATTTCACCTCTTTTATTTGTGAAACCAAGGCAGCAAACAGTTGCCTAAAATGGGTGCCACAAGGTCAATGGCTGTATACCGGTGACCTGTGTTTGACCCTAAACTTTACACAAAGACTAGGGGAGGAAAAGCTTTGAATGGAATGCCTTATGCCAGAGTCCCTCAGCAGTTAAAAGTCCACGATCACAAACCTCCAGACATTCCCTTTTATTTTTTGTACGCTTACCAGTGTTTATCACAATTCATTTTCCCAACACGGGGCTGTAACTGGCGTTAGTAGGTAGAAGCAGTGGGACAAAGGGAAGATCCTTCCCTAATTTGGTGAGGCGACTGATACTCTTGTGGATGGCATTTTTAAAATAAATATCGGTGGCAATTATTTTGTGTTACAAAGGAAGGGAGGGAAGAGTCAAGCATTGTTTCTGGGAAGGTCTCGTTAATGCTCCCCTTTCACGATGTCCAGCTGCAGAAGAATTTAACCCCCCCCCCCCACACCTCCACCCCTCCCACTCCCATTCCCTCATCGCCTCCACCCCACCCACCCTCCTCCCTCCACCCCCACCATTCACCCCCCACCTCCCTCCACCCCCCCCCAACCCCCTCCCCACCACACTCCACCCCCCCACCACCCTCCTCCACCCCCCACTACCCCGCACCCACATCCACCCCCCACCCCCCACCCCCCAGCCCCCATCCACCCCTCCCACCCCCATTCCCTCACCGTTTCCACTCCCCATCCCACCCTCCACCCCCCCCCACTCCACCCCTCCCCTCCCATCCCCCCTCCTCCCCCCATCCACTCCCCACCACCCCCCTCAGAAGGACATAAATAAAAATCCGCACTTCAGAGCGTACACTCACAACCGTGCCAAGAATATTGAAACAAAAAGCTGGCTGGGCAGAGGCATGCTTCAAGAATAATAGGTCGGCCATTTAGGACTGAGATGAGGAAAAACGTTTTCACCCAGAGAGTTGTGAATCTGTGGAATTCTCTGCCACAGAAGGCAGTGGAGGACAATCCACAGGATGTTTTCAAGAGAGAGTTAGATTTAGCTCTTAGGGCTAACGGAATCACGGGATATGGGGAGAAAGCAGGAACGGGGTACCGATTGTGAATGATCAGTCATGATCACAGTGAATGGCGGTGCTGGCTCGAAAGGCTGAATGGCCTCCTCCTGCACCTACTTTCTATGTTTCTATGCCTTAACTACTGAATCTAGTGTGTAGTTAGATACTGCAAAAATACATTGACCTATTCCGTGAAAGGTTGAGGAAATTAAACCCACAGATTAGTTTAGTTTAGGAAGGAACTGCAGATGCTGGTTTAAACCGAAGACTGACACAAAAACCTGGAGTAACTCAGCGGGTCAGGCAGCCTCTCTGGAGAGAAGGAATGGGTGACATTTCGAGTCTGAAGAAGGGTCAACAGACCTGAAATTTCACCTATTCCTTTTCTCCAGAGATGCTCTTTGACATACCAAATAATGGAAGGCCTGGATAGATTGGATGTGGAGAGGATGTTTCCACTAGCTAGAGAGTCTAGAACCAGAGGGCACAGCCTCAGAATTAAAGGACGCTCCATTAGAAAGGAGATGAGGAGGAATTTCGTTAGCCAGAGGGTGGTGAATCTGTGGAATTCTTTGCCACAGAAGGCTGTGGAGGCCAGGTCAATGGATATATTTTTAAGGCAGAGATAGATAGATTCTGATTAGTACGGGTGTCAGGGGTTATGGGGAGAAGGCAGGAGAATGGGGTTAGGAGGGAGAGATAGATCAGCCATCTTCCTGCGTGTGGCGTGCACAGCCTAAATTTGCAGGACAACTTGTTCTGTTTGATCTTATTTGTTAGTGCACGTCAGGTTGATTGCATTCGTCGAAACAGGGCGGACCACGTGAAGGTTGCAGTCTCCCCCCCCCAGATCAGCTACAAATTGCACCCTCGTCTGGTTGCTGGCTAAACATCACAGAGAGGTGGCTTTGAACTCCGGGCTGGGCTAATGATGTGAAGTCATACACTGTAGTCACAGGGTCAATTCATAGCGCCAATTTCCAATTTCCTGATAGACAATAGACAATAGGTGCAGGAGTAGGCCATTCGGCCCATCGAGCCAGCACCGCCATTCAATGTGATCATGGCTGATCATCCCCAATCAGTACCCCGTTCCTGCCTTCTCCCCATATCCCCTGACTCCGCTATCTTTAAGAGCCCTATCTAGCTCTCTCTTGAAAGTATCCAGAGAACCGGCCTCCACCGCCCTCTGAGGCAGAGAATTCCACAGACCCACAACTCTCTGTGTGTGAAAAAGTGTTTCCTCATCTCCATTATAAATGGCTTACCCCTAATTCTAAAACTGTGGCCACTGGTTCTGGACTCCCCCAACATCGAGAATGGCAGAGTAGACTTGATGGGCCGAATGGTCTAATTCTGCTCCCATTACTTACAAACTTATGACCATAATATATCTAAATGTCGTTCAATCAATTTGCAACTGCTTCACACTTTAACCCTGTTTTTTTTTTCTCCTATTCCTCACGCAGGTTTATAAATGCCAGACGAAGGATAGTCCAACCCATGATAGACCAATCTAATCGAGCAGGCAAGTCCCCAGTAGTAACTATATTCAAGTCTCGCAGGCGAAAACCATCATCAAGCCATTCACTGGGAGAGCCATTACCTGGTAAATAACACGACAATGTGTGTGCTGGGACTGTCTGATCACTGAACTCATGCAGGACTGACTATCCATCTGTCCTAACAAAACTAATCAGTTTACCTTTGAGATGTTACAACATTATAAATACACACAAACTTCATTGAACGATTCCTTTACGTTTTGAGATCCCGTTTTTTTTTAAGGGAACTTTTAAAAAAAAAGAATAACAAATGAAAAAAGCCAATGAATGGATTGAATTTTCCATTTATTTATTTTTGTTTCTCCCCTGGCTTTTCTCTCTGCTATGGTGACAACTTCCTAGTGCATGGCTTGGTGTGGATTTGCTATGATATAAAAACTGTTTATTGTCTGTTAAGAAAGGGTGACGTGCTTTGGAAACCCTGCTAAGTTCTCAGTAACTTTCTGAAGAGGTGCCTAATGTTCTGAAGTAACTAACTGGTGCTCGATTTCTGAATCTAGCTCTAACTAACTGGGTTCAGCCTTAGACATCAGATGCGCTGTCAAAAATGAGTTCTCTCACTACAAAACACTTTTTTCCAATCCCCCCTCACCTCAACTTTCCAGTTTTTATTTTAACTTGTTAAAAATAAAAGACAGGTTATTGGGCAGACTGACAGTCCTCCATTTTACATTGTATATCTTGTCGTCAGCTTCCCCGAGCCAACAAAGATCCATTCAACTTTTTTCTTTCTACATTCATCCCCTTTGATCTCTCATTTTCACACCTTGCCCTTCCATATCTTCGTTTCCCTCTCCCCAACTCTCAGTCTGAGGAAGGGTCTCGACCCGAAACTTCACCCATTCCTTCTCTCCAGAGATGCTGCCTGTCCCACTGAGTTACTCCAGCACTCTGTGAAACGTCACCTATCCATGTTCTCCACAGATGCTGCCTGTCCCACTGAGTTACTCCAGCACTCTGTGAAACGTCACCTATCCATGTTCTCCACAGATGCTGCCTGACCCGCTGAGTTACTCCGGCACTCTGTGTCTAACTTTTCTGTTCTTTCCCTCTTGAGCTAAAATTTCTCTTTTCTCTTACAATGTAAAAGCATTAATAATATTTATTTATAGTCTTTCAGCATAAGGTTTTAAAAAACTTTTCTTAATGCTGGATCATTTCGAAACTAAATCTTGATATTTTGAAAATCTTGATATTTCAAAAAGAAATCATCTTTAATAAATCGTGTTACTAACATTTTTGTTGGGTTAACAGAATTATTAAGGGGATGGACTTTTGGTTGAAAGTAACATTGTTCCTGCGGATTTGAGGCTCCCATCTGAATCTGTGGAATTCTGATGGCAGTGGAGGCCAATGCACTGGATGCTTTCAACAGAGAGTTAGATATAACGTTTATTGGTCCTGTCCCACTTTGGCTATTTTTTAGGCGACTAGGCTGTCGCCACATGGTCGCCGGGGTGTCGCCTGTATGGCCGTGAGTCGTCTCCTCAGTCGCCCAAACAGTCGTAACGTCTTTCTGGTCGCCGCTGGATTTTCAACATGTTGAACATTTTTCGGAGACAGTAGGCGACGGTGGGTTTGACGCCAATGAGCGTAGCGTGACTTGTCCTGACGTGGGTGCTGTCGCAGTTGTCGCCAGGTGACTGGCCCATAAGGCTAACGGAATCAAGGGATATGGGGATAAAGCAGGAATTGTGTACTGAATTTGGATGATCAGCCGTGATCACATTGAATGGTGGTGCTGGCTCGAAGGGCCGAATGGCCTACTCTTACTCGGTGGTGGGGAAGATGCTGGAGTCAATCGTAAAAGATGAAATAGCCGCACTTTTGGATAGCAGTAACAGGATCGGTCCGAGTCAGCATGGATTTACGAAGGGGAAATCATGCTTGACCAATCTTCTGGAATTTTTTCAGGATGTAACTAGGAAAATGGACAAGGGAGAGCCAGTGGATGTAGTGTACCTGGACTTTCAGAAAGCATTTGATAAGGTCCCACATAGGAGATTAGTGGGCAAAATTAGGGCACATGGTATTGAGGGTAGTGCTGACATGGACAGAGAAGTGGTTGGCAGACAGGAAACAAAGAGTAGGGATTAACGGGTCCCTTTCAGAATGGCAGGCAGTGACTAGTGGGGTACCGCAAGGCTCGGTGCTGGGACCGCATCTATTTACAATATACATCAATGATTTAGATGAAGGGATTCAAAGTAACATTAGCAAATTTGCAGATGACACAAAGCTGGGTGGCAGTGTGAACTGTGAGGAGGATGCTATGAGAATGCAGGGTGACTTGGACTGGTTGGGGGAGTGGGCAGATGCAGGCAGATGCAGTTTAATGTGGATAAATGTGAGGTTATCCACTTTGGTAGCAAAAACAGGAAGACAGAATATTATCTAAATGGCGTCAAGTTGGGAAAAGGGGAAGTACAACAGGATCTGGGGGTCCTTGTACATCAGTCAATGAAAGTAAACATGCAGGTAGAGCAGGCAGTGAAGAAAGCGAATGCCATGTTGGCCTTTATAACCAGAGGAATCAAATATAGGAGCAAAGAGCTCCTTCTGCAGTTGTACAGGGCCCTAGTGAGACCACACCTGGGGTATTGTGTGCAGTTTTGGTCCCCTAATTTGAGGAAGGACATTCTTGCTATTGAGGGAGTACAGCATAGGTTTACAAGGTTAATTCCCAGGATGGCAGGACTGTCATATTCTGAGAGAATGGAGCGGCTGGGCTTGTACACTCTAGAGTTTAGAAGGATGAGAGAGGATCTTATTGAAACATATAACATTATTAAGGGTTTGGACACGCTAGAGGCAGGAAACATGTTCCCGATGTTGGGGGAGTCCAGAACCAGAGGCCTCAGTTTAAGAATAAGGGATAAGCCATTTAGAACGGAGACGAGGAAACACTTTGTCTCACAGAGAGTGGTGAGTCTGTGGAATTCTCTGCCTCAGAGGGCGGTGGAGGCCAGTTCTCTGGATACTTTCAAGAGAGAGCTAGATAGAGCTCTTGAAGATAGCGGAGTCAGGGTATATGGGGAGAAGGCAGGAACGGGGTACTGATTGGGGATGATCAGCCATGATCACATTGAATGGTGGTGCTGGCTCGAAGGGCCGAATGGCCTCCTCCTGCACCTATTGTCTATTGTCCTGCACTTATTTTCTATGTCTGGGGAAATAAAGTGGAACAGTCGATGCTTGGGCAAATGTCGCTTTTGAATTTGGCCTTGTGAAATAAAGTTATCAAAGGATAAAAGAAGTTTAGATAGAGATCAGTCAAGACCTCGGCAGAAGGAGAAACAGACACAAGGGGGCTGCCTAGTCCACTCTCGATCGAAAGCCAGAGCAGCTAATTGACAAAGGGTCATCAGGGATGCTGCCTGTCCTGCTGAGTCACTCCAGCATTTTGTGAATTATCTTCAGTGTAAAGCAGCATCTGTGGTTCCTTCCTGCACAGTCAAAGGGGTTGAGAGCACAGCAAGGATTGAAGTTACATTCTATCAGGTCCCAAGTGGACATGGGGAAAATGGGACTCGCTTGGATGGGACGACTTGGACAGCATGGATGAGTTGGGCCGAAGGGCCTGTTTTGTGCTCGATGACTTACCTCATTCAGTTCAGTGAAAAGCTTTCTGTTGATGCTAACCCGTCAGCGGAAAGACAATACAGGATTACAATCGATCAATGGTGACAAACCGAGCCACAGTTTAAGTATAAGGGACAGGCCATTTAGGACTGAGATGAGGAAAACCCTTTTCACCCAGAGAGGTGTGAATCTGTGGAATTCTCTGCCTCAGAAGGCAGTGGAGGCCAATTCACTGGATGTTTTCAAGAGAGAGTTAAGGGCCTGTCCCACATGGCGATATTTTCGGCGACTGCCGGCATCATTGACTGACGTATCAGGTCACCGGAAAATACGTGGCGCGACGCGGCGTGGCGACGTATTGACGCGCGCTGATTCTTCAAGTGTTACAACAATTTTCTTGTCGCCGCTGAATTTTTGAAATGTTCTAAATCATTTGGCGACCCTGATATGATGCCGGCAGTCTCCGAAAAAAATCACCAAGTGGGACAGGTCACTTTAACGATAGCGGAGTCAGGCGATATGGGGAGAAGGCAGGAACGGGGTACTGATTGTGGATGATCAGCCATGATCACAGTGAATGGCGGTGCTGGCTCGAAGGGCCGAATGGCCTACTCCTGCACCGATTTATCTATTGTCTATTGTCTAATCCATTCACTGTGTACAGATACATGATAAGGGAATAACGTTTAGTGCAAGGTAAAGCCAGCAAAGTCCAAGGGATTATCATTCTTCCAATTATTCATGTGTTGTCTTTCCGCTGACTGGTTAGCACGCAACAAAAGCTTTTCACTGTACCTCGGTACACGTGACAACAGTCTAAACTGAACTGAACGATACATAGTGCAAAGGCTATTCTGCCAATTCATCCATTCAATGAGCTAATACTCTTAGCCCAGAAATTGGTTTCTTTATAAATTATTTGCATATCATTTGATTTTTAAAACTCTTCCCAATCCTCCAGCACATGACTCCTTGATGCCACAGTATGCCTCTGCACTTAATCCTTAACTTTTGGTTATCTCTGGATCTACTACATTTCCGCAGGAGATTTTATTCCTCAAGCAAATGAATATTCGTTGGAAGATTATGAATTATTCTTTTAAATGCTTGACATTACTTTCCTACCTTCATATCTCTTCATCTAATTTCCCGTCAATGCTGCGATATTAGTGGGAGAACTGATCTGCCACAAACTATTCAGGCAGTGAATTTTCATCTGATCGTGACTCTCCACAGATAAATTGTTACTTTTTACTCGTACGAGCCGCTACGAGACATTCTACGCCACGAACTCCCACGGACCCACTACGGACATTCTCCGAGTTCGAATCAGGGGAGAACTCGGGAGAACTCGTGAATTACCTCGTACAGTGGGACAGGCCCTTAAGGCAGCAACTCTACGACTGCCCCACCTTGGGAGGGATATGAACCAAGGTGGGACTGGTGTAGACGGGACAAGTGGAGCAAGTTGGGCCGTAGGGCTTGTTTCCACGCTGTCTCACTCTGTGACTCTGTGACTCTCTGAGAACCTGATTTAATACACCAGTTGCCCCCCAATCTTCTGAAACACCTGTGTCAAAATAAATATGGCTCCAAATTCCTCCTTTTATACACAAGCTTTCAGGAAATTGGCCCCATTTTGTGCTTGGGTACAAATGAGACATTTTTTATCTTGTGTAAGAAGATTAGAGCGGTTACATTGAGGAGCGATCAACATTATCACTCAACAACCTCACTCACCCTGTGGTAGAGGCTCAGTCTTTCCAAAATTGACGCCATTAAATATTAACAATTTTCCATTCAAAAATTAATATTCTTTTCCACCTGCAATCAATAATGCAGACTGCTGACTATTTAACAAGAAACACAAATATAAAGCGCAGGAAACATGTTCCCGATGTTGGGGGAGTCCAGAACCAGGGGCCACAGTTTAAGAATATGAGGTAAGCCATATAGAACGGAGATGAGGAAACACTTTTTCACACAGAGAGTTGTGAGTCTGTGGAATTCTCTGCCTCAGAGGGCGGTGGAGGCCGGTTCTCTGGATACTTTCAAGAGAGAGCTAGATAGGGCTCTTAAAAATAGCGGAGTCAGGGGATATGGGGAGAAGGCAGGAACGGGGTACTGAATGGGGATGATCAGCCATGATCACATTGAATGGCGGTGCTGGCTCGAAGGGCCGAATGGCCGACTCCTGCATCTGTTGTTTACTGTCTATTGTCTATTGACCTTTGGTGACAGTGGGTATCCAGCACAAAAACAAGATAATTTGGGGGCCGCAGGGTGGTACGTTGGCGCAGCGGTAGAGTCGCTGCCTCACAGCGCCAGAGACCCGGGCTTGATCCTGACTACGGGGGCTGTCTGTATGGAGTTTGTACGTTCTCCCCGTGACCCGCATGGGTTATCTCCTGGATCACTGGTTTCCTCCCACACTCCAAGGATGCACAGGTTTGTAGGTTAATTGGCTTGGAATAAATGTATGTTGTCCCTAGTGTGTGGAGGATGGAACTAGTGTTCACAAGTTCACAACTGATAGGGGAAGAATTAGACCATTCGGCCCGTCAAGTCTACTCTGCCATGGCTGATCTATCTCTCCCTCCAAACCCCATTCTCCTGCCTTCTCCCCATAACCCCTGACACCCGCACTAATCATGAATCTATCTATCTCTGCCTTAAAAATATACACTGACTTGGCCTCCACAGCCTTCTGTGGCAAAGAATTCCACAGATTCACCACCCTCTGACTAAAGACATTTCCCCTCATCTCAATAGATGCAGGAGTAGGCCATTCGGCCCTTCGAGCCAGCACCGCCATTCAATGTGATCATGGCTGATCATCCCCAATCAGTACCCCGTTCCTGCCTTCTCCCCATATCCCCTGACTCCACTATCTTTAACAGCCCTATCTAGCTCTCTCTTGAAAGCATCCAGAGAACCGACCTCCACCGCCCTCTGAGGCAGAGAATTCCACACACTCACCACTCTCTGTGAGAAAAAGTGTTTCCTCGTCTCCGTTCTAAATGGCTTACCCCTTATTCTTAAACTGTGACCATTCTCCTTTCTAAAAGTACGTCCTTTAATATTGAGGCTGTGACCTCTGGTCCTGGACTCTCCCACTCGTGGAAACGTTGTGGAATGACTGAATGTTGATGCAGGTACAGACCTTCATGAACACTTTCAATGGGGTAGGCACGACTTTTCATATCCATACGTCACAGCCCTTGTAAAAACTGGTCATAATAAGCCATTTATATATATTTTTTAAACACTGCAAATTAAAGATCACAAATTAAAGGTTTGAAAGTATTCTCAGTGGAAGAATTGTTTTGTGGATAGACACAAAATGTCGGAGTAACTCCGCAGGTCAGGCAGCATCTCTGGAGAGATGGAATGGGTGACGTTTCGGGTCGAGACCCTTCTTCAGACTGCCCTCCAAGCAGCATGGCGACTTTAGATGAGTTTTACAACGTGCTGGCTTCGATCTGTGCTCGGCACCCGAGTCAAAAAGTTCAGGATTCCAGTCGTATCCGCCAGATTTAAGTGCATAGACCCGGCTGGCACAGAGGAAGATAGCTGTGCTTGCCGGAGGTCAAATATTTCCATCCTGTGAAATCACACTGGGGCTTCCTCAGGCCTCCGAACATCTACAGTGTTCCCATCCATGACCTTCCCTCCAACACAAGGTCAGAGCTCAGGTCCTTGCCGAGGCTTGAGGAATGCTCAAATACGTTCACATTTCTCATCAGTGCATCCACCTCACGTTGCAGGTGGCCAAGCAGCATTCAAGACATGGTGTAGAGTCATGGAGTTGTCCACCTCATCTGCTCCAACCAAGCTGGCATTCTGGGCTAAAGGCGGACACAAAACGCTGGAGTAACTCAGCGGGTCAGGCGGCATCTCCAGAGAACAGGAAAAGGTGACGTTTTCGGGCCTAAAGGGGGTCTCGACCCAAAATGTCACCTGTTCCTTTTCTCCAGAGAGCCTGTCTGACACACCAGAAGGGTATCACCAGAGATGCTGCCTCACCTGCTGAATTACTCCAGCATTTTGTGTCTATATTCAAGCATGACTGATCTATCTCCCCCTCCAAACCCCATTCTCCTGCCTTCTCCCCATAACCCCTGACACCCGTAAGAAGCAAGAATCTATCTATCTCTGCTTTAAAAATACCCAAAGTTGCCCCTGAGGTATATCTTAAATCAATTTCCCTCTCACCTTCGTCCTATACTCTGGAGTTTTAGAATCCTGGGAACAAAGACCTGTCCAAATTTCCTTAAGTTCTATTTGCTATTTATTTCCCAGTGCGTTATTAAGATGTTTTTGCGTGTCGACGTTTGCACAAGCAAATGGTCAAATGCATCTCTCCTGAGGAACAGTGTAACCATCCCGTACAATGTGAGCTTTTAAAGATAATGTTTTCAAGGGATGTAGACAAAAATGCTGGAGAAATTCAGCGGGTGAGGCAGCATCTATGGAGCGAAGGAATAGGTGATGTTTCGGGTCGATACCCTTCTTCAGGATACTGAGTTGGATGATCAGCCATGATCATATTGAAAGGCGGTGCAGGCTCGAAGGGCCGAATGGCCTACTCCTGCACCTATTGTCTATGTTTCTATGTTTCTATGTTCAGACTGATGGGGGTGGGGGGGGGGGGGGGGGGAGGAAGAAGAAAGGAAGAGGTGGAGACAGTGGGCTGTGGGGGAGCTGGGAAGGGGCGGGGAAGGAGGGAGAAAGCAGGGACTACCTGAAATTGGAGAAGTCAATGTTCATACCGCTGGGGTGTAAACTGCCCAAGTGAAATATGAGGTTCTACATATATTTATGGTGTTATTTAGTGTTAGTGTGCGGGGATCGCTGGTTGGGATGTGGACCCGGTGAGCCGAAGTGTCTCGTCGCTGTATCTCTAAACTAAACTCATTAATTGGCACCGAACTCTTGATGACGTCACCGTTGACACAAGACCTGAGGGGGAAATGGCATCAGCGGTAGGCTGAGTCGTGACCGGAAGTGTCCGGTTCCAATTCCCTAATGCTACGGAATTTCAACGGGAAGTGCCACAAAATGTGGCCAAAATCACATCATCGAGACCGTTGGCGCCACTCATTTTTTTCCCCCCCCTAATCCAGTTTCCAGGAAACAAACCCCGGGCATGTAACCCTCGAAACATCTAATGATATCATCAAAAGACAGCTGTACCACCAGTGGACAGCACACATCACTCTATCCAGAAATGCGACCAGATATAACCAACTCACATGCTGATACAAGGAATCTACAGGCAACTGAACCGTCCTCTCGCCAACTGGACAGTGGCTCTGACCCCCCATCTTTTTTTTTACCATGGGTGCAGGAGGAGGCCATTCGGCCCTTCGAGCCAGCACCGCCATTCAATGTGATCATGGTTGATCATCCCCAATCAGTACCCCGTTCCTGCCTTCTCCCCATATCCCCTGACTCCGCTATCTTTAAGAGCCCTATCTACCACATTGGAGACCATAAAACAACCTTTAATCGGTCTGACCTGAAACATCACCCATTCCTTCTCTCCAGAGATGCTGCCTGTCCCACTGAGTTCCTCCAGCATTTTGTTTCCATCTACCTCTAATCGGACTTGACTGGACTTTATCTTGCAAGAACCATAATTCCCTTTCTCCCCAATATCTGCACTCTGTGGATGCCTCGATTGTAACCATGTGTAGTCTTTTCGCTAACTGGATAGCACGCGACAAAAACGGTTTTCACCGTACCTCGGTGCACGTGGTATTAATAAAGTAACTTTAATAATAATAAGAAGAAATAATTCTTCAGCCACAAGCAACGCTGCTCCAGCTGAGGTTTGGAGCAAGCAGCCAACAACTAGGGTGCATCACCCATGGTCAGTCACGAACAAGCGGGGCCTAACAATAATAAATGATAATAAATACTTTATTGATCCCCTCACAGATATTCAGACTACTCCTAACAAACTAACATAAACTAAACAGTAGATGCTGGAATCCTGAGCAAAACACCAAGTGTTGGAGGAACTCAGCGGGGCCAGGCACCATCTGTCGAGTGAATAGACCGATCTTCTTCTTGCGAATGAAACATAAACCACTTGGCTTGTATTCACTGGAGTTTAGAAGGATGAGGGAGGATCTTATAGAAACATATAAAATTATAAAATGACTGGACAAGCTAGATGCAGGAAAAATGTTCCCAATGTTGGGCGAGCCCAGAACCAGGGGCCACAGCCTTAGAATAAAGGGGAGGTCATTTAAGACTGAGGTGAGAAAAAACGTTTACACCCAGAGAGTTGTGAATTTGTGGAATTCCCTGCCACAGAGGGCAGTGGAGGCCAAATCACTGGATGGATTTAAGAGAGAGTTAGATAGAACTCTAGGGGCTAGTGGAGTAAAGGGCTATGGGGAGAAGGCAGGCACGGGTTATTGATTGTGGATGATCAGCCATGATCATATTGAATGGCGGTGCTGGCTCGAAGGGCCGAATGACCTCCTCCTGCACCTATTTTCTATGTTTCTATGAATAGTTAGATCTCAAGCCGGGTGTTGAGCAGCCAGGTTGTTGCCTCTGTTGGCGTCGATGTCTGCCAGGCCCTGACTGAGCCCCATTTGGTGGGTGGTAGAGCGGGCACCCAGAGATGACATGGTTGTCTGTCTGTTGTTCTGCTCCACATTCACAGGCTGGGCTCTGGCGGAGGGAGCCCCCATCTCCACACGCTGGCGTTGAAACGCCCAACTCCAGTACCAAGTCTGTTGAGCTTCACCCATGATGTTTTGGGTCGGAATCCTTCTTAAGACCCGACCCAAAACGTCGTCTGTCCATTTTCCTCCACAGATGCTGCCTGACCCGCTGAGTTCCTCCAGTACTTTGTGCTTTGCTTGCAGTGTGGCCTATACTTTAGCTATGGAGGACTACAGAGGCAGAGTGCTTTAGATTACAGAGTTGCGGCCAAGAATTAACTTTGAAACAAAGGTAGAAATGTTTAAACTGGGGCGTAGTTGAACTTCTGGAGTGATAGTCGTACAGTGTGGAAATGGGCCCAACTTGCCCACACCGATCAACATGTCCCATCTACACTAGTCCCACTTGCCTGCTTTTGGCCCATATCCCTCCAGACCTGATTGTCTGCCTGGTCAAGAGTAGACCAAGAGATATGGTCCAATACAGGGGATATGGGGAGAAGGCAGGAACGGGGTACTGATTGGGGATGATCAGCCATGATCACATTCTATGGCGGTGCAGGCTCGAAGGGCCGAATGGCCTACTCCTGCACCTATTGTCTATTGTCTATTGACTATAGACCTCAACTACATTGTCCATTCCTAGATACTAAGATTCAAGTGAGACATTCAACTACTGTAGATGTAGAAAGGAACTGTAGATGCTGGTTTAGACCGGATAGACACAAAAATCTGGATTAACATAGAAACATAGAAACATAGAAACATAGAAATTAGGTGCAGGAGTAGGCCATTCAGCCCTCGAGCCTGCACCGCCATCCAATATGATCATGGCTGATCATCCAACTCAGTATCCCGTACCTGCCTTCTCTCCATACCCTCTGATCCCCTTAGCCACAAGGGCCACATCCAACTCACTCTTAAATATAGCCAATGAACTGGCCTCGACTACCCTCTGTGGCAGAGAGTTCCAGAGACTCACCACTCTCTGTGTGAAAAAAGTCTTTCTCATCTCGTCTTAAAGGATTTCCCCCTTATCCTTAAACTGTGACCCCTTGTCCTGGACTTCCCCAACATCGGGAACAATCTTCCTGCATCTAGCCTGTCCAACCCCTTAAGAATTTTGTAAGTTTCTATAAGATCCCCTCTCAATCTCCAAAATTCCAGAGAGTATAAACCGAGTCTATCCAGTCTTTCTTCATAAGACAGTCCTGACATCCCAGGAATCAGTCTGGTGAACCTTCTCTGCACTCCCTCTATGGCAATAATGTCCTTCCTCAGATTTGGAGACCAAAACTGTAACGCAATACTCCAGGTGTGTCTCACCAAGACCTTGTACAACTGAAGTAGAACCTCCCTGCTCCTGTACAAATCCTTTTGCTATGAAAGCTAACATACCATTCGCTTTTTTCACTGCCTGCTGCACCTGCATGCCTACTTTCAATGACGGTGTACCATGACACCCAGGTCTCACTGCATCTCCCCTTTTCCTAATCGGCCACCATTTAAATAATAGTCTGCTTTCCTTTTTTGCCACCAAAGTGATAACCTCACATTTATCCACATTATACTGCATCTGCAACTCAGCGGGTCAGGCAGCATCTATGGAGAAAGCAATAGGTGACGTTTCGGGTCGAGACCCTTCTTCAGACTGAGAGCCAGGGGAAAGGTAACCAAGAGATATGGACGGTGATGTAGAGAGATAAAGAACAATGAATGAAAGATATGCAAAAAAGTAACGATGATAAAGGAAACAGGCCGTTGTTAGCTGTGGGCTCGGTGAAAACGAGTTACAGACAATGAGACTCAACAAGACTACTTTGACGCTGGTACGCTGTGATTGTGGACTGGCACGGCAATGTCTGAGGGTAATCTCTTGGAGGTCAGATAATAAATGATTTGGAAATTGTTAATCCAGTCACCTATCTTAAATTGTAGGAGTAAGAAAAAAGTTTCAAAAACTGGTAAAGGAGGAAAGTGAACATGGATGTGAAACCATTCTTCTACATTCATGGGATAATCATTCTTAATGGTCTCCCCAGAGTTGGGTTTGTGCAAAAATAACACAACGTGAAGATCAACCTGGGGGTGAAAGAGTTAAAAACTGGACACGGGTCAAGACTATTCATAAACATCGCAGCTGCCAGAAGAGGTAGTTGAGGCTGGAACTATCCCAACGTTTAAGAAGCAGTTAGACAGGTACATGGATGGCTCACGTTTGGAGGGATATGGGCCAAACGCAGGCAGGTTGTGCTAGTGTAACAAGGGACAGGAAGGGTTTCGGCCCGAAACGTTGCCTATTTCCTTCGCTCCATAGATGCTGCTGCACTCACTGAGTTTCTCCAGCATTTTCTGTCTACCTTCATAGCAAGGGACATGTTGGTCGGTGAGGGCGAGTTGGGCCGAAGGGCCTGTTTCCACACTGTATCACTATGACTCTCCAATGGTCTCTCCATTGTCGGGTTTCTGCAAGATTAACACAATTTGAAGATGACCCAAGGGGGAAGTGTTAGATCCGGGCAAGCATCAGACCTATTCATCAATACCTGGTAATCTTGTGAGGAGAAGTTTGCAGAAAGAGGGCTGAGCCCAAACATATTTGTTGTACTGTATCCGCATTGTTATTTAATACAAGGATACATTTTAACAAAGGGACAGCCTTTATTATTTACCTTGGCCCTCCGCCATTTCATTTTATTTTTATGATGCATGTTGTATTTGACATTTTCTTGAAGCCATGTTCCAGGCCAAATAGTTAAGAGTTTAATATCATCTCAAGGTTCCATCAATCCCTCAGGGCTGCTCCAACCAAACGCGGAGAAAGCTTAAATCCGCATGAGACGTTGTTTTTGAAAAAAGGAAAATTAGAAGCACCAAAAATATGTTTTTTTTTTAGTAAATTGTACAAAAAAATGTACAGAAAATTATTTTTGTGTGGGAGAGTCCCTGATCACTCACCTTGACATCTAGGGGGAAACCAATCATACTGAAGCCCTGTGGTGAATGTACAACAGAATATGTCATCACCAGGTCACCGAGACCCAGTAGAACTGCTGCCTCTGGCTCCATAGAAACATAGAAACACAGACAATAGGTGCAGGAGTAGGCCATTCGGCCCTTCGAGCCAGCATCACCATTCAATGTGATCATGGCTGATCATCCACAATCAGTACACCGTTCCTGCCTTCTCCCCATATCCCCTGACTCCGCTATCTTTAAGAGCCCTATCTAGCTCTCTCTTGAAAGCATCCAGAGAACCGGCCTCCACCGCCCTCTGAGGCAAAGAATTCCACAGACTCACAACCCTCTGTGTAAAAAATAGTTTCTTCATCTCCGTTTGAAATGGTTTACCCCTTATTCTTAAATTGTGGCCCCTGGTTCTGGACTCCCCCAACATTGGGAACACGTTTCCTGCCTCTAGCGTGTCCAAACCCTTAATAATCTTATATGTCTCAATAAGATACCCTCTCATCCTTCTGAATTCCAGTGAGTACAAGCCCTGCCATATAGTTATTCTTAAACTGTGGCCCCTGGTTCTGGACTCCCCCAACATCGGGAACATGTTTCCTGCCTCTAGCGTGTCCAAAACCCTTAATAATCTTACATGTTTCAATAAGATCCCCTCTCATCCTTCTAAACTCCAGAGTGTACAAGCCCGCTCTTTCCAAACTTTCCTCATATGACAATCCCGCCATCCGGGGGATCAATCTCGTGAACCTACGCTGCACTCCCTCAATAGCAAGGATGTCCTTCCTCAAATTAGGTCCGAAGGTTGTGGGTTGAAATTGCCTTCCGGAGACTTTATCTCAGCCAAATGGACAAGAGATTGCTCCAATCTTCATCAGAGATCTGGCTACTCCACCGTCCCACGTCGATGCAAAAGACCCCAACGCACAACGTTGCTAGTTAGCCTTGGCCACACCTTGTCCCGGAAAGGTCCCCAATGTGAAACGTCACCTGTCCATGTTCTTCAGAGACAGAAACAGAGAAACAGATAAAAATAGGTGCAGGAGTAGGCCATTCGGCCCTTCGAGCCAGCACTGCCATTCAATATGATACATAGATACATAGACTATAGGTGCAAGAGGAGGAGGCCATTCAGCCCTTCGAGCCAGCACCGCCATTCACAGTCATCATGGCTGATCATCTACAATCAGTTCCCCGTTCCTGCCTTCTCCCCATATCCCCTGATTCCTTCAGCTCTAAGAGTTCTATCTAACTCTCTCTTGAATGCATCCAGTGAATCGGCCTCCACTGCCTTCTGAGGCAAAGAATTCCACAAATTCGCAACTCTCTGTGTGAATTTTTTTTCCCTCATCTCAGTTCTAAATTGCCGACCCATTATTCTTAAACTGTGGCCCCTGGTTCTGGACTCCCCCTGGGGTAACTCTGCCTGACCCGCTAGTTACTCCAGCACTCTGTGAAACGTCACCTATCCATGTTCTCCACAGATGCTGCCTGACCCGCTGAGTTACTCCAGCACTCTGTGAAACGTCACCTATCCATGTTCTCCACAGATGCTGCCTGACCCGCTGAGTTACTCCAGCACTCTGTGAAACGTCACCTATCCATGTTCCCCACAGATGCTGCCTGACCCGCTGAGTTACTCCAGCACTCTGTGAAACGTCACCTATCCATGTTCTCCACAGATGCTGCCTGACCCGCTGAGTTACTCCAGCAGTAGGCAGGCACAAAGTGCTGGAGTAACTCAGCAGATCAGGCATCTGTGGAGAGAAAGGGTTTATGTTACTCCAACATAAGTTTTAGGGGCAGAATTAGGCCATTCGGCCCATCTCGTCTCTTCTCCGCCATTCAATCATGGCTGATCTATCTCTCCCTCCTAACTCCATTCTCCTGCCTTCTCCCCATAACCCCTGACACCCGTACTAATCAAGAATCTACTTATCTCTCCCTTAAAAATATCCACTGACTTGGCCTCCACAGCTGTCTGTGGCTAAGAATCCCACAGATTCACCGCCCATTTGTTGCTCTTCTTTTTCCTGGAAATTAATTATCCGGTTCTCTGGGCACTTTGAAGAGAGAGCTAGATAAGGCTCTTAAAGATAGCGGAGTCAGGGGATATGGGGAGAAGGCAGGAACGGGGTACTGATTGTGGATGATCAGCCATGATCACATTGAATGGTGGTGCTGGCTCGAAAGGCCGAATGGCCTCCTCCTGCACCTATTGTCTATTGTCTATTGTCGATCTGGTCATTATCACATTGCTGTTTTTGCTCTCCCCCATTTCCACATTCGCAATAGTGACTGCAGTTCACAAGTGCTTTAAAATAGTAAGATGTTGCCAAGAGTGAAGAATGTTTAACTATCATAAGCAACAACAATGAAACAATAAAATCCTTACTTGCCGCAGCTTGTAATGAAAGGGCATAAACGCAGTCACGCTACAGCTAAACATATAAAGATCAAGGAAACAATAAATAAGTAAAAAGCCTGTCGCACTTAGGCGACTCTTTTAGGGCCTGTCCCACTTGGGCATCATTTGTGCCTCATTAACGCGTCATGTAGAAAATTGGTCCTTGTGACGCATGGGGGGCGCTTGGGTGACACGCGGATAGTGCACGGTGAGGCGTGGAATCGCATGTAGTAGCGCGCGGTATCTCGCGGCGCTCCAGGATTTCGTAGTGTACCGAAATCCTCGCGCGCCACCTGCGTGACGTATCGATTACGCACGCTGACACACGCTGACGTCCCGACGTCGCACGTGCATCGCGTGGTGACGTCACCATGCGTCAGCGTCCGTAAACATGCGACGCCGCGCGCCGCACATACGCAGTCGGCCCGCCGTTTCTGTGTCATGTAGCCTCTAGCCTCGTCCACACAGACCGCTTCCTGGGTTTCTTGCTGGCCTTTCTAGTTGTACTCCTGCCTGGCTGATCTGTGCGTATGAGGGCTGCCGCTAACGGACGCCTCTGTTGATGCTGTCGCAATACAATCTGTAGTTCTTCCATGATGGTCACGATGCAGAATAGGGAAGCAGGGTGTTCTAAAGACGGCTGTGCTGACGCATGATGACACCTGATTTGCGCGCGACCGTCACGCGACCGCCACGCGTCAGTCACTACCGGCCTGTCCCGTAAAGGACGCACAAATGACGCCCAGGTGGGACAAGCCAGGGACTAGTTTTAATGGAATTCATCTACGACACCTGGCGACAACCTGTGACAACACCTATGTCAACCTACGACAGCAAAAATTGTCACCACTGTTGCCAAAAAATGTTCAACATGTTGGAAATTTTGCAAAGTCGCCTGTAGTCGCCCAAAAACCTCGCCCAAGTGGGACAGGCCCATAACATTATAGACAATAGACAATAGGTGCAGGTGGAGGCCATTCAGCCCTTCGAGCCTAGGTGGCTAGGTGGCAAATACTACTGCAAGAGCAGAGTCTATTGAGCAACCAAAGGCCTAGTCCGTAGAAGATCCCAGTTGCTGAGGTCAGTGTTGTGCCGTGTTCAAGAGCCAATGGTTGTTGGGATGAAGCTGTTCCTCAGGGTTTGGAATCAGAGGATTCTAAAACTAGAGGGCACAGGGTTAAGGTGAGAGGGGAGAGAGTTAAGAGTGACCTCAGGGACAACTCTTTCACTCAGAGGGTAGACCGTACCTGGAACGAGCTGAGCATCCACAGATGCTGCCTGACCCGCTGAGTTACTCCAGCACTCTGTGAAACGTCACCTATCCATGTTCTCCACAGATGCTGCCTGACCCGCTGAGTTACTCCAGCACTCTGTGAAACGTCACCTATCCATGTTCTCCACAGATGCTGCCTGACCCGCTGAGTTACTCCAGCCACTCTGTGAAACGTCACCTATCCATGTTCTCCACAGATGCTGCCTGACCCGCTGAGTTACTCCAGCACTCTGTGAAACGTCACCTATCCATGTTCTCCACAGATGCTGCCTGGCCCGCTGAGTTACTCCAGCACTCTGTGAAACGTCACCTATCCATGTTCTCCACAGATGCTGCCTGACCCGCTGAGTTACTCCAGCACTCTGTGAAACGTCACCTATCCATGTTCTCCACAGATGCTGCCTGACCCGCTGAGTTACTCCAGCACTCTGTACAGTGAGAACATTTTTATATGCGTACTATCCAGTCAGCGAAAAGTCTATACACGATTACTATCAAGCATTGCATGTTATAAATACAGCATAAAAGGAAGAATGTTTAGTGCAAGATTAAGTCCAGTAACATGCAATTAAAGTCCAATTAATGGAATGGAATACTCTATAAAGATAGTCTGAGGGTCTCCAATGAGGTAGATGGGAGTTCAGGACTGTTCTCTAGTTGGTGAGAGTATGATTCAGTTGCCTGATAACAGCCGGGAAGAAACTGTCCCTGAATCTGGAGGTGTGCGTTTTCACACTTCTGTACCTCTTGCCCGATGGGAGAGGGGAGAAGAGGGAGTGGCCGGGGTGCGACTGGTCCTTGATGATGCTGCTGGCCTTGCCGAGGCAGCGTGAGGTGTAGATGGAGTTACCAAAGTCTTTTTGTCTTTTTTGGTGATGTAGCTATGGCGTTAAGGCATGGTACCAAACATGTCTACACTATTATAGACTTAATAGACTTATATGTCTACAACTATTATAGACAATGTTAAGTAAGTAAGTAAGTAGATTTATTGGCCAAGTATTCACATACAAGGAATTTGCCTTGGTGCTCCGCCCACAACTAACAATATGACATACAGTGACAGTTACGAATCATAGAATCATAGAAAATAGGTGCAGGAGTAGGCCATTCAGCCCTTCGAGCCCGCACCGCCATTCAATATGATCATGGCTGATCATCCAACTCAGTATCCTGTACCTGCCTTCTCTCCATACCCCCTGATCCCTTTAGCCACAAGGGCCACATCCAACTCCCTCTTAAATATAGCCAATGAACTGGCGTCGACTACCTTCTGTGGCAGAGAATTCCACAGATTCACCACTCTCTGTGTGTAAAATGATTTTCTCATCTCAGTCCTAAAACACTTCCCCCCCTTATCCTTAAACTGTGACCTCTTGTTCTGGACTTCCCCAACATCGGGAACAATCTTCCTGCATCAAGCCTGTCCAACCCCTTAAGAATTTTGTAAGTCTCCATAAGATCCCCCCTCAATCTTCTAAATTCCAGCGAATACAAGCCGAGTCTATCCAGTCTTTATAGCCATCTATCCAGAATGACTCAGAAAACACTAAAAATTAATAATAATAAAAAATTAATGATAAAACACCATTGATCAAGCATGTGAACCAACAAAATACCAGATCAAATGGAGGCTACAGATTTTTGGCTGTTGAGTAGAGCAACTACTCGTGGATAAAAACAGTTTTTATCTCTAGCTATAGCAGCTTTGACAAGTTAGACCAGCCTGGTGTGAAATCCTAAACTGGATTGTAATTTTTAGGTTGTTAATTAATCTGTTGAGCCAGGTGAGGCATTTCAGATTAATATATTAATGTTCCTATGTTCTTTTTGAAGCTGCATACAGCATACTTTAAAAAGGCGGACAAAAATGCTGGAGAAACTCAGTGGGTGAGGCAGCATCTATAGAGCGAAGGAAATAGTGACGTTTCGGGTCAATACCCTTCTTCTACTCCTACCACTTATGACCTTCTGACATCGGAAAAAACAGAAAAGCCAGAAAATTAATACTGCAGATGAAAGATTAATTTTGAGTATCCTGTTATCTTTGGGAAAAGTGGGGAGAAAATTGGAAAAACATTAAAGAAAACCACAAAACTAATATTACTGGTTCATTAATATTTTGATTATCCCTTTATCTTTTAGAAAAGTGGGGGGGGGAGGGGGGGGGGGGGGGGGAAAGAAAAACAAAATGACAAAATTAACACCACAGGTAAATCAATATTTCTTATTATCAATATTGTTTAGTATCCTGATATCTTTGAGAAAACTGGGAGGGGAAATTGGGAAAAAAAAGCCACAAAAATAATACCACGGGTAAAATTAATATTTTTGAGTATCCCGTTATTTTTGAGGAAAGTGGGGAAAAAATTGGAAGAAAGAAATAGCACGTTGAATCTTTGCCCGCCACAGTTCACTTGTTCATCGGTGATCGTGACTAAATTCCTACATTACAAAGGTGACTCCACTTCAAAAGTTTTTTGTCGGAGGGAAAGTGCCCTGGGACACCCTGAGGACATGAGACACATTATTATAAATGCAAGACTTTCTTTCTTTGATGCCCGCAACACTGAGTACTGTGCATCGTAAACACACAGCGAGTTTTCAAACAGGAGAGGAACAATAACGCCTCCAGCTGTATCACTGGTTGTGTGTGTGTGTTGTGTGTGTGTGTGTTGTGCGTGTGTGTGTGTTGTGTGGGGGGGGGGGGGGGGTGTGTGTGTGTGTGTGTGTTTGTGTGTGTGTGTGTGGGGGGGGGGGGGGGGATGGTGTGTGTGTGTGTGGGGGGGGGGGTGGTTGTGTGTGTGTGTGTGTGTGTGTGTCGGTGTGTGTTATGTGTCTGTGGGTGTCTGTGGGTGTGTGCGTGTGTGTGTGGGGGGGGGGATGGTGTGTGTGTGTGTGTGTGGTGGGGGGTGGTGTGTGTGTGTGTGTGTGTGTGGTGTGTGTGTGTGTGTACGTATGCAGCACCAGAGACCCGGGTTCCATCCTGACTATGGGCGCTGTCTCTACGGAGTTGGTACGTTCACCCCGTGACCCGTGTGGGTTTTCTCTGAGATCTCCGGTTTCCTCCCACACTTCAAAGACGTCCAGGTTTGTAGGTTAATTGGCTTGGTGTAATTGTAAAAGATTGTGTGTGTAGGGTAGTGTTAGTGTGCGTGTGTCGCCGGTCGGTGCGGACACGGTGGGCCGAAGGGCCTGTTTCCACACTGTATCTCCAAACAAAACTAACTTGCCCACTCGTCCCATTTTCCCACATTAGGAAGGAACTGCAGGCGCTTGTAACTGTGTAATTGTGGAATTGTGAATTTGTGGAATTCCCTGCCACAGAGGGCAGTGGAGGCCGATTCACTGGATGGATTTAAGAGAGAGTTAGATAGAGCTCTAGGGGCGAGTGGAATCAAGGGATATGGGGAGAAGGCAGGCACGGGTTATTGATTGTGGACGATCAGCCATGATCACAATGAATGGCGGTGCTGGTTCGAAGGGCTGAATGGCCTCCTCCTGCACCTATTTTCTATGTTTCTATGTTAAAAACTAAACGTGGTCAGCATGGGCAAAGTGGGCCGAAGGGCCTGTTTCCGTGCTGTACAGCTCCATGACTCTTTCAGCGCAGGCTGAGAAACCAGAGACTTATAGAATCAAGGATATTTTCCTTCAAACAGCCAGCATGGAGTATATGGACACCTCTATTATCATCCTACCACAACCAGGGAGCAGTCCTGAAAAGATTTAATAGGAATCTGAGGGATAACATTTTCACACAAAATCTGCACATCTTTGTGTGGGAGGAAAAGGATATCTTTAGTCAGAGGGCGGTGAATCTGTGGAACTCATTGCCACAGAGGGCTGTGGAGGCCAAGTCATTAGATGTTTTTCACCCAGAGATAGATAAAAATTCTTGATTAGAACGGGTGTCAAGGATATGGGGAGAAGGCAGGAGAATGGGATTAGGATGCAGAGATCAGCCATGATTGAAGGACGGAGTAGACTCGATGGGCCAAATGGCCTGATTCTACTCCTATAAACGTGAACTTGTGAAGGGTGGTGGGTGTATGGAACGGTCTGCCAGAGGAGGTAGTTGTGGCTGGGACTATCCCATTGTTTAAGAAACAGTTAGACAGGTACATGGATAGGACAGGTTTGGAGGGATATGGGCCAAGGGCAGGCAGGTGGGACTAGTGTAGCTGGGACATGTTTGCTGGTGTGGACAAGTTGGGGTACAGGGCCTGTTTCCACACTGCGTCACTCTGTGACTGTGACACTACTGTCTACCTCCTTGATGACCCTTGGACTATCCGTGAGCGGCCTTTGCTGCTTTACGTTGCACCAAATGTTATTTATTGCCTTATCATGTATCGGTACAACGTAAAATGGCTCGATTGTAGTCGTGTTAGTGTTTTATCTCTACATAGATAGACACAAAACGCTGGAGTAACTCAGCGGGTCAGGCAGCATCTGTGGAGAACATGGATAGGTGACGTTTCACAGAGTGCTGGAGTAACTCAGCGGGTCAGGCTGCATCTCAGGAGAGAAGAAATGCGTGACGTTTCGGCGGCCCATTCCTTCTCTCCACAGACGCTGCCTGTCCCGCTGAGTTACTCCAGCATTTTGTGTCTACCTTCGATTTTAACCAGCATCTGTAGTTCTTTCTGAAGCCCCTGCCCACTTGGCGATCTTGTTCGCCTCATGGCTGCAGCGTGACGTGGGCTGACGCCTGTGTTGTCGTGAGCCGTCTCCACAAATGTCATCACTTTTTCCTTGCCACCGCTGGATTTTGAAATGTTCTAAAACCTGCGGCGACTGTGGGCTTGACGTTGCCTGACGTCTCCTGCCGTAGGTGCTGTCGTAGGTTGTCGCCAGGATGACGCCAGGTGACGTACGATGTTGCAAGGTCATGAACTCGGTGAATTCCCTTTGTGGCAACCTGCGTCATCAAACGTCATCATACGTCACAGGTGTCAGTGCCTGTGTCAAGATACGCATCAAAGTGACGTCACTTGTCCTGTCCAACCTCATCTATCGCATCCGCTGCTCTAGGTGTCAGCTGCTCCACATCGGTGAGACCAAGCGTAGGCTTGGCAATCGCTTCGCCCAACACTTCCGCTCGGTTCGCAATAACCAACCTGATCTCCCGGTGGCTCAGCACTTCAACCCCCCCTCCCATTCCAAATCCGATCTTTCTGTCCTGGGCCTCCTCCATGGCCAGAGTGAGTCCCACCGTAAATTGGAGGAGCAGCACCTCATATTTCGCTTGGGTAGTTTACACCCCAGCGGTATGAACATTGACTTCTCCAATTTCAGGTAGTCCCTGCTTAGATCTTCCCGGAAGGGGGGGGGGGGGGGGGGGGGGATCCTTCCCCCTCCTTCCCCTCCCCTTCCCAGCTCTCCCACAGCCCAGTGTCTCCGCCTCTTCCTTTCTTCTTCCCGCCCCCCCACATCAATGTGAAGAAGGGTCTCGACCTGAAACGTCACCTATTTCCTTCGCCCCATAGATGCTGCCTCACCCGCTGAGTTTCTCCAGCATTTTTGTCTCCCTTCACTTGTCTTCTGTTGAGTTCAGATGTCGCGGGCAGTGTCGTAGCCTGTTGTATCGTGTCGCGGGTGGACGCATGTTGACCACGGTTGTCGTTGTTTGACCATCCGTGCGGTCGCAGGATGTCGCAGGTTGTCGCATGTCGTCGCTGTTGCGGTCGTCCCCGGACCCGAGGCATTGTGAGGCCGGATGACGTGAATTGTCACAGCGTGCCGTCAACTGCTTGGCGTACACCTTGCCGGTTTTACGGCGACCTGGTACGTCAGCCAATGACGCCGGCAGTCGCCGCAAGCAAACGGCAAGTGGGACAGCCCCTTTACACGCATCGTTAACCGTGCGTCAGGGTGAGAATGAGTACGGACAATGAGACACAACAAAGACGATTTTGAAGCCGGCACGATCTGGTTGGGGAGGGGCGGAGAGAGAGGGGTTACTTGCAGTTTGACAAACCAATATTCCTACCACTGGCTGGTAGCACGCAACAAAAGCTTTTCACTGTACCTCGGTACACGTGACCATAAACTGAGCCGACCACCCAGTCCCCTGTGCCACATGATTTGGGGACTGTATATCTAAACTGAATCATGTTATATTTCTTTTCGTCTTGTTGAGGGATTAATCTAATATGCCTAGTTCTCTATTTTACCGCTTATGGAGTTCACGATGTGTCATAATGAAGTCATTTACAACTTCATAATTCATTCAAAGGGCATTCTGATCCTTGGAAGTCAAACTCGGAGCTTTACAGTTCCTTTTTTTTTTAAATATTTAGCACATCGGTTTAATTTGCGGCACAAGGATAATTCATATCAAGAACCACTGTTGCTTGCAAGTGACATAAAACGTGATATATCTCCACTTGGCTCTGTACGTACAACCGTAGGATTCCTCTCCTAATTAATACACTTCAAAGGCACGGAGGCACAGCAGTAGAGTTGCTGCCCCACAGCGCCAGAGACCCAGGTTCAATCCTGACTACGGGTGCTGTCTGTACGGTGTTTGCACGTTCTCCCTGCGTGGGTTTTCTCCAGGCGCTCCGGTTTCCTCCCACGCTCCAAAGACGTGCAGGTTCGTAGGTTAATTGGCTTGGTATAAATGATAAATTGTCCGCAGGATAGTGCTAGTGTATGGGGATCGCTGGTCGGCACGGACTTGGTGGGCCGAAGGGCCTGTTTCGGGGCTGTATCTCTGAACTAAACTAAAAGGACACTCCCAGGGCAGAAGTAACATTCTGTTTTGGAAGGAATTGGTTTAAACCGAAGATAGGCACAAAATGCAGGAGTAACTCAGCGGGGCAGGCAGCATCTCTGGAGAGAAGGAATGGGTGACGTTTCGGGTCGAGACCCTTCTTCAGACTGAGAGTCAGGGGAAAGGGAAACGAGAGATATAGACGGTGATGTAGAGAGATATAGATCAATGAATGAAAGATATGCAAAAAAGAAGCAACGATCAAGGAAAGGTGGAGCCCACAATGGTCCATTGTTGGCTGTGGGGTAGGCGATAACAAGTTATAGAGACAATGAAACTGAACATTCTGTGTCAGGTTTTCTGAGTTCCCGCATTGTGTCTAACAATTGATGTTCCAGCATCTTCTAATAGTGAATTTAGTGTAGTTTAGTTTAGAGACACAGCACGTAAACAGGCCTTCGGCTCGCATCACCCAGCGATTCCCGCACACTAACACTATCCCACACGCACTAGGGACAATTTACACTTATACCAAGCCAATTGACCTACAAACCTGTACGTCTTTAGAGTGTGGGATGTAAAACCGAAAAACTCGGAGAAAACCCACGGGGAGAACGTACAACTCCGTACAGACAGTGCCCGTAATCAGGATGGAACCCGGGTCTCTGGCGCTGCAACTCTACCGCTGCGCCTCCGCACCACCCACGGGAACATAGAAAGCGCATTGTACAATCCTACTCTGAGAGAGCTAGATAGGGCTCTTAAAGATAGCGGAGTCCGAGGATATGGGGAGAAGGCAGGAACGGGGTACTGGTTGGGGATGATCAGCCATGATCACATTGAATGGCGGTGCTGGCTCAAAGGGCCGAATGGCCTACTCCTGCACCTATTGTCTATTGTCTGTTCACACACTTGCAGTAGCTGCTCACAGGGCAAACTGAGCCTGTTTGCCACAGAGGGATTGCGTAAAGTCGTTGTGAACCTTCCATTTTCACTTGGCCGTGTTAACTTCAGAGCAAACTTAATTGGTTCTCTTTTTGTTCAGCGTGCATCTGGTTTATTGGAGGGCTGCTTTAATGACCAAAGATAAAGAGATGAGCTACCCTTTTTCATGTCATAAGGAATATAAGCAGAATTAGGCCATTCGGCCCATCAAGTCTACTCCGCCATTCAAACATGGCTGATCTATTTCTGCCTCATAACCCCATTCTCCTGCCTTTTCCCCATATCCTCTGACACCCACACTAATCAATAATCTATCTATCTCTGCCTTAAAAATATCCACTGAAACGTCCACTAATTCAGTAATAAATATCACGTGTCCAAATAAAGTTGCAATTAATATAATTAGGATGACATTTACCACATTACTGAAAGTACTGTTTGCATCAGTATGTCAGTCTTTTTGTGACAGTGTGATATTTGAGGCATATAGGTTCCAAGCCACGGTGGCGCGGGGGTAGAGTTGCTGCCTCACAGCGCCAGAGACCCGGGTTCCATCCCAACTACGGGTGCTGTCTGTGCGGAGTTTGCACGTTCTCCCCGTGACCTGCGTGGGTTTTCTCCGGGTGCTTCAGTTTCCTCCCACACTCCAAAGACGTACAGGTTTGCAGGTTAATCGGCTTGGTGTAAGTGTGAAATTGTCCCTAGTGTGTGTAGGGTAGGGTTAGTGTGCGGGGATCGCTGGTCGGTGCGGACCCGGTGGGCCGAGGGCCTGTTTCCGTGCTGTATCTCCAAACTAAACTAAAGTAAACTAAACTAAATTAAATTAAACTAAAGCTGGAGAATTGATACTCTGTGCATGTGCTTCATATTATGGATTCATCCGAGACAATAGTGTGTAGAAACAAGGAACTGCAGATGCTGGTTAATATATGAAAATATACAGCCCTAGGATTACCGAGTGCTGGAGTAACACAGCAGGTCAGGCAGCATCTGTGGAGAACATGGATAGGTGACGTTTCACAGAGTGCTGGAGTAACTCAGCGGGTCAGGCAGCATCTGTGGAGAACATGGATAGGTGACATTTCACAGAGTGCTGGAGTAACACAGCAGGTCAAGCAGCATCTGTGGAGAACATGGATAGGTGACATTTCACAGAGTGCTGGAGTAACTCAGTGGGTCAGGCAGCATCTGTGGAGAACATGGATAGGTGACGTTTCACAGAGTGCTGGAGTAACTCAGCGGGTCAGGCAGCATCTGTGGAGAACATGGATAGGTGACGTTTCACAGAGTGCTGGAGTAACTCAGCGGGTCAGGCAGCATCTGTGGAGAACATGGATAGGTGACGTTTCAGGTCGTCTGAAGAAGGATTTCAACCCGAAACATCACCGATCCATGTTCTCCAGGTGCTGCCCGACCCACTCACTTATTCCAGCACCTTATGTCCAATAGATCTTGTTCAGTTGAGTTCAGTTTATTGTCTCGTGTACTGAGGTACAGTGAAAATCTTTCGTTGCGTGCTAACCAGTCAGCGGAAAGACAACACAGGATTACAGTCGAGCCATTCGCAGTGTACAGATACATGATACACGGAAATTAACCTTGTAAACCTACGCTGCACTCCCTCAATAGCAAGAATGTCCTTCCTCAAATTTGGAGACCAAAACTGCACACAATACTCCAGGTGTGGTCTCACTAGGGCCCTGTACAACTGCAGAAGGACCTCTTTGCTCCTATACTCAACTCCTCTAGTTACAAAGGCCAACATGCCATTGGCTTTCTTCACTGCTTGCTGTACCTGCATGCTTACTTTCATTGACTGATGAACACGGTATTCCATTCCATTCCATTCTATGTCGCGGAGTGGACAGAGGGTGACGTGCAGACTTGTTCTTTACCCACAGTGAGTCAAGGTGCCCCTTACAACCCCGACGGCCAGCCGATGGGAGGTTTCGTAATGGACAGCCCGCAGCACATGGGGATCAGGCCACCCGGTAAGCCACTCTATTGCTTTTGATTTCCCCCCCCCCCCCCCCCCTTGCTCCTCCTTAGAGTTTGTGTGTCTTCCTTCACTTCCTTCAGCAGCGTCCCATCACCACCTTACACGCTCAGAGCCCTCACCAAGAAGTGACCCGGCCCGCTTCATCTGCTGCTCCTCCACTTGCCTTGCCTCGCCTCGCCTGTCTTCTGTGCACCTAACAAGGAGAATGGAGAGACCTTTGTCTCCACTCCGAGGGGGACATAATCCCACATGACCCTGGCATCCTGCTGTTAAAAGAGAGAGAAGGAAGGGTCAATTAAAAAAAAGAAAAAAAATAATTCCGTTTTTTTTGTTTTTTTTTCTTTCTGTTTTTTTTTTTTCTTTCCCCGTTTTTTTTCTTTCCGTTTTTTTGGGGGGTATTTTTTCTTTCCCTGTTTTTTTTTTTTTTTTTTTTTTCCTTTCCCTGTTTTTTGACTTTGCTCATTTTCTGGCCTCTTCTTGGATTTGTTTATCTCCCTCTAGGACCAATGAGTGGAATAGGCATGAATGTAGGGATGGAGGGCCAGTGGCACTACATGTAACGACCTAATTAACAAGTCGCAAAAGCAAGGGGGAAGTAAGTACAAACAGGGTCTTTGTCTCTACATCTTGTTTCAGGACCATTTTTTAAATTTCCCTCCTCATACAATATTTATTTTTTATCCTCTTCTAATTTTTTCCTGTGTTGCTCCCCCCCCCCCCCCCCCCCCCCCCCCCCCCCCGCCATAGCTTTATGCTTGGTTCACTGTTTTCTAAACTACTCTTAAAAGGGCTGTCCCACTTGCGTGACTTTTTTGGCGACTGCCGGCACCCGTCATAGTTCGCCGAAAATTTTCACCATCCAGCGGCGACCAGAAAGACGCTACGCCTCTTTGGGCGACTGAGGAGACGACTCACGACCATACAGGCGACATGTCGCGGGGCGAAGCCTGTACGGCCGTGAGTAGTCGCCCAAAGAGTCGGACCTTGTTCTGGTCGCCGCTGGATTCTCAACATGGTGAACATTTTCGGCGACCTGTAACGGGTGCCGGCAGTCGCCAAAACAGTCGTGTAGGTGTGTCAGGCCCATTAAGGCTGGCTGTGTATCCTTGCCTGTGCTTGCTTGCTTGCTCGTGAGTGTCTGGGTCCGTTGTCAGTCACCTGGAACACAGTGCGTTAGGTACACAGTGTTCAGTTTCAGGTCCGTTTATGGTCACGTGTACCGAGGTACAGTGAAAAGCTTTTGTTGCGAGCTAACCAGTCAGCGGGAAGACAATACATGATTACAATCGGGCCGTCTGCAATACATAGATACGTGATAAAGGGAATGCTGTTTAGCGCAAGGTAAAGCCAGGAAAGTCCGGTCAAGGATAGTCCAAGGGTCACCAATGAGGTAGATAGTAGTTCAGCACAGTAGAGTGGATGTGGAGAGGATGTTTCCACAGGTGGGAGAGTCTAGGACCAGAGACCACAGCCTCAGAAATAAAGGGGCTCTTTTAGAAAGGAGGTGAGGAGGAACTTCTTTAGACAGAGGGTAGTTAATCTGTGGAACATTGTCACAGAGGGCTGTGGAGACCAAGTCAGTGGATATTTTTAAGGCAGAGAGAGACAAATTCTTGAATAGAATGGGTGTCAGGAGTTATGGGTAGAAGGCAGGAAAATGGGAATAGGAGGCAGAGATCAGGCATGATTGAATGGGCAGAGAAGACTCGATGGGCCGAATGGCCTAATTCTACTCCTATAACTTGTGAAACATCACCCATTCCTTCTCTCCAGAGATGCTGCCTGTCCCGCTGAGTTACTCCAGCCTTTTGTGTCTCTCTAGTGGTTCAGCAATGCATGTATATATATGTGGACATACTGTGCCCTCCATAATGTTCGGGACAAAGACCCAGCATTTATTTATTTGCCTCTGTACTCCACAATTTAAGATTTGTAATAGAAAAAAATCACATGTGGTTAAAGTGCACATTGTCAGATTTTAATAAAGGCCATTTTTATACATTTTGGTTTCACCATGTAGAAATTACAGCCGTGTTTATACATAGTCCCCCCATTTCAGGGCTCCATAATGTTTGGGACACACCAATGTCATGTAAATGAAAGTAGTCATGTTTAGTATTTTGTTGCATATCCATTGCCTGCAATGACTGCTTGAAGTCTGCGATTCATGGACATCACCAGTTGCTGGGTGTCTTCTCTGGTGATGCTCTGCCAGGCCTGTATTGCAGCCATCTTTAGCTTATGACTGTTTTGGGGGCTTGTCCCTTCAGTTTTATCTTCAGCATATAAAAGGCATGCTCAGATCGGGTGATTGACTTGGCCACTCAAGAATTGACCTTTTTTTAGCTTTGAAAAACTCATTTATTGCTTTGGTCCTCATGTTGATAAACAGCAATAAAAGTTTCCAAAGGTGATGGAAAGACGAGGTGCTGAGAGCTCTCTTATACCTGCGTTAAGGAGGCAATTAAACACACCTGAGCATTTACAAACACCTGTGAAGCCATGTGTCCCAAACATTATGGAGCCCTGAAATGGGGGGGACTGTGTATAAAACGGCTGTAATTTCTACATGGTGAAACCAAAATGTATAAAAATGGCCTTTATTAAAATCTGACAATGTGCACTTTATCCACATGTGATTTTTTTTCTATTACAAATCTCAAATTGTGGAGTACAGAGGCAAATAAATAAATGATGGGTACTTGTCC